>ML781257.1:173576-198461 GCA_009831015.1 Picea engelmannii | reverse complement strand
GGAAAAAAGAGGGAGGGACTCGCCCATTTCGGAAAAAATTGAAAGAATTATGAAAACTAGAAAGAGGGTGGGGAGAGGAGAGATGCATACCTAGGAAATCGCTAATCAGGAGTTGTGGTGAGAACTCCTATAAGTGGTTTGAAGAAGCCCCTTCGTTTGTAGTGGGAATTAGTGATTGAGCGTTGTGGAGGTGTTCTGGAGGATTCTCGAAAGTAGGATGTTGTTGGAATATTCTGTCTTTGAGTGCTACAGAGAATGGGGAAGGAGTCCCTGATGTTTGTGACCCCGACAAGGGGGAGTGACCCTCGGTTGTGTCTAGGATCCTTTGTCCTTGGCCTCTGTTTTCATCTATGTTGTATTCATGCCTTGTTATGAAGGGTTTTGTGCAGTCTTTTACCACATGTCCATACGTGTGGCATGGTCTGCATCGAAAAGGCACTCCTTCGTAGTTCAGGGTCTGGACTCTAGTGCGTCCTAGGTCTCTTAGGTTGACGAACTCCCTTAATCCTTCCTTGATGTTGAGGGAGACTAATATGCGTGTCACATCCATGTTGGTTGTAGCGAGAAAACTCATTTCTGCAGAGATGTATTCCCCAAGGAAATTTTCGAGTGCTTTGAAGAAGTTTTCTAACCAGAGGTGAGGGAGAAAACTTGGGAGGCAGACCCAAATGGGGATTGAGTCAATTATTTCACATCTTGCATCAAACGTGGGGTTCCAGGGTTTCATAATTATCGGGGAGGAGTCAATGGTCCAATTGGTATGGAGATATTCCAAGGCTTGTGATGGATTGGCAAAGATAATTATGAACCAACCTCTAGAGAGTCGGAAGATGTTAGGAGAGTATGTTTGCTTCGCTCCCTAGTTTGTAGCAGCCCAAGTTCGTAGGGTTCTATCGCTAAAATGTCGACTGTAAGCTTTGCCTATGAGTGCTTTGTCTACCAAAACTGAAACTCTAGCCATTGTGAGGTCGTCATCGAGTGTGAAGTTGCAGTTTGCCTTGGAGGACCCTAATCATTTATTTCTTTTTCTTATTTTTTGTCCAGAGGAGCTAGTGTTCCCTGGATCAGAGCTGAAGGGCAGGAGAGAGTCTGGAGCTTCATTGGTGCTTTAGTCCTAGTCGTTGAGGTTGTGAGGAAGGAGATGCACTACTACAAAGCCTTGATTTGGAGTTGGAGAGTTTTGACCCAGCTGAAAAGAGAGACTTTCCAGTGGCCGAAGGCAGTCGGAGGAGAAGTCTGGGTTGTAATTTTGAGTCGGTTTCTCTCCTGACGCCTAGGAAACAAAGATCGAGCTCAGAAGAGTATCAGGGTGAACTCCAAGTTCTCCTAGATGAGGGGTAGGAGACGAGGTGATCGCTAGGTCGAGGACTGACCAAGAAACATCAGTGGAGAGGGGAGAAGAGTAGAGAGTGTAGAAGGCAGGGGAGAGTGTGGCAGAGGGGGGAGTTAGGGTGGGGGCGCGGAAAAGAGAGGGGTTTGTGAGGAGGTTAAGGGAGTAGGGGGGAGCTGAAGGAGGGATCCAATGTTTGTGGCTATTCCAAGAGGGGGAGGCTTTGAAAAAAGGGGGGGAGGAGTCTAAAAAACCTAAGAGGTGAGACAGGAAATCATAGTGAGGAATCGAGGCAGAGTGCGAAGAGAGGCTCGGGGAGGGATGGAGGGAAAGCGGTGGACCGGTAGTGGGAGTGGGACTGCCAACTGGTCCAAGCCATGATAGGGATTTTCTCGAGTCCAGGGAGTAGTCCAGCTTATCCTCATAGGTATCCATGGGAGGACCAAAACTGTCGATAGGTCAGTCGCTACTATAGGCGGGAGAGAAAACAAGAGGGAGGAAAGAGACGTTGAAGGCTAGTCTAGGAGGAGAGGGAAGAGTGGGAGGGAGAAGAGTAGGGTAAGGTGAGACAAGGCAGTGGTCATATCGGGGAGGGGGCAGGGCGGATGTGTAGAGACGGGGCTTAAAAGAGCGAGATACTCGTGACCGCATTAAGTGGCCCGCAAGTCTTTGTAGGCTGTGAACCACAAAGTTCCATCCCCAATGCTTTCCTTCCGATAAAATTGAAGTGTTATTCAATAGTCAAAATATTAAAGTAATATACTATGATAATTAACATGTTAGTGTAATGATACGACCAACTTTAAAATTTAGCATTTATCTAAAAGATTTATTACATATAATTTTTTTTAATTTATACCAATATAGTCAAGATATTAAAGTAAAATACTATGATAATTAACATGTTACTGTAATGATAGGACTAACTTTAAAATTTAACATTTATTTAAAAGATTTATTACATATAAATTTTTATTTTTATTTTTAATTTATGATAAGACCAACTTTAAAAGTTTACATTTATCTAAAAGATTTATTACATATAGAAATTTTAATTTGTTTTTTTTAATTTATATAAATATATGATGTTAATTTTAAATAAAAAATAGATCTCATATTTGTTCATATATCATAAATATTATTTTACTCAAAATAGTATTTATGATTTTTCTTCAATTTAAATATATAAAAAATATAAAATTATTGTAAATATTATAAATAAAAGGTTATAATTTCTTTTATATGATTAGAAAAAAAAAACTGAAAGTTTGAACAAAGAATATTAAATACATTAAGAATTTTTTTTTATAATAAATATTAAACGTTTCATCGACTAGTATCTTAAAATTATTTAATGGTACATATTTACTCTTAAATAATTTGAAATATAAATGAATGTACAAAATTTATGGAAGACAAAAGTCAAAGTAATTCTTAAAAAATCACTTTTTGAATTTTTATTTTTTTTAACTTTTCATCCATAAATTATAAATATTTATTTTTCACTTATGTAATCCCTCCGATCTAAAATAAGTTAACGGTTAGATTTCCAAAGAATAATGATGTAATTAGTCTTTTTGTCCACTTAATATTTTGCAAAGAATTAAAATTTGATATTCGCATATTGATTTTTTTTTTAACAATTTAAATATTATATAATAAAAAGAATGAAGGGAATAATTCGTAAATTTATAAGAATATTTTTAAATTATCTCGCATTTTTCATCCACTTAATAATCTGCCACCTATATGGGAGTGCTTCTGCAACATCCCCACTTTAATTCTCATTTTAATTAAAGTAATATATGAATATATTTTCTAATTTTAATAAATATAATGTGATATCAATTGCTTCCAATATAGATTGAGATAGGGGATGATTTATCCATAAGAGAGAGAAAAAATTATAAGATTGTCTAAGAGGATCGGTCATTAATTGTGGGTATTAATTTAAACTTGGATTTTTCAATTTCATTATCACTTGGGAAACCTTCTATTTCTGGTTGAGTGTATGAAAGCCCAATCATTGAAATTCATGTAAGGGGGTGGGTGTATAAGTCACATCCATAGTTATTAGAAGGATAGGGCTACAGTACAATCAACATTGGGTAGACTGAGAAGTCAACTATCTTGGGAAAATAGAGGAAATTCGTATGGGAGAGAATAGACAATTTTTCACATTCAGTTTTGCATAAAAAAAAAAAAAAATGAGAGCAAGAGAAAAGAGCATTGGAGCTTGACCAAGAAGGCTGGGTGAATTTTGGAGCATGCTGGAGCATTTTTGGAGCATTCTGGAGCTAAAAATTGAAGAGCTAGGTTTTCAGACCTAAAGAATAAACACCTGACTGAGTTTCACTGGAACAACAATTGGTTGTTGTTTCCTGGTATCTTTTTCTTAGCAATGAGTTCCCTTCAATTCTCGGTAGAGAGATTCTTGGTTATTTAAGTCAGAGAGACCTTGATAAATGAATGTGATGCTTAAGGGACTGAGAGCAGGGAAGGGGTACATTCATTGGATTGGGAAAGTCAAGAGGAAGAGATCTAGAGGAAATTCGAGATAGTTGTAGGAGAATACTGATGGGTTGTGTGATTTGAGATGTGAGTGGATTGTGAGAGGCACCCTTCTCTTGTGGATTCCTAGCCCCAAAATGGGGGTGACTTGCTATTGATATTTGGAACAACAAGTCTATGGTTGGGTGGAATTTACATTTCCAGGTAGTTGGTTGCACAAATATTTTAAAAGGCAAGTGTTTATTTATTTTTTGAGTTTCACTTATGATTTATATGGTTGTTTTTTTACCCTTTGCATGAGAATGATTTTTATGTGCTTTCATAGATGATTATTTGACTGTATTATGTTCATTTATAATGTTTTATATGCATTTAATTATGGGTTTCCTATTGTGGTTAAATATGTGTTTAATTTATCGCTGGTAAGCTACAGTATTTAATTACCAAAATAAAATTTTGAAATTATGTGTATTTTCCGCAAGTAATATTCATTAGTTAAGTTAGGGGATGTTATAGCTTCTGGACATGTCATCCCTTGCCAAGTCACAATTTCTTGTTGGTATTGGATCCTAGATTGTTGGTACTAGATACACACAATATTTTAATTGTTAAAATCTACCACCTATTTCTTGACATATCATTGATATCAAAGTGCCAAGTTGGGCTTAATATTTTTTTTTTCTATTCATTGGCTTCCACAACCCTTAACAACCTCACACTCTCGCCATTCTACCATGGGAATACCTTATTTCCTTTTAGACTGATATAGCTAAAGAAATTCTAATTGTCTCTTAGATTCCTTTGTATTTTAGATGGATAATATTTTAAAATTTTCCCATTATTTCATATGCACTAGATGCAACATTCTCTACCATGGAGAAGAATGTTAGTCTCCCATAGAAAATTTTCAAACATTTACAACTCAACAAATTGGCCTACGAATATAGAGATGATGTAAAAGAATGTTGAGAAAAAACAATGCTTGAGTTGATCACCAAAGCATAGTGTTACAGAGGGCTCTAGTTAGATCTTTGGCATGCTCTCTCTCTCAATTAATTTATGAATGGAGAAAAACTATATTCTTAGATCCCAATCTTGGAGATCTATTTATAGGCTCACCTTCCTTGACAAATGTCGAAAAACTTACACATGTTGTGTTACACACCCACAATGAGAAATAAATAACTTTCTCTTTTCTTAAGGCATAGAATCTCCATTCATGGTTCCTAATTTGGAATATCAGGGAACCCATCTGACCTCTTGGTCAAGGATCTCTGATTCTAAGGCCAAATAATTTTCTAAGACCTTGATGGTCTCATTCTATAGTTAAACACAAAATCTTTCATCTTCTTGGTGCAGGTTTAAGGGCACTCGCGACCTTCCCTTTCGCTCTGCTGCGAAAGGTCAGAGTGTCGAGCGTTAGCTCCTTTTGTGTGATAGGCCCCCTCTTGATGTGACCTTGGCGATGACCATGTGATTGCGGGCATGACCACAAGAAGTGATCAGGAGCTCAGGACCAAGTGTCGTAAAATGGTCAAAAATAAAAGTGCTCAAAACTGGTTTGAATATGGACGAACGGATAGAGCTCGTCTTCCTGATTTCGGCACCGCGAACGGTTCGGAAAACAGTCTCTGTATGAGGAAGTTATGCCAAAAAGAAGAATTGCCCAATAACATTGAAATTTTTAAATTGTTCAAAAAAATTAAAAATATAAAAACATTATGCAAATGGGTTTTTTTAACCAAAAAAAATTCGTGAGCGCGTTGGCCGCCACGTGGCTTCAATATATATATATATATATATATATAGTTTTGATTATAAAACTTTGGCGGGCGGATAATGTTTAAACTCATTTTATTGAACACGCAAAACAAGAGTAGACAGGATTCGAACTTGGGTTGATGGCATGAAAGCCCCGCGCCCTAACCACTCGGGCTAGCGGTGGTAGTTACAATACAAAGGGCGCATTTTTCTTTTAAACTTGACACATGTTTGGAGGCGCGTGAAAAGGGGGCCAGCCCCTAAAGACCAGCCCCCGTTGTTCACAGGACCACGAGCCATAACCTTGGCTCTAACCCCTTGGGTGGATTTTATGCGCGCGGTTTGACAGGTGGTCACATTGCATGGTTTAAAACCGTTAGATGCCACGGGTTACGAGCAGTTGGCGCGTTTTGGGCGGAGTCTGCCTCTTTTGGGCGTTTTTGCTAATTTTAGTGAGATTAACTCCCGCTACTCCTAATTTAGTGGAGTTTTTGGGGAAAAGAGAAGGAGAGTCAGTTATTGACATATCTCGGGCCAGAGGAAACCATTCTTGACGAAATTTTGGTCGTTTTTGGGTCTCTTCGACCTCCTGGAGCCATTGGAGCAGGTTTCAGAGCCATTGGAGGTCATTTGCAGGTGATTTTTCTTCAGGGAAGTTTCAGGGCCACCAGGGCCATTTCAGTGCTGGAGCTGTTTGGAGGCTATGTTCAGCCATTTTTGGTGATTCAAAAGCCTAGGTTGGATATTTTCAACCTTTTGAATCTGATGGCATAGGTTTCAGAATCATTGGAGGTCATATTCACCACGAAATTCTCCATTCAAGATTAAAGGGCCACCAGGGCCATTTGGGGAAAGTACTGTATGAGGTACAATTTCACTGTTTAGTGTTTGGGAAAGAGCATGTTCAGCTAATTCCTATCTTCTGATTCTGTATTTACAGTCAGATTTGTCCTTTGAGACACTCTTATTCTTGTATTAGCATTTGTAGCATTTTAATACAAGAGGACAAGCCTAGTTTGGAAGGTTTGGTCCAGCAGATGTAGCCTGAAGTGGGTGAACTGCTTTATCATCTTGGTTGTTGTGATTTTGGATGTGTTATTTGCTGCATTATATACTGTTGTGTTTTGGTTTATAACACATATTCAATCATGTCAAAGAACCCTTCCTCACACATGAACTTTGCAAAGAAAAACCAAGGACTTAATACATAAACCTATTGCACATTTTAAACACATGAAGCAAGTGTATGGGAAAGACTTCTAAGTGCTTACTTATTATTTCTTTAGGCAGAGCCTATAAAGGGCCAGGTAGCCTATGGAACTCATCCTCTCTTTAGAGGTGACATGTCTGGTAAATGCTCCTACAGTCTATCTCTGTATAAGAAATAGTAAGTTCTCACATTTCTAGAGGTCACATTGGAGTGTATAACTCACATTTTAAATTATGGAAAATGGATACCTTGCACCCTTAAACAAGTACATTCCATTTTCAGATCAAGAAGTTTGGATTCAAACTTCTTTTGGGCCAACAATGCTCTCACAACCTCCAAGTTTCCTCTTGACAAAACCATAGTTTGAATTGTGATCCACACTCAATATATTAAACTCCTCGGAACCCATGTCCCCGCAATGCTATAGGATCGCCAATCTCATGATCTTGACGATAACGACTAAATTGACAATTCATATCTACGCCTCTCGGATCTACGGACCAGGTCAGCCTCCTCTAGATCAGCGATCGAGATCTATTCGCAATTCCGAACTCCAGGAATTTGAAATCTCAAACCCATCTTTCTTTCGTACTTCAATCCTCCAAAGTTGATGATCCATGGACACCTGTCCTACTCAATCAACGGTCATGCCTTCAATCCGGGTGGCTTACCTTTCAACCCATATCAACGGTCCAACGAACCTCTTCTCGATAGGTGGTCGAGATCTCCTCCGGGTCTCCAGACTTCTAGGATCTCAAATCTCAAACCTATTTTCCCAATGGCTTTTACTCGGAGTCTAAGATCCACTGATACATGTCTTCCCCAAATCCAATGATCAAGGATTACTTCGGGTCTTTACTCGACATCCATAGACTTGCGCCATGTGTCCTATGAATACAATGGTTAGGAATCACTTTCGGACCTTACCCGGAGTTCACAGATTCATGCCATCTATCCTCTAGATCTGTCGGTCTAGATCTACTTCGGCTCTTCGACACTTAGGCACTTCGATGCTTCAGGTTTTGGGAGTTTCAACTCTTAATCGAAAATCGCGACTTTGGAGGTTGGATTACCTCTGTTTCCCGATTCCCAATATTCACCTGAGTCAAATCAACGATCTACAATCCTATGTGATCTAACGGTCCAGATCACATCGCAACTTTGGGTTTCGTAAGTTTAGTTGCATTAATGTGTGAATCTCCCGATGTACAATTCCCCAATCTCGCCAATCCGACGGTCAAGGAGGGTCCTGATAGATCCTTAGATCTACGGTCCAGATCACATCTCAACTTCGGGTTTCCGTAGATTAGTCGCGCCAACGTGCAAATCTCTCGATGTACGAATCCTCGATCTCGCCAATATGACGGTCAAGGAGGTTCCCCATAGATCCTTAGATCTACGGTCCAAATCACGTCGAAACTTTGGGTTTCAATAATTTAGTCACGCCAACGTGTGAATCTCCCTATGTGCGATCTTGCAAAGACTGAAGGGATCGGGGAATTAACGCATATTCCCTTTCTTAAAATATAATGGTCGCGATTGACCCTGGGTCCTTCTGATTGGATCTCATCCATTCATCTTCTAAATGAAAAGGAATATTCCCTTTCGATACTTGGACCTCACTATTCTTCCTGAGCTTCGTTAGTTATGAAGGATTTAAGAGCATTGTTCTCTATCTCCTGGGCTTAACACTTAGAAGGGTCTTCTACACTTTTCTTGCGCTCCTTCATCAAGCCTAGAACTTAAGTCATCCTCGGTCTCTACTTGCCTCGCAGAGAGCCTGTGCCAATACCTCTCCTAAACTTAACCAACTTTGTCCTCCAAGGGACTCAGAATGATTAGGAGGGTCGACATGAATACATGAAACTATACCTAAGGTCGATGAACTCACAGTTCGCGGCTCTGGCTTAAGCCACCATGAAACACAAGCATTTATGAGTATAAAAGCACATCCAATTCATATAATTTCCTACTTTCCTAATTACACAATCAAGAAGGAATAAAAGGGATACAATATAATCATTAAGCAAATATATCCATCTCTACAACATTCATAGGATATCCAACTTAAATTCACAGTACCACTTAAATACACAAGATATGTGATTACTTATCTATTACAAGTGGTATCCAACTAACTGACTGTGGGTGTTCTGGCTTCTACCCTACCATAGGCTTATAGGCATTCATTCTTAGCACTCTGGACACCCCCGTGTCAAGCCATGATATCACCAGGGAACTCTCACAGTTCTCAAGGATTATTTCTCTTTTCATCTTCTACTCGAGTTCTCTTCTCTGCAACTTTTAGATATCTCTCTATGTTATGGCCTCGGTGAAATTTATCAGATGCTTCCCCAACATCATGCTCATGGGCTTCTATTCATTATCCACTGGAGAGCTCTGTGCATCCCCCTTACAAGTTTGCACACTCTTCTTCTTTCTTCCCCTGTTTGGTTTTCTGTGTGCATATATCTTACCTTCCTTCATTTGGAAGGTTCCTGAGCCATCACGTTCCTTTTGTCAGAAGGAAGCTCGGGTCTGCAGGTCTCTCTGGTACTTCGGGCTGACATTCTGCAGCTAGACCATGCTCCCATTCATGGGAGTGGTTGATAATTCAACCATTGATCCTTTCTTCATTAACTTATTTCTCTCCTTGGGATCCGAAGGGGGTTTATCATCCTCATCAAGGGAAATTTGGGGTTATTTGATATAATGAACCCTCTCATATAGTTTTCACATTCTTCCTCTAGTTATATCATGGCCAGTACTTTCAAGGCTTCACCCCCATAGTCAGTTATTGGTAACTGAAACATTAATACATTTACACTGTCAACATTCCTTAGCATGGTAATCCTATTTTATGATTAATTTACAAACTGGGGGAAACGGGGTGTTACAATTCCCTCCCCCTTAAAGGAACACCATCCTCGGTGTTCTTTCTCAAAACATCTATCATGCCTTTCTCATTCAACTGTTTCAGAAATCTTGGTATTTCTCTCTCGGTCAGGTCCTTTTTCAGACCCTTAATCTTTGTCACCTGCTTTCAGTAATTATTGGACAATCAAGCATGTTAATCATAGTCTTATGTGAAAACACTGCATAAAAATTTCTAGGAAATTGTCATAATCTTAGCTCAATAATTATCTGTGCAGTTTGTGGATTTGTAAACACATGATTGTTTTGTTATCCAGGCTCATTGCTTTTCATTGACATACCCATTGGGTGCATGATCCCAATCAATAGTTTACAATAACTATCAAGGCTTCATTTTCCTTGCGGTCACTCACCCTCTAGGCCCAGGCTCAGGCATCCCCTTCTCTATTATACAATCCCTTGGGTGATCCATCTTTCCCTACCAAGGTTTTCTCGCACAGGAAGAACTACTCACCGTGTGCATGATCCCAATAGTTTACAAGAACTATTAAGGTATCCTCTTCCTTGCAGTCACTCACCCTCTAGGTCAAGGCTCAGGCATCCCCTTCTCTGCTATACAGTCCCTCAGGTGATCCATCTTTCCCTGCCAAGGGTTTCTCACACAAAAAGAATTCCAGAGACTCTATCAAGTCTTACAGTCGAGGTGTCACTCAAACTTTCTCTATCGAGGCGTCCCTCTGGCTTGTGTTACCTCAACACAATATATTATATGCGATCATGGCTTACCATGGGGTTCTCATGGCTCAACAGTAGCCATTTTTCATACTTTTATAGCTTGACATCCTTCCAGCTCAACTAAAGTTAGGGATGAAGGTTAATCTCGTTCTACTGATTCAGTCTTTATTTCATGCATTCAGATTATATTATTTCTCACTCGTATCATAGGCATATACAAATTCACAAGACATCATCATAAAATTTAAATTCAAAATTTTCTTGTAACTTTGTGACCCACAGATATCCAAATTCCACACTTTGTTTCCATATTTGTTTCGCACAGAAAATAGATTCATAATTATGGGACTTTCCTTCCCATTATGGTTTGGCTCAGGAAGAAATTGGTCTTCCTTATGGCTTACAACGCTGCCATATTCAAGACTCCCTTGCTTCTTGCACTTTCAACTTCAATCAGCCAAACAATTTGTTAGTTTCCATGCACATACATTTTATTGCACCTTTATAACGTCATCATGGACCATTTCAGAATTGTGCATACTAACACTCAAATTCACTTTCTCAAAAAAAAGAAATACTATTTCTTGCAGTTTGGCTCAGTAGACAATTGGTCTTCTTTATGGGATTACATCACTGCCATATCCATGACCCTTTGCTTCCTACAATTCATCATTTCCATAGCCAAACAAATTTTTAGTCTCTCATGCATCCATGTATATATATATATATATATATATATTCAAAAACATGCATACTAATAGTTCATCACATCTATATAAACATGAAAAGGGAATCTCATTCATTTCCTATGCCACATTTCAACATACCAAACCTTTCAAAACGTAATTCAACATTTTAAAGGATTTAACAAATGTGCCAGTATTCACGGCCACATTCATACCTAATGCACTCTTGCATGGATTTCAAGTTTGTCACACTTTATGATAGGTTCTTGTCCATGGTGTGTTGGAATTTAACCAAACTCTTCCCCTCATGGCTTATTCATTTTCATTCTGGTACAGACCTCCCCCCCTTCTCTCCAAGGGTTGCACGACCTCCCAGTCTAGGATCTTCTCAAGACTGAATTGAAACAGTCTTTGATTCCCTGCTATAACCTCTAAGAAACAATCCATAGGTATTTTTATAAAATAAAAATCTCGCACGTGTGAAAAAGCGCTAAGCGCGAGTCTCCTCCACGTGACCACGCCTTGTGACCACACGCTTATCCAAAAAGGCACATCGCAATTTTGTGTATCGACTATATGAGTCAACCGACTCTCCATCCTTCGAACTCCCAAGTTTTGAAATTACGACAAGGGCCTAGTGCATGCTAGCTCCTCCCTTATCCTCCATCCATATGACCCTTCACTATGAACTGGGGGCAATCCTTTCGAGCACGACGGGACTTTTAGTATCGGGGACTCTCGATGAGATTCACCTATGTTCTCCCAATCCTCTGATACTCGAAATTGTAAAATATTCGGATCATATCAATGGTCCACACCAGCTCTCCATCCAACAGCTATGATCCGGTCATGATTTCGTGTTTCGTGAATTCTCACAACTCCTCCCTTTGACCTTTCCACTCTACGAGTCAACGAAATGTTGATCTCTTGCCATGTGTTCCCTTTCAATGGATGGTCCTGATGATCTCAAGATTTTTCGTTTTGGGGTTTCACGAATTTCACTTTGCTTCTTCCAAATCTTCTAGTTTTGTGAAATCCTGATAATTACTTGTGACTAACCAGTGCGTTAATTTTCCTAGATCTGACGGCTTGAAAGATTTCGTCTCCTCCTGAATGGATCTTGAAATTGATCTGATGACTGAGATAGGTTTCCTTATGATGAAAAACTCACGTTCATCTCCTCTGTCAAGTTCTCGATTAACCTGATTTGATCAGTGTTCTCCTTTGCAACCTTCAAGATCTCGATCTGTAGTTGATCGAAGGGATTTCTACGATTTCTTAGTAAATGTTTTTGACCCCCACCCTTTTTTGTCAAAAGAGATCATTTGGTTCAAATATTATTGCATCATACAATTAGTCTTCACTGCCAGAGGTTCACACCTCCATCACTCGGTTGCTCCTTTGTGAATCATACCCTACCTGGGTATCCATGGAATACAACTTCCCTTTTAAAATTTTGTGCATAACATTAGACAATAAAATATTCCAGAAAGGATTCTTACCCAATCTTTTCATACCTGTTCTTGGTTGCTAGCACCCTCTTTTTGATTTTTACCTCATCAAAAATGCCTTTAGGGGGATTCTTATAGTCCTGTCAACAATCTTTCAACCACAACCTTCTCGTGGTCATCCTCTACTTGAGGTTTCCCATCATTGGTAACCGTCTTCCTCAATAGTTCCAATTTCTTTCTATACACAACATGCATCATTAGTTTGTAATATCAATTAAAATGCATGTATCATAACATCCAAATTCATAACTTCTTCAAAATGTCCTAATATATGTTTATGAAGTTCATCACATTATCTTCACGGGTCTCCATGAATGCAATACAAACAGTTCTCAACTGTTTCTGCAGCAATACAATCATCATCACTATGATGTCAAAACTTACTTTCATCAGTAAATCAAATTTCTCATTCTAGAGGAAACATAACACATAGAAAGGAGGGAGTTAGGGAATCTCCCCTTCTTCCAATTCTTTCTACACCGCATGAGACTTTTCGGCCTAGCTGAGTTATCTCTAAAGGCTTCACTGCCTTTTCTTAACATGGATTTAACCCGTTACCCAACCTATTCAATCAAACATACTCATGTATCCATTCATCAGTCTTCTATTTATTACATGATGCTTTCAAAATGTAATCCAGGATTCTTACATATAGATAGGCTTTGCAGCCCATTGCCCAACCTTCAACGATTATTAGGATTGTGACTCTGTTATTTTGAAAGATTCCTTACACAGCTTCTTCACAAGGAACTCCCATCTCATGCAAATTGTTTATTTCACGTCCACCACTACCTGTGATGGACTCAGCCTTTAATTAGTTAGTTGTTTACCAAATATTCCTTAATAAATATAAACATACGTCTTAGTCAAGTACCCAAATTATGTATCCATACATATTCGGGTTTGTTAACTTACTTCCATGATGTTCTTAACCATATTCATAATCATCGGTCTGTGTGTAGCTTTCATATGTATAAATTATAGCCTACATACATCTCTACTTTAAAATCAGTCAACTCATGATTATTTACAATCGTTCTCATGCGACCTTCAAGGCAGAATCAATCGCCTCTTATTATGACAACAGAGCATCCTTGCTCGTCCACTCTTTCTTCTCTTTACGTTAATATTTATTTAGGGAATGGAACACATTCCCCTTAAGCTATCATTCAAAATATAACTTTCATGACTCTTCAAAATGGATTCAACCATGCAACCATGGTATTCTTTTACTATTCATTCAATCTTGGCAAGTGCTAAGCTTGCCTCACATTTCACTCATTAGGGAAACCATATTGGGCATTTAGTATACTTATACTCTTACATCATACATTTGCATCACTTGCACATTTGATATCATCCGTATCTAACCAGTATTAATATCAAGTTTCATATCAAGAAGCTTCTCAATGCATTAGATCCATGCACTCAAGCATACACACACAACTAAGTATTCGTCATACTAGCTTAGTTTTATCATTAATGTTATTTAGTTAGAGATTACAGTCATTTACATGATTAATCTCACAGTTATAACTCATACTGGTGTTTCCTTCTCTTTAGAGAAATGACCAACCAGGGTCACTCTCCCTTCTATACTATAGCAGCTGGAAAGAAAACTTTATTGCCTCAACTTCTATAGGACTTTACTCATCTCACCTTTCCTTTGGTCATGAGGAGTTATATACTCCGAGTTTAATATAAAGCAATAATTATATTGCCAAGGATCCTACCTAATTCTATCGGATTCCTTTAATCCCACAAAGGCATTAACCATTATATAATCAACCATCATCAGTGCTTGAGGTTCCAACTGCCCATGCTTAGAGGCAGTGTCACGAACGTCAGGTCATCTTCCTTTCGAGCTTCAACTACCCTTGACAGAACCCTGCCACCTTCATCTATCCACATTCAAGTCTTATTATCAATTTTAATTAGCATATCCCTACTACGGTAAGAGTAGTTATCACTTGACAAGGGTTAAGTAATTTCTTCTGCTGAAATTCAATAAGAATTCCCAAAATCACAGGTTCAATCTGCAGTCCTTTTTCCTCAAGGAGTAAATGTAAATAACAATACCTATTTAGGTGACTCTTGCATGAGCCCAAGAAAGCCAAGTGTTGTAACCATGCTCTCATACCATTTTGTCACACACCCACAATGGGGAATAAATAAATTTCTCTTTTCTTAAGGGAAAAAATCTCCATTCATGGTTCCTAATTTGGAAAATCAGGGAACCCATCCGACCTCCTGGTTAAGGATCTGTGATTCTAAGGCTGAACAATTCTCTGAGACCTTGATGGTCTCGTTCTATAGTTAAACACAAAATCTTTTAGCTTCTTGGTGCAGGTTTAAGGGCACTCACGACCATCCCTTTCACCCTCCTGTGAAAGGTCATAGTGTTGGGCATTAGCTCCTTTTGTGTGATAGGCCCCCTCTTGATGTGACCTTGGCGATGACCACATTATTTTGGGCATGGCCACAAGAGGTTTTGAGTCAAACTTATTTTGGGGCCACAATGCTCTCACAACCTCCACGTGTCCTCTTGACGAAACCACGGTTTGAATTGCGTTCCACCCTCAATATCTTAAAATCCTCACAAATCCTATCCCCACAATGCGATGGGATCGTCGATCTCACGATCTTGGCGATAACGGATAAATTGATGATTCAGATCTACGCCTCTCGGATCTACGGACCAAGTCAGCCTCCTTTGGATCAACAATCAATATCTCTTCGCAATTCTGGACTCTAGGAGTTCGAAATCTCAAACCCATCTTTCTTTCATACTTCAATCCTCCAGAGTTGACGATCAACAGTGCAAGATACCAGATATATAAAATATGCAAAACAAAAATAAAATGCTAGAAATGGAGAATAATAGTAAAATATCCAACATAATCTCCACAATAACACAGAAATGATATAAGAACAGCAATATAAATAGCACTTTGATTCAGAAAGCAATGTTCATAGGCCTCTTCGAGGGGGCAACCTCCAATCGAGAAACGCTCTATTACAATAATCTCCAAGCTAGGGTTTTCATACCCTTGACCCTTATTTATACAAAATGTCTATCAAGAGAAGCATCTAGAGGAGGATCCTTCTAGAAGAGGAAGATTCTATTAGGTCTTCTTACATCCGCCTTATTCTATTTTATTGAAAGGCCTTATTAATATTGACCTTTATTACATCCAAATATATTAATCTACCTATGTGCAGGTTAGGACCCTAACATGTCCGCCCCCTTAAAAACAATAGTGTCCTCAAGGCTTGAGATGAGGAAACTATTGCAGAATGGTAGTTGGTTCCCAAGTGGCATCTGCTGGATTCGTATCTTTCCACTGGACTAGCACTTCCTTGATGGTTCGTTGACGCAGTCGATAATCATGCTGGTCCAAAACTGCTTCTGGTTGTAGCCAAATGGATCCTTCATTAGCCAACTCAGGAAGGTTGGTTTGAATTTGGCACCGAGTTCCAATTACCTTCTTTAAGCATGAAACATGGAAAACTGGATGTAACTTCGACTGACTGGGTAGAGATAACATATATGTGACTTGTCCCACATGTTTGAGAACTGTATAAGGACCATAAAATTTGGGCGCTAGCTTCTGACAATTCTCGGCCTTGAGGGAAGTTTGCTTGTATGGTTGCAGTCGCAGAAACACCTGATCCCCTTCTGCAAATTGACGTTCAGAGCGACCTTGATCTTCTTGTTGCTTCATGCGATTTTGTACCATGACCAAGTTCTCTTTAAGGGTACTAAGAATATCCTCTCGAACTGTAAGTGTTTGGTCAACCGCCTGGAACTTCGAGGTACCCGGTAAGTATGAGAGAACTGAAGGTGGATTCTATCCATATACTTCTTCAAAAGGAGTCATGCGAGTAGTTGTATGGTAGGAAGTGTTGTACCACCATTCGGCTAGAGGTAGCCATTGAACCCACTGATGTTGTTTTTCAGAAGCAAAACACCTCATATATGTTTCCAAACACTTGTTGACAACTTCGGTTTTACCATCAGTCTGGGGATGATAAGCTGTGCTTCGATGCAATTGGGTGCCCTGGAGCTTAAACAGTTCTTGCCAAAAATTGCTTGTGAAAGTTGGGTCACGATAAAAAATAATAGAGTGCGGCATGCCATGAAGCTTGAAGACCTGGTCCATGAAAAGTTGAGCCACCGTGGATGCAATAAATGGGTGTTGAAGAGCGTAGAAATGAGAATACTTGGAAAGGCAATCCACAAACACCATTATGAATGATTTATTCCCTGATTTGGGTAAGCTAGTAATAAAGTCCATAGAGATATCCTTCCAAATAGCTAATGGAATCAAAAGTGGTTGTAGTGTGCCCGAAGATTTGACTGTTTCTCCCTTGTTGCATTGACACACCTCACATTTATCTACAAAATTATGGATGTCCTGTTTCATACCATCCCAGAAAAAAGAATGTTTGACTCTGTCATATGTTTTGGTGAACCCTAAGTGCCCCGTTGTGGGTGTAGCATGAAGCTCAAAAAGTACCATGGATTTAAGCTTTGATTGTTTACTTAAATACAAATGACCTTTGTATCAAAACTCATCCTGTAGCCAAGAGTACCCTGGGGGAGCCGGAGCCTTGCTCTGCAATTTCTAGATCAGATGCGAACTTTTGGGGTCTTGAAGCTATTCCTATCGTACAGCTTGGAGCCAATTGGGTACAATGAAGGAAAGAGAAAAAAGGGATCCTTCTTCTTCATATTTTTGGGACAGTGCATCCACGACTACATTGTCTTCGCCCTTCTTGTAAATGATCTCATAATCATAACCAAAGAGCTTAGTCACACATTCTTGTTGCTCTTGGGAGGAAATGCATTGTTCTAGAAAGTACTAGAGGCTTTGATGGTCGGTCTTGATTTGGAAGAGTTGCCCCAAGAGATAAGGGCGCCACAGCTCAACGACATGCAAAATAGCCAACATTTCCTTTTCACAAATGGGTTTTACCAGATTCCTTTCAGATAGTTTCTTGTTGGTGAAGGCCGAAGGTCAACCCTCTTGCATAAGGAAAAAGTTGATTCCTTTCCCTGAGGCATCACGTTCCAACACAAAGGTCTTTGTGAAATCAGGAAGGTCCAGAACCGGAGTGGTGTACATGGTCGTCTTCAAGGTTTGAAAATCTTGAGCAACGACTGGAGTCCAAGTGAAAGAGTTATTTTTTAGGAGAGCAGTGAGAGGTGTTACAATCTTTCCATAGTTCTTAACAAACTTGCGATAATACCTTGTTAAGCCTAGAAATCCATGCAAGCTTTTGAGAGTCTTTGGGTGCAGCCAATATTGCATAGCTTCAATCTTTTTTGGATCCACCCTGACACCATCCTTGTCAACCAGATGACCCAAGTATTCTACTTCTGAGGCACCAAAAGCACATTTAGACTGTTTCAGGAAAAGTTGGTGCTGGGAGAGGAGATGGAGAACTTGATCCACATGAGTAAGATGGTCGGTCCAGGTTTTGCTATAGATGAGGATATCATCAAAGAAAACTAAGACAAAATGATGGAGAAAGGGACGAAAGACATGATTCATGAGGCTTTGGAAGGTGGAGGGAGCATTACACAAGATAAAGGGCATGACCAAAAACTCATAGTGGCCCTCATGAGTGTGAAAGGCCATCTTGGGAATGTCTGCCTCTTTCATACAGATATGGTGATAGCCCGAGCAAAGATCAAGTTTAGTAAAGAATTGGGCACCACTCAATTCATCCAGGAGGTCATCAATGACAGGAATGGGAAATTTTTCTTTAATGGTCAGTTTGTTGAGGGCATGGAAGTCAGGACACATTCTCCAAGAACCTTCTTTCTTCAGGACCATGACTACAGGAGAAGAGTAAGGGCTTGTACTAGGGCGAATAATGCCTTCATTAAGGAGTTCCTGGACCATTTTCTCAATTTCATTTTTTTGTGAGAAGGGGTGGCGATATGGACGGATATCGGAAGGAAGGATTTCACATACAAGGGGAATGGAATGATCATGAACACCACAGGAAGGAGGGAGGCCTTGGGGAGTGGAAAATACCATTTGATGTTTAGAAAGGATATCTTGAAGGTCATGCGGCACTGGGGGTGTTTCTATTGCTTGAATGGCATGGAGTTGGGAAATGACACGAGAATGACCTTTTTTTAGCAGGTTTTCCATGCGATGGGAACTAATGGCCTCAGATGAACCAACAGTGATGCCATGGATTTTATATTGGTGGCCTTCCTGGTTGCATTGCATGGTTAATGCCTTAAAATCCATGAGAATGGGACCCAAAGTTCTTAGCCAGTCAACACCTAATACAATGTCACAACCACCCATGTCGATAGCAAACATATGGGATTTTAGGTGGTAGTCACCGATTTGGAGACGCACATTTTCACAGTGCCCTCCACATTTCATGGAACCACCATTGGAAATCATGATTTGGAAATTATTGACAACATGGATGTAGCAATGAGTTTCTTGGGCAATGCGGCGATGAATAAAATTATGGGTGCTTCCACTATCAACCAGAATGATGACCTTCCAATGCTTGATGTAACCAATTAACTTGAGGGTTTGGGGAGCGGAAAAACCAGTGAGAGCATTGAGGGAAATGACTGGTTCTACTTCGGGAGGGTCTGAGGGAGGGGTTATGTCAGTGATTTCAGGTGACTCAGACACAAGGGGAGTTTCAACATCCTCTTCTGAAATGTCCTTAGAGATGGCCATAAAAATCTTTTGTTCCTTACACTTGTGGCCCGGGAAATATTTGTCATCACAATTATAACAAAGGCCTTTGAATTGGCGTTAATCCATTTCATCCCTGGTCAATTTTTGGATTTTTAATGGGGTGAAGAGAGTAGTGGGAGTGACGGGTTTAGAGCAAGGGATAAAGAAGGTTTTTCAGTTTTGAGATGATACCACCTGTTGTGCTTCTTTATCTCTTTTAGTAGCCTCCACCCAAGTTGAGGGTCGAGCCATGAGGAGATGGGCCTGAATCTCCTCCTTGAGGCCACTAATAAAACACTCTCGAAAGAAAGCATCAGTCATGCCCTTTGTTCGAAAATCCAGGTGTTTAAAGGAAGCTATGAAGTCTTCTACTATTCCAGATTGCTTCAACTTTGTCAAACGGACCAAATGGTTGGTGTCTGTGTCAAAGCATTCATTAAACTCAGTCACAAATTGGGTCCAAGCAATATACCCTTGACGGGAAGTTTTTCTCCATTGCCACCATTGCCAACGTTCTTGATCTAGATGGAGAACACCATACCAGAGTTTTCCCAAGTCATCGTTAATTCCATATAAAGAGAAATAATGTTCTATTTGGGTTACCCAACCAGTGGGCTCCGAGCCATCAAATTTGGTCA
Source organism: Picea engelmannii (assembly GCA_009831015.1). Taxonomy (NCBI): domain Eukaryota; kingdom Viridiplantae; phylum Streptophyta; class Pinopsida; order Pinales; family Pinaceae; genus Picea; species Picea engelmannii. The sequence continues at coordinate 178,483 of ML781257.1, read as the reverse complement.
CGTCCACCTATGGAAGGCGTATGTCACGTTGAAAGTGATGGGACTGAAAGGTATGGGAATGAGAGGAAGTTTCTCCTTCATTCTTTGGATGTGCTTCAAATAAATGGTCATCTGTAGGGATCTTCAGTTTGGTGCAGAGTGCTACAAAGACAGATTCAAGCTGGGTGGTAAGTTCTTGTTAGACTTCCTCCATTGAGGACTGCATGGTTGTATTTATGGTAGCATTGATGGACGAATCGATGGAGGCAATAGTAGCACTGAGTTTTTTTTCTTCTTTTTGGGTTTCTAGGAAACCAGATTGTATGGTGTTGAAGCGAGCTTCCAGGTCTTGGCTACGAGTATGGGCCATGAGAATAGATGAACTAAAAAGGGGCGGGTGGAGTAAATTTTTTTTTCTAAAAATGATATTGATGAAAATGATAAGGGCAGAGAAATGAATCCAATGGAATAGGTCTCAAATAATGGTGAAAAAAATTCCAGACCTTTTTTTTTTTTTACACCTGCGGAGTTATACTCCGGTCCGAAGAATACTGCAGTGATGAAATCCCCAAATTTTTAACTAGAAAGAGATGTGTATTTACTTGGAAACCCGAACACAGTTGCGTGACAATAGATCTAGTATGTTTTTAATTTGTTTATGTTTATGTCCCCCAAGGGTTGGGTATTCAAGGGTTCTACAAACAAGGGTTTTCCCTGTGCTATAACTCTCTGATATACGTGCGGGGTCCAACAGTAGTACTTGGCCCAATATCTTAGGGCACTAACTAAGGAGGATAGACCGTACCCTTAGTCGTACTACCCGACTACCCAGGTACTAGAGAGTATCTTCCCAAGTGTTATTCTCGGTAACACTATAGCAGTCCAGCGGCTGATAGGTTTATCTAAAGAGGGCTTCAGGAAATCTAGGTCGGTCCATACACAGGTTTTGTTTGATGCGCTACCACTCGAAGGGGTACCAACATGAGTTACAAGGGTGGCCAATAGATGTGCGCTTAAGAACCACTTGTATTTCCTGCATGTATGAATCCCTCAACCATGGGTTTATGTGTGTAACGACAGATCTTTGTGGTTTAAAGAAGCCAGAATATGTCTCTACCTTGAAAAAAATTCCCACAATTTCTGCCAAGGAAAGTGCTCTGATACCACTTGCAAGATACCAGATATATAAAATATGCAGAATAGAAATAAAACGCTAGAAATGGAAGAATAATAGTAAAATATCTAGCATAATCTCCACAATAACACATAAATGATATAAGAACAACAATAGAAATAGCACTTTGATTCAGAAAGCAATGTTCACAGGCCTCTTCGAGGGGGCAACCTCCAATTGAGCAGTGCTCTGTTACAATAATCTCCAAGCTAGGGTTTTCATACCCTCGACCCTTATTTATACAAAATGACTATCAAGAGAAGCATCTAGAGGAAGATCCTTCTAGAAGCGAAAGCTTTTATTAGGTCTTCTTACATCCGCCTTATTCTATTTTATTGAAAGGCCTTATTAATATTGACCTTTATTACATCCGGATATATTAATCTACCTATGTGCGGGTTAGGACCCTAACACATGGACACCTGTCCTACTCAATCAACGGTCCTCCCTTCACTCCCAGTGGTTGACCTTCAAACCTAGATCAACATTCCAACGACCCTCTTCTCCATCGACGGTCAAGATCTCCTCTGGGTCTCTGGACTTCTAAGATCTCAAATCTCAAACTTTTTTTCCAAATGGCTTTTACTCGGAGTCTAAGATTCACTAACGCGTGTCTTCCCTAAATCCAACGATCGAGGATTACTTTGGGTCTTTACCTGACATCCATAGACTTTCGCCATGTCTCCTCTGAATCCAATGGTTATGAATAACTTCGGGACCTTACTCGGATTTCATGGATTCACGCCATCTGTCCTCTAGATCTATCGGTCCAGATCTACTTCAGCTCTTCGACACTTTGGCACTTCGACGCTTTGGGTTTTGGGAGTTTCAACTCTCAATTGGAAATCACGACTTTGGAGGTTGTCTTACCTCTGTTTACCGATTCTTGATATTCACCCGCATCAAATCAACGGTCTACAATCCTCCATGATCCAACGGTCCAAATCACATCGCAACTTCAGGTTTCAGAAGTTTAGTCGCATCAACATGCGAATCTCCCGATGTATGAATCCATGATCTCGTCAATCCAATGGTCAAGGAGGGTCCCAATATATCCTTATATCTATGGTCCAAATCACGTCGCAACTTCAGGTTTCGGGAGTTTAGTCGCGCTAATGTGCAAATCTCCCGATGTACGAATCCCCGATCTTGCCAATCCGACGATCAATGAGTGTCCCGATAGATCATTAGATATACGGTCCAGATCACGTCGCAACTTCGTGTTTTAGGAGTTTAGTCGCGCCAACGTGCGAATCTCCTGATGTGCGATCTTGCAAAGACTGAAGGGGTCGAGGCGTTAACTCCTGCACCCTTTCTTCAAATCTAATGGTCGTGATCAACCCTGGGTCCTCCCGATCGGATCTCATTCGTTCATCTTCTAAACGAAAAAGGATATTCCCTTTCGATTCTTGGACCTCACTATTCTTCCTAAGCTTTGTCAGTTATGAAGGATTTTAGAGCATTGCGCTCTTTCTCCTAGGATTACCACTTAGAAGGGTCTTCTACATTATTCTTGCGCTCCTTCATCAAGTTTAGAACTTAAGTGGTCCTCGTTCTTTGCTTGCCTCACATAGATCTTTTGCATATCTGCACTACCTCCCCTGAACTTAACCAAATACGTCCTGCAAGGGACTCATAATGATTAGGAGGGTCGACATGCATACATGAAACTATACCTAAGGTCGACAAATGCATTGTTTGTGGCTCTGGCTTAAGCCACCATGGAATGAAAGCATTTATGAGTATAAAAACGCATCCAATTGATATAATTTCCTACTTGCCTAATTACACAATCAAGCGAGAAGAAAAGGGATATAGTATAATCATTAAGAAAATATATCCATCTCTGCAACATTCATAGGATATCCAACTTTAATTCACAGTACCACTTAAATACACAATATATGCGATTACTTATCTATTAAAGGTGGTATCCAAATAAATGACTGTGGGTGTTCGGCCTTCCACCCTACCATAGGCTCAAAGGCATTCATTCTTAGCACTCTGGCCACCCCCGTGCCAAGCCATGATATCACCAGGGAACTCTTGCAGTTCTCAAGGATTCTTTCTCTGTTCAACTTTTGCTCAAGTTATGTTCTCTGCAACTTTCAGATATCTCTCTCTTTTATGGCCTCAATGAGATTTATCATATTCTTTGCCAGCATCAAGCTCGCAACCTTCTATTCATTATCCTCTAGAGAGCTCTGCGCATCACCCTTACGAGCTTGCGCACTCTTCTCCTTTTTTCCCCTATCTGGTTGTCCCTGTGCATCTATCTTACCTTCCTTCTTTTGGAAGGTTCTCAACCCATCATGTTCCTTCTGTCAGAGGAAAGCTCGGGTCTACAGTTCTCTGTGGTACTTAGGGTTGACATTCTATAGCTAGACCATGCTCCCATTCATGGGGGTGGTTGATAATTCAACCTCTAGTCATTTCTTCATTAACTGGTTTCTCTCCTTGGGATCCGAAGGAGGTTTATCATCCTCATCAAGGGAAATTTGGGGTTATTTGATATAATGAACCCTCTCGTATAGTTTTCACATTCTTCCTCTAGTGATATCATGGGCGGTACTTTCAAGGCTTCACCCCCACAGTCAGTTATTGACAACCCAAACAATAATACATTTACATTGTCCACATGCCTTAGCATGGTAATCCTATTTTATGATTATGTTACAAACTGAGGGAAACAAGGTGTTACATGTTGTATAATAGCTAAACAATAATACATTAGAGTGGTGATATAAGTATACACAACAATTGTATTCTGCACACCAGTTCTTAACACACACCCCTTCATTTGGGAGTCAAACTAAACAAGGACATTTTTGGGCTTGTCATTCCTTCACTTCAACACTTCATGCATGTTTCTACCCCATAGGTTATCGATAAGACCTTCCTGCATCTAGGTTTCATTTGAGAAATATGTTTGGTTAGACAATGTAGTAGTTTATTGGAATTTAATCCAACCACCAAACATATATCCTCATTATTGTGGCTAAAGAGGTTCTTATTGTGAATTACTATTCATGTTTAGTGCATTCCTTTTAATAAATAAGTTGAATATGTGAGAAGGTCCAAATGTGATTGTGTATATGAGACTTTTCTATAAATAAAAGGAAAAACGTTACATGACATTTTTACTTTACCATGGATAAAGTACTATGATGTAGCTGCATAAACCATAGTGTTATAAGCTTGACGAGGCTTGGTTGGTGGATTACAAAGCCTCTTTGCATATGGATTCTCATACACGATTTGTGGAATATAAGAACTATGTTGATGAGACAGAATATATTCTTGGGTGATGACTGTTGAGTCCATTTTTGTGCTTCCATAAACCATACTTTTTCTTCTTTATTTGCCCATTTTTCCTTCATTTTATTCCACATTTCCCATGAAACAGCCTATCCAAGGTATATTTGTCATCCTTTAACTTCAGAATTGAATTTTCTAAATTTTTGCATTAAAATTGGAAATTTAGCAGAAATTGCAAGATTTCACCAAATCCCGTAATAGCTCCGTCGTTTGTATACTTGCAGGACACCTGGGCGAAATACAACACTTGGGTTGCGTTCCCAGATGTACAAGGATGGTGAATAAGCTATCATATTCGAAATCTGAGACTGCTAGATGCCCGGTCAACGCTGGTCAAACAGGGCCAGTTCAGCAGAAATTACCTTGTTTCAGCATTAAATCTAGGACAGTTTTTGATTTCGTGGGATTTTGACCATATTTTGAGGATCTAGAAGAG
>ML781257.1:151969-168730 GCA_009831015.1 Picea engelmannii | reverse complement strand
ACTCAATGAGCAGTTAGACTTCAAGCATTAAGATAGTTTTGAATGCTTTTGAGTGATTTTATGCTTTCAGTACTTTGATTTGATTTGATGTTAATGAATGAATGAAAGAAGAACAATGAAGGCATCTCTTGAATAAGATTTTTATTCTTCCTACATTTGATAGGTCTTAACTTTCTCTTGAATGCTTACTGTTTTCACTCTTTAGAAAAACAAGTGTTGATCACTGTTATGAGGACTATGAAGATGACTTCTGAATATAAGATTAGTTTCTCTTTCACATTCAGCCTTAGATTAAGTTTTTACCATTTGAAAAACAAGTGCTGATCACTGTCATGAGAGCTATGAAGATGACTTCTGAATAGGAGCTTAGCATCTCTTTCACATTCAGCCTTAGATTAAGTTTTTACCATTTGAAAAACAAGTGCTGATCACTGTCATGAGAGCTATGAAGATGACTTCTGAATAGGAGCTTAGCATCTCTTTCACATTCAGCCTTAGATTAAGTTTTTGGGTTATCTACATAAAAGATAAAAACTATCTCTAAAATCCATATACTTTGGACATGCCTCTAAGTCTTACAAACACCGGATTGATAATAAATGCACTCTAATTTACTTAGGTAGATCTAGAGCTCAACAATGACTTCGGATATGAAGTTGTTAGGTGCAGAAGAAGACAAGAGAGGTCGGGAAGTTGGCAGAATTGTTGTTAGCTACAGAGGCAGACAAGCGAGGTCGGCCATTAGAGTCGTAGCCTCCACCAAAAGTGTAGTACCAAGTTGGCAACAAGAATCAGAAAGAAGTTCTGACAACTACATCATGTCGCATATGAGACTTCCGTGGTTTCCAAAACTCCTCTCATGGGCCCAAATCTTATAAAATGCAGTGGAGATAAGGACTGTATGGACCGATACGCAACGTCTAGTCGCAGCATCTATCAAGAACAAACAAACGACAAGAAACATGAAAAATTGGCATTGAAGTTCATCAGAAATATCTTCCATGCATATCCTTTTACAACTCTGCTGTATTAGAAGATAAGATTTATCATTCTCTTCTTCTTCTTCATTCTTAGCTAATAAGGTTGAAATAAGGTTGAAATTCATTACTTTTTAAGAATTTGATAAACCACAATCATCATCGATATTTTATTGAATTTAGTTACCGTTGAAATATTTATAAAATTTCAATATTCAATTTAATAGGAAACACTTAAGTGTTCCCTTCTTTTGAATTCAAAAAACTCTCATGTTTTCCACCCATAAATTATAATTAAGTTATAAAAAAAATAAAAAAAATCATAGGAATTATTCACTTCTTTGGAATTCATTTTCTCCCATGTTTTCCACCAATAAATTATAATTCCATATTTTTTTATATATGTAATTCCAATTTTTATCCTTCATGTTGGTCCATGAGTGGAAATGCATATTTTAGGGATAACCTTGTACGGATGTTGATGAGGTGGAGATATACAGAGTCTCTTTTGCTTCTATATAAGACATTGTTGGGTTAGGTGCATTCATTGATCAGCCTCTTGGTACTACTTCTCCATGATGGATCTCACTATCTCATCACGATGCTCTATCCTTCAAGGGTTGGATGCTACTAGTGTGAGATCTAAAATCGATTATTTAATGGTGTTTAGTTCTCTTATGGTTGGATTAGATGCTTAAATTATTTAACAAGTTTAAATGAGGCCATAGTCACACACCTTAAAATCCAAAGAATTTTTTTTTTGAATTTATATTCAACCATATTAATCTAATGATTTATTGTCATCATAATTGTCACAGATAAGTCTATTAATTTATTTTATTCTAACATTTATGGCTTTTCTTGTTTTCCTTTATCATACGATAGTCTCACTATTCTTTCATTGTTTCATTATGAACAAGAAAACCAGATAGACTAAATGATTACACATAAAATCCTTTATAACTTCTCATAACTTATTATAGTATCTTATACTATAAATAGTTGAACAACTTGATACTTAAAAATATCGTTCTTCACTAGAGGTCATTTTTATAAAAGCTAACCTAAGTCTTATTCCACTAAGACTAGGTACTTGATAACCTATGTATGTTTGTTTTTACTAAGTTTCATATTCTACTTGTTATATCTATAGTCATTACTATTTAAGGACATGATTGACGCCATCTATAAGGGTCTCACAAGGGTTTGTTTGTTTGTTATATCCCCCTTATCACTATACCTTCTCCACTCAACACTATAACATTGTTAGTATAACCCTTTAATCATATCATACTTTATATGAGTCCATGTTTTCGACGTACAAGGTTTGTATTGAATTTTCATGTTGAGGTAAGCTCATAAATAAATCGAGTTTCATTGTATATCATCCAATGTATATCATATATTAAGCGAATTTCATTGTATATCATTCAACTTGGCATACGAAGGGATGACTCATAATTAAGGGAATTTATTATGAAGTTTTTTGAAATATTAACTCATGTTATAGTATTGTCTCTTAATTTAAATTATTGCCAAATTTTCTTCATAAAATGGTGCGTCATACAGAATATTTACCATTCAATGATCATTCATGCGCCACCTATGGGGTTACCATCTCAATGAGATTTTTTCGGTAGATGTCCTAAGGATGCATACATGTAGTGTCATTTTGCTTATAGGTGTTAGGGTTTCCTTGTCAGATCCTTAACCCTTTTGACCTCTCCCAAACTTGGCTCATTTCACACTTTTCAGTTTTGTTTTCTTCGCTTTGTGTTCATCTTGAGAGGTTTTTTCAAGTGGTTTAATGTTTTAATGCACCCTCCCGTATCTTTTGAGATTTCATGAGTTACAGTGTTGAAGGTCTGATTGACTAGAACAATATTTTCGTTCACAGTGGAATTATTTGCGAGAGCAAGGGAATTCATACCTTCTCTGTCTTGCATTTGGTTGTTCTATATCATCTCTAATTTGTAAGAGTTTATTAAATCTCCTTTACTCATTATGGTTTCCTGTATAACTCGTAAGTTTTATACTTCTACCTTATTATCTGAGCCATTTACGATGTTAGTTCATAGTCATGTGTAAACATTAATCCTTCATCTATGTTCAATATGTCTCTGTATCAATTACCTTGGCGAACTTCTTGTTTTATATACATATCTATCGTATAAATGTCGTGACTATAAAATGTATTTTGGTCCTTGTAAGTCTTGCTTCTGGTTAGCCTATGGTCTAAAATTTCAGTCCCAATACACCTTGATTTTGGTTAGCCTATGGTCCAAAGAGTTTTTACTTGGACCTTTGAGACTTATTGACCGAACCAAGAATTCTATGAACTCGGTGGTCTGAGTTTACCTTAACAAGATTTATTATAGGGTTCATATTTTTTTTGTTCTACTTATCTTGTTTCTGATCTATGATTAAAACATTTCGAAACGTTTTAATCATAGATCGGAAACAAGATAAGTAAATGTTCTAACTTATATTTTTTTTGCAAATATTCCGATCTAACTACACTCTCTGTGAATTCCACACATGTGCAAATATTTTCAACAAAATTCCTAACTAAGTTAGATCAGAATATTTTTTTTGTTCTACTTATTATAGGAATTTTGTTGAAAATATTTGCACATGTGTGGAATTCACAGAGAGTATAGTAAATGTTCTTTTGTTTATATTATACAAGTGCATCGTGATTTGAATCCTTGTTAAAAAATATTCTTGGGTATTTTTAACTAATGATGGGCCATGTTCGTTGTTGCAAGGGGTACCCAACAACTATTCGACCACACTCAACATTCAGATGCAGTTCAAAGGCGACGGAAGGAGATACAAAAGTGTAATGTACAATCATTGTATATTCATTATCATTTACATATATGTAATTCAAATTTTATTTGATTAATACTTGTACAACATTCTAACTTCTTTCGCTACTATTATGTAGGTGTCGAGGAGGATAGTACCATGGAAACTTAGAAATAACCTTTCTTGAAGAAGGTATTTTGGTTCCATCACTAATTAAATTTCAAGTTTGATATGATTACTATGTTTATACATATCGTCCATCTAGTCAAGTGAATAATTTTGTATATAATTATTCATTAAAGTCTTGTGGCTTAGGACTGTTGTCTACGCATTTTACAGTTCTGTAATTTTATATAACTTTGTTTAATTAGTATTGATTCCTTCTTGGATATACACATTCACTACTTGTATCTTGTTAAACTTTGATTCTTCAATACAAGTTTCTTATCCGAATATAATTCTTGTTTTAATAACTAGATTTTACTCATGTTTTTTCATTAGGTTTTATACTGGTAATGCCACTCCGTTTGTAGTTTTAGGAATAAAATGAATATTGTATTTTTTTCAACCATATTTTTGTATGAAACTATGGTATGCATTTAATTTCTCATAAAAACACTTAGATATAATATTTTTATGACTTATTTATTCTTTAAAAATACTTCATAACCAATAATCCTGATCACAGTAATACACAATAATACATAGTAAACATTTATATTGACATATTCATAAATAAGAAATAAAACCTGGAACTTGGGGAAACCACATGTTCAAGACAATGTTCCTCCCAACCGTAGACAAGAGTCTCTGACAACCTCTGTCACCCTCGAGATGAGTTCAGAATATAAGGGGTTTTCTACGTGGCCTCTTGTAGAATTCTGAGTACTACCTTGGTGTGTGTCATATTAGAAAGTCATTAGGTCAAGTCAATTGAGTGCATATCCTCCTCAAGCTATGAGTTCACATCCTCAGAATGGTTTCCCATTCCTTTGTCATGACTTCTTTTTTTTTCTTCCTACGACTTGTGACACTTGTCTTGAGCCTCATGCTTGTTGACCACCTATCAGATTCAATTCTACACATGTTCATAGATTCTCCTATAAATATGGAATGTGTATTTTTTAGGTTGAGTTAACTCTACAACTTGTCTCAGTCTGTTGTCATTTGGCCAACCCCTTTGGATTCCTAACTCCCCCTTTAACAACTTCTTCAACGTGTGCCCCTTTTTCCACATGTATTTATTTTCATAAAATAATAAGGTTTTACAATTCAGATTTGGCCACTTAGTAAAATTGTCTTTTGGAAAAATATTTAAAATTCTAAAATAAAAATAGTAATAGTAATTGTCAAAGTTTCAAGCCATGGGGTATTACATACACCCCCCCTTAGAACTTATCACTATCCTCGGTGATACTAGTTTCCATCAGTACCATTTTGGAACAAAAATGGATATGCTTCCCACATATTACTTTCCATTTCCCAAGTAGCCTCTTCTAAACTAAGGTGCTTCCATTGCACCTTTTCATGTCCCACGTCATGATTCTAGAGTGCTAGTTCCCTCTTATCAAGAGTATGATCTGAATCTATTGGGAACTCACCCACGAGTTCCACCTGTATCATTTTCCAATCAACAATGTGAGAAGGGTTAGGTATATACTTTTTCAGTAATGAAACGTGAAACACATCATGTACTTTTACCATAGCTAGAAGTGAAAATTGATAAGCTACAAGTCATATTCGAGAAAGTATATCAAATGGACCACAATATATAGGTTCTAACTTACTATACCTACCTAGTCGTAAAGAACATTTTTTAGGTTTAACTCTAATATATACATGATCTCCAACATTGAACTCTCTTGGAGTTATTTTTGAATCAGCATAACTTTTATTCATGTCCTGAGATACTTTCAAGTTTGGTTGTACTTATTTCACTGTTAGTTCCATGTTTTTTAATGGGATTACTCCATGAAACAGGTGTATTACATTTTCTTCCATATAAAATTTAAAAAGGACTAAGCTTTCTTGAATCTTGATAATGATTATTATAAGCAAACTCGACTAAGTAAAAATATTCTTCCCATTTACTAGGTTTGTCCATAACATACATTCTATGCATGTATTCAATAATATGATTATTTCTTTCATTTTTGCCATTCGCTTGCGGATGATAAGCAGTATTAAATTTCGATTGGGTATCTAACCCTTTAAATAAAGGTTTCTAGAAATTTAATGTAAAATTAACATCTCTATTAGATATTATAGCTTCAGGGATTCCATGTAACCTAAATATTTCCTTCATGAATAGTTTTTCTATATTAATAGCTTTGTAGGTTGATTTCATAGGTATGAAGTGTGTTACCTTACTTAATTTATCAACCACAATCATAATTGAGTCATTTTGTTTACTACTTCTAGGAAATTAGGTAATAAAATATATAGTTATCACTTATCATTTCCATTCTGGAATGGCTAAAGGTTGTAGTAGTCCAGCTGGATGTTGGTGTTCAACCTTAACTTGTTTACACTCTAAGCATCTAGCTAGATACTCTGTTGTTTCTCCTTTCATATTTGGCCAATAGAATTCATTTCTTATCATAGTGATTAATTTTTGGTAACATGGGTGTCCAAAATATGGTTTCTTATGCAGCTCATCTAAAATTAATAGTTTAATTTCATTAGATTTTAGTACACATAATATATATTTTTACATTAAAAGTCCACTTTTTGAGAATCTAAAATATGATTATGCTATTCCTAATGAATTATCATCAATTTTTAACTTAATATTTTGATATTCTAGGTCTTTTTTAGCTATTAACCTTACCCTTTCTTCTAAATATGTTTCATAGTTCCTTATATTAACTGTATAAAGAAGGTTTGCATGTCTACTTAATGCAGCTACCACGTTATTTTCCTTTCCTTTAATGTGTTTTATCTCAAAATCATACTCTCTTAAAAGAAGGATAACCACCTTGCTTGGAAAGAATTTAAATTTTATTTATCAAACAGATATTTTAAGGCGATGGTATCTGTCAATAGTAATAATTTTCGTCCTACCAGATAATGTCGCCACATTTTTAATGCATATATTATTGCAGCTAATTCTCATCCATGTGTTGTGTATATTTCTTCATGTTTCTTTAGTTTCTGAGATTCATGAGCTATTACATGGTTTTCATGGATTAACACTCCTCCAATCCCTTCGCGACATGCATCTGTACATACTAAAAATTATTTATCTAGGTCTGCTAATTTTAATATAGGATTTTTAGTTAAGAGTTGTTTTAACTTGTTAAAACTCTCTTGACATTTCTTAGGCTAGATGAACTTTGTTCCTTTCTTTTGTAATGATGTTATAGGATATGCAATCTTGGAAAACCCTTCTATAAACTTCTAGTAATATCTAGTTATACCCATAAAGGATCTTATGTATAAAACATCCTTAGGTTCAAGCTAATTCATTATATCCTTTATTTTATCTGGGTCAACTGTTATACCTTCTTTGAAAATTGCATGTCCCAAATAATGAATTTTGTCTTTATAAAACTCACACTTATTTAGTTTTGCATATAATTTGTGTTCTCTTAGTATCTATAATACTATTCTTAAATGTTCTTCATGCTCCTTTTCATCCTTTGAATATATGGGTATATCGTCTATAAAGGAGATAAAAAATTTATCTAGACATTTACTCAAAATAATGTTCTTCAAGGACATGAACGAGGTTGGGTAATTAGTCAACCAAAAGGGTATTACAACAAAATCATAATGTCTATACCTTTTTCTAAATGTTTATTTATAAATATCGTCATCCTTTATCCTAACTCGATGATAACCAGAACATAAATCAATATTAGAAAAGATTGTAGCTCCTTGTACTTTATCAAATAGATCATCGATACGAGGTAATGGATATCTATTTTTAATAGTGATTTTATTAAGCTTCATATAATCAATATAGAGATGTAAAGTCCCATATTTATTTCTAACAAAAAGTACTAGTGCTCCCCATGGAGACACCCTTGGTTGGATATATTCTTTATCTATCAATTCTTGTAATTGACTTTTTAGTTCATTTAACTCTAGGATATTAATCCTATAAGAAGCCTTAGAAGAACTTATTTCTCCAGGTGCCAGGTCTATGGAGGAACTTATTTAACTCCTAGGAGATAGTCTGGGAATATCCTGAAATTCCTGCAATATTGGAAAGTTTTCTAACTCATTATTACTTTCCTCTTTGTCATTATAGTTTATGTGTACAACAAGTAGTTTACATTGTTTTGGAATGCATATTTTAAGTTGTAAGGATGTTATTTCTCTAATACTAAAAGGTCTTGATACTCCTTTAATATTTATAATGTTACATCTCTCATCTACACAGGTAAATGCTTTATTATAACAATATCAGACCACTTTAAAATTTTCTAGCCAATCCATACCGATTAGCACATGATAAGATCCTAATGTTAATATGTTCAAGTCTATATCTTTTCTTAATTCTCTGATACCAAGTTCATAGTTTTTAACAACATTTGTAATTCTCCTTTTAGTTCTTGTAGCTAGTTGTACTAACAAGGACTTTTCAAAATTTTCCTTATGTAACTTACAAATTTCTACAAATGTTGTTGAAATGTAACTCAAAATAGCACATGGATCAATTAGAACAATAATCGGTTGGTTATGTAGAATACCTTCAATTTCTACCATTGAAGTTTGATGATCTGCCTGTCGATTTTTCAATGTTGCACTGATTTTTGGTGTAGAGCTTTCCAACTCACCAATTGTAGTTTCTTCCTATATTATTTGCACATTGTTATTTCCCTTCTTCATGAGAGGACAATATTTATAGTAATGTGTACCACTACATTCCCAACATTTTACTGTTTTATTTTGGGCAGTTTCTTTTTTGAAGAAGGTTCATGGTTTGCTATTGTTATTTTTAGGCTGATTGAAAGGTTTACTAGTTATGAACTTATTACCTCCTTGAAATATGTTATCATCATTTCTATTAGAGTAAGCTCCCTATTTCTTCTTAGGGACAAACCTAGCAACATTTTTCCCATTTCAATTCTTAGAATTCTCATTTCTTTTTTTATACTACTCAAAACAAAGTTTAGCTTTCCTCAAGGTTTTTTCCAATGTTTTTGAGTTATCAAACTCGATTCTATATTTATAAGAACTAGGTAGGAAACTCAAAAATTGTTGAATCTTTGGTTTTTCATCCACAATGTAAGTCACATAACACAACAAACTCATAAACTTACTGCATAAATATGTCATTATAATATTTCCCAATTTTAGTTAATAGAACTCCTTGTCTTTACCCTCATAATATTGTTCAGACAAGTATTGTTTCTTAAAATATCTCTTAAAGGTTTTTCAGGTGATTTTTATTTTGTTAATAATTTTTACTCTTTTATATCCTGCCGTTATATATCATCTTTTTCTGTCATATTATAGATAGACATATTGGATTTAAGCTCACTTCAATAATTATAAATTTGAAAGTATTTTTGCATACCAAAGAGCCATGTCTCTGCTTCCTCACCGGTATCCACTTATCCATTGAATGTTGGTGGTTTAATCTTCTTAAATTCTCCTATGACTTCATCATGCGGTTTAGGCATTGTAACAAACCCAATTTTCCATAAGAAAAAAAAATTGTTCAGTTTAAGCATAGGAATATGTTCTTCGCCAATTCTTATACTATGAACACATACTTATTATTTTTAAAAGAAGGACATTTACATGCTACCAATCCTTTAATAGAAAACTTCTTGTAAATCAACGTGGATTTTTTACTCACCCTATTTATTGAGTTTACTTTACTCTCTTCCTTGAAATTGTCTACTATATATAAATATATAGTTTCCTTTCCATAAAAAGGATCCTCAAGAGCACATCATTTTCTAATTGAAATCTCCAAGGTAAGGACATTAATTCTATTAAACCCCTTGTCGGTGATCTTTCCCTCTAAACACTAGTCGTAAACATGCATAACGAGGGTGTAAACTTATTCCATGAATAACAAGTGAGGTTAAAATTAACTTGAGGTTGCATAACCCATCTTTGTGAAGTCGTGACAGTCTTGGACAATTGTTGACACCAAAGAAACCTCAGTAGGTAGTATGATACACCTGTCGGGAGAAGTGTCTTAATGTTTTAATTATCACAATACCGGAGGAAGGACTTTATATAATAAAATATCCCTTTTTAAGTACATGCAACTTACCCTTGTCTGAGCCCAACCAATCTGACGATTTCACCCTTCTAAATTCACATGGTTTACTTCCATGGAGTATAATAATGTGACCTTTGAGTATAAGTGGAGGAACAAGGCACCATTCTCCTTTTTTGAAGAGGAATTTTGTTAGTATCCTCGAGTCAGTCAAGGGAAAATACATTTTTTTATTAATAACCTCTATCCGATCAAGAATTGATGGCTTCCACCTCTGAATGTTGATATTTGTTTACCTATTGTACTTCACTCTTCAATAGTGACGTGTTTCATGTGTCGATGATCCATGAGCTAGACACATCCAATATTGTTGACGGTAACGTAATGTTTTACTTATGTAACTTCTAGGAGGAAAATAACTTTATGGCATGGGGTAAACCACAACAAACGGAAATGACTGCAAAAATAAACTATAATCTCATGTATTATATATAAACAAATATTCTAACAAGATAAGATAAGTATCCTACCTCGTCTCGACGTTCGATGAAGTCCACCATTGAGCACTTGACTCAAAGCAAAACACCTGCAACTTGTCCTCAACAACCAAGATACACAAGCATATGGTTATAATATATAAAGTTAGAACATTCAATGGATTAATCCATTAATATTCATGACAAATACACCCATGGAATAAAAATTCAAATATTTGCAAGACATTAATTGGACGAGAAAAGAGTATTTCTATTAAAATGTAATCAACAGAAGTGTATGAATGACAAACTTCTATGTTGGCACGTTCGGAACCGAGAAACTAAGTCCCTTCCAGTTGGGCCTCCACCACTTCAATCCTCCACCAAAGTCAAGATCATGTAAGAGAGACAATGATGTTCTCCATCAAATAGGGAAGAGCTTAGGGGATGAATAGTGTGTTCAGACCTAAAAGGAAAAAGGGATGCAGACTCAATATGAAGTGAATAATTTCTCGAGAGTAACTTTGCTCTCAAAGTTGAATTATTCTCCCCTTTTCCACAGATTGGATATGGCCCATTTATATCCTTCAAATGTAATTGAAGGGCTGAGTCGTAACGTTTCTATTATATGGAAGGTCAAGGATCATGGATCCCATGACATGACATGGAAACCCGACACCATTTTTTAATTTTTAAAACAAAACTTGATGTACGTAGGTTGTAATGGTGCAACCTGCATATATGCATGTTGTATAGTTGTTAGGGAACATATATGTGGAAAAATACAAATTTTATCTCTGGGAACTGCAAAAAGGGACTTCAAGTCTACATAGGGAAATGGAAAAAGGCCCTTTGAGCAAGTTTTCATATGGTAAGGAAAATATTGCTATAAAATATTCCCCCTAATGTGTGAGGCCAGAGGAATACCTACGATTATCAAAATATATTTTAATTCCCAGAAGTGGAGTAATGGAGACCCAGTTGGACGAACTAGTTTCTCATAAGAATATTACAATACATATTGACTTTGTGCACATGGCTGCCAATTTGAATTACACTGCAGATCCATATGAAAATATACCAAACATGTGTTCATGGCTATGAATGGGAAATACAAAAGTAGATATATGACATAGGATGTCATAGTCACAAATAAGGCCCAGTGAAAACTAGTCTCAAAATCAATCTGAAGATATATGTATACAATGGAGTACAATCTGATCTCCCATGATCACTGAAGTCATATAGGCATTGGTCCAATGAAAGATAGTAACAACTCAGGAAAGTTGTGACTATGAAATGATGTCTTCAATTCTTCTACACGATACGCCAAAGGTGCAAGTCTACATTATGTGAATAAAGAAGTTGAGGTCGAACACAATGAGACTTTGTTTGATTATCGGTCATTAAGGTATATCGTTAACAAACACAATACAACTCGTTGATAATGAAAGTAGGTATCAAGGAACTGAGTACATTCTTACAAGTTTGAATAAAGGTGTTGAGGTCGAAAACTTGAAGAATCCATCGATCATGAGACATTGATGTATTCCCAACTATCGATGGCGAGAGAACCTGCCACTGATGAATTCAAGCCTCTAGGTACTCATAGGAATCTAGGTATTGTTTCCAGAATAGATGCGATGAAGTCAATGGAAGGAGACCCGCTAAAAGGAGAGAATTAAGGCATATCTCATCATTCATCACAATTTATAAAGAAGGATCTTGATTATTTGGAGGAACTCAGATGAAGAACGTGTTCATGAACCAACGAACCTGTGCATATTTCGCATGCACCAGATGCAAGTAGTGCACGGAAAAGACTCTTTGAATAGAAACCAATGAGGAAACATGCCGACAAATGAGAGGAAACCATCATTAAGGACAGTGGCATCCAATACATTGTATGAATCCCAATGTTTGGATAGATTTCTTTTCGCCGAACATAAGCGAAACCCCCAGTCAGCAACCAATGAGGAAATGTCAATTGTTGGGTTCAAGGTTACCTACCCATAATGAAAGTAGGACCAGGGTGCACGATAGGACTACAACTTTATATAACTCTGAGACACACTGAGGGTATGACCGACATGCAAACTCAAGAGTTCTAAGAAATGATCGACACAGGATGATAAACATCCTTTGAACAAGAGCATGAGACATATGGATGACTCTAGAAACATAGACTCATTGATGAAACTTTGTGATGCAGGAGGAACCAATCAAAAACTCCATAGGGACTGGAAGAGTAACCAGTCGAGGGGGTAAACTCTAAGTAATGAGCTCAGCTTCATGAGGTCATCCTACACCCAAACTTTTGATGACAAGTGGACTCAAAATTTTGTGCTTTGTTCAAAGGCGACACAACTATTGCCAACATATAATAATATTATTTTCCCGCCTGACCTTTTTTGTTTTTTCATAGTCAAATGAATGCTATGATACAGAGGAGGAAACAAATGTCATGAGAAAGAAACTAGTTCTAACAGTGGAACATACCTATGCTCAATGTAAGGAGGTGCATGCAGGATATGGACACTCGGGGGAATGTTTCCTCTTGGGGTATAGGGTGTCAAGCTGCAAAAGATATAAACAAGGATTTGCTTGGTTGATGATGAAAATTGTTGAGGTGATAGGATTATAATGTGAAAGTGAGAACTGGGAAGAGGGTCAATACTGCAAGAAATATAATGAGATGCAATTACAACTTAACTCCAACGAATGTCCCTTTTCATAAATTTAGTCCCCTAGTCCCCACAAAGTATAAAACAATACTCATGAGAACTCTTCTATCCACTAGTGACTACACTATTCATTTTTCGAAATTAGTCTACTTGGTCTGAAAAAGGGTTAACCTTACACCAAATAGTCATCCTTTCAAATCCAATTTACGAGTGTGAAAGAGACAATTTCACTCAACAATCTTTTCACTTTTTGAGAGAGTCGGAAAAGAGCTTAAACAAGACTCAGTGATTTTGTTCTAAGAATCATATCATGGGGGAGGCCAAGGATCCCGTGCAGGACTTCTATCAAACGTCAACGGTAACATATAGCTAACACAAGCTTGGGAAAACCCAAATCTTTCCAAGTTGAGGAGGATAAAATACTTGCATAGCTTACAATATCTACAATATATCAAAGAATTCCCTGATCTAGAAGGGTGTAGAAGAAGGAATTCGAGGCTCTACAAGATCATTCCCATCAAAGGAAACCACCCTAGGACTTGGAGGGAACGTACTCGAAGAGAGTAGGATGTTCCCTTCTTGAGAAGGTACAAGACTAGAAATGCTAAGGACAAGGTCGAAAGACACATCACCCCCCAGAAGAAGAGTGGGATTGACTAAACACTACATCGACAATGTCACTTCCTTGGACTTGTCACTCTCCAAGAGAAGACTGGGATCGACCGAAAAAAATTAACCAAAAAAACAGTATAGTACATATGTATTTAATTTGAATACTAAAGAATTCACAAAGCTTATGGAAGTATAAAGTGAAAAAAAGTTATGAAAAAAACACTAACCTCTTTTGAATTCATTTTTCCCTACCCTTTTCATCCATAAATCACAATTATTTCTTTTTCACATATGTAATCCTTCTTATATTTCCAAAGAATAATGTTGTAATTGGTCTTTTTTTCCACTTAATATTTTGCAAATGAATTAAAATTTGCTATTCAAACATTGATATTTACCTTATAACAATATAAATATTGTAGACTAAAAAGAAAGTACATTGTTTGGTAATTTATAAGAAACTGTATAAATTATCTCTTTGCATTTTTCATTCACTTACTAACCTACCACCTATATGGGAGTGCTTCAGGACATCTCCGCCCTTTCCAAGATTCATGAAATATTGACCATTGCCAAGTCACATGTTCCTATTGATATTGGATTGTAGCTTGTTGGTACTAGCCACACACAATTTTTTAATTGTTAAAGTATATGACCTATTGCTTAACATATCATTGGTATCAAAGTGCCTAAGCTTGACTTAGTAATTTTTTTGGTTCTATTCATTGGATTCCAAAACCCTTAATAACCTCACACTTTCACGATTCTAACATGGGAATACCTTATTTCCTTTTAGACTAATATAGCTAAAGGAACTCTAATTTCCTCCTAGAGCCAATTGTATGTTAGATGGATGATATTTTAAAATTTTTCCTTCGTTTTATTTGCACTATCTACAACATTCTCTACCATGGAAAATATTGTTAATCTCCCATAGAAAATTTTCAAACATCTACAACTCACAAAACTGGTCTATGATTCTAGAGATGATGTAAAAGAATGTTGAGAAAAATAAATGCTTGAGTTGATCACTAAATCATAGTCTTATCTAGGGCTCTAGTTAGATCCTTGGTACTCTTTCTCTCTCAATTAGTTTCTGAATGGGGAGAAAGTAGATTCTTAGATCCCAATATTGAAGATCTATTTCTAGGCTCAGTTTCCTCAACAAATGTTAAGAACCTTACACATTTTGTAGAATAGCTAGACGACAATGCATTAGATTAGTGGCATGAGTATACACAAAAATTGTTGTCTACAAACCACTTCTCAGCACACATATTTGGGGTCAAATTAAATGCGGATATTTTTGGGCCTTGCCACACCTTCACTACAATGTTAGAGTTAATTCTTAATTTAGAGATTGGTTTGGATATAATTGGTTGTGTGAAGATCTTATCCAATTGTAAGAATCTATTTGTGTGTGTGTGGTTCAGATATTTCCTCATGAGTATGTTATCTAGTTGAGGAAAACTTCTTGTATAAATATTTTCTTTATTAATTAATAGAAAATAGATTTTTTGTGTGGAAATTGGTTCTCCAATTTGGTATCACAGCTAGGAGCTCTAGGTGCAACTCCCTCATGGGAGTGCCCATGAACGTGAGAGAAGATTTATATTGTGAGTAATATTTCATGTGAATTTTTTTTTGTGTGGAGGTGTAGGAAAATATCAACTTGTCACTTTTTTGGTTCGTTGATATCTATTTTTCATTGAACTTTGTTGCCAAAGACAATGTTGTAGTTGAGAAAGGTCATCACTAAGAAGTCATTGAGATGCATTGTTTCTCCATAAAATATCAAATTTTGTGACTATTTGAAGCCGTGTGAGGGGATCCACCGTTTCTATCTACGGTAACCCTCTAAGTATTCATTTTGGTTCTGGTAGGGTATTTCCAACACACGCCTCTTTTAAATATCTTGTACATCGCTTGGATACCCCGCACCTAAAAGTGAGGGATGAAAGAAAAAACATCCATCTATAATCAATATGATTTTTCACCAAAAAAATTTGAGAATGACACGGTACAACTTTGTCTGTTGCATGTTTTTTGATATTCTATATCAAGCCACTACAGTTAGCATGGATCTCCAAGTTGCCAAAAATCTACCACATTGTCTTTAATTTGGCAGTAACTTCAATATTAAAGGTAAACTATAACATCATTTTAAAGAGGAGGGAATGTGGGGACGTGTTATGGAGGAAGTTATAAATCGAAGTCAAGAAGAAAACTAGATTGCACCTATCAAAGTAGTGAGAAGAAGCCGGATATTTGTGAGCACCAATGGAACATCCATTGAGGATGAATACGTTATCTTTTATAAAGGGATATTTTTGGCTTATGATATGAATATATCATGTTGAAATGTTTTTTTGGTTGTTTTTATATTCAAAAGTGTAAGAACATATCACTGATTTAGTGGCAATGCAAACCTAGAAAAACAACAATCCCTTAACTTGGAGGGATTATTCAAGGTACTTTTACAATTAATTTGAATATGGTGTAAGAAGATGAAACGTAGTAAATTGAATTATATTTCTGAATATATAACTTTTATTTATAGACATTGTGAATAACTAGGTCAAATTTGATTTTTTCTAACAATGGTATCTTATTTTTCCAACAAAATATATGGTATATGTTTTCATTGGTGTGGGTGTTGAGTGTCTTAATGATGAAATTTCATTTCAAAAACTTGTATACTTGTAGAGAACCCAGTTTTCTTGTGCCGTCTATTTTTTAGAAAAAAAAAATGGAAATTATTTTTTGGAAATTTTTTATATTTTTTAAATTATCAAAGACAACATATGCTTAAAATTACAATGTCTTTTGTGCAGGCTAAAATGGTCTTAACATGATCAAAAAATTTGTTTTAGATCGAAAGTATCGGTCTCTAGTGTCGTATATAACTCATTTAAGAAATGGTTAAGACGAGAAAATTTTATAGCAGAAATAAGAGAGGTTTGTATTCTAGGATTTTTATATATGTGAAGACAAAAATAGAATTAAAATAGTAAACA
>ML781257.1:124622-150982 GCA_009831015.1 Picea engelmannii | reverse complement strand
CTCTCCTACATCTACCACCTCTTTCTCTCTCTCCTCTACTCTCCCCCTATTTCTCTCTTTATATATCTCTACCCTCTCTTCCCTCTATCTCCCCCCTTGCTCTCACAATCAATCTCACTCTCTATCCATCCCCTCCTCCCTCCCTCTCTCTCCTCTACTCTACCCCCATTTATCTCTTTATATATCTCTACCCTCCTTTCCCTCTATCTCCCTCGTTCCTCTCACAATCATTCTCACTCTCTCTCCACCCCTTCCTCCCTCCTTCTCTCTCTCCCCCACCCTCACACTATCTCTCCACTCTATGTATCATACATATACCCCTCCCCACTATGTCTCCCCCCTTCCTCTCACTCTCTCTCTACCCATTCTCTTTGTCTCCCTCTCCCCCCCTTTAACACACTCAAACACTCCTTGTCCAACCCCCTTCTCTTTCTTTCTCTTCCCCCCCTCTCACACCTACATCTACCACCTCTTTCTCTCTCTCTATCTATTTTGTTAGTCTCACTCTCACTATATCCCCCTCCCCCTCCCCCTCTCTCTTATACTCTCCCCCCATTTCTCTCTTTATATATATCTATCCTCAGTTCCTCTATCTCCCCCCTTCCTCTCACACTAAGTATCAATATCTCTCTCATTATTGCCAGTCTCAGTCTCAGTCTCTCTCTCTCTCTCCCCCTCCCTTCCTCCTTCTATTTTCCCTTAGTTCTACCTCCATCTCTCTCTTTCCATCTAAATGTAAGGCATGTCTCACAACTAATTAAGGATATGTGCAACAAAGAAATGTAACCTCGCCTGTAAGGTGAGCATTAATTTTTTGTTCTTGTTCCAATGGATTACTTATACGAATACTTATATGAACATGACCATGACCTAGACTATGAACTAGACCTAGACCATCACATAGACCCCCCTAGCTCCATCTAAGCCTACACATAAGCTATACTCTACCCTTAACCCCATTCACACCCAATACCTAAGTGAATTATGCCTATACCTCTTATTTTATAATGACATTTTATGGATATGACCGTTCACCTATGGTTTAATAATGATCTCACATGATTTAATGATGATTATGGTACATTGATTCTACTTTTTTATTTTAATATAAGAATAATCTTATATATGATTCGATGTTATTTATAGACAATCAATGTTTGAATCCCTCTATTTATTCTCTCTCTCTCTCTCTCTCTCTCAAAGTCTCCTCCTCTCTCTCTCTCTCTACTCCTTTCTCTTCCCCTTTGTCCCTCCCTCCCAGTATCTCTATCCTCTTTGTCTCCTACATCTACCACCTCTTTCTCTCTCTCTTTGTTGCTAGTCTCACTCTCACTCTATCTCTAAACTCTCTCTCTCTCTAACCCCCCCTCTTGGTCTTCCTCTCCCACCCTATCACACTCGCAAACAATCCATATCTATCCCATTCTATCTTTACCTCTTGCATCTAACCACCTCTCTCTCACACCCTATATCCCCCACTCTCCCCACCTTGCTCTATTTTCATCTATCTAACCCCCCTTCCCTCTTTCCCCCCCTCCCTCTCACTTGATCACTCTCTACCCCCCTCTTTGTCTCCATGTCCCTCACTCTCTTTTTCTTTTTCTCTTCCCCTCTCACGCTCTCTTTCTTCCTCTCTCTGCATCCCCCCTCCCTACATCACAAGGAAAGAAATTCCCTTGACCTAGACATGTCAAGACCTAGAACTAAACCTAGACATATCAAGACCAAGACTTAGAAAGACCTGGAGCATGACCTAGACCTATATGATGACAATGATGTATACCATGACATAGAAATATACCATGGCCTATACCATGACATAAAGATAGAGATATATTTAGACAATTACCTAGAGATTGACATAGATGATGACCTAGACCATGATTTAGAGCTAGATCTAGAGTTACACGATGACCTACAACTTCACATAGACCATGATATAGAGCTATATCTAGAGTTACACGATGACCTAAAGCTTCACATAGACCATGAAATAGACCCCCCATACTCTCACTCTCTCACTCTCTACCCCCCCTCTCCTTGTCCCTCACTCTCTTTTAATTCCCCTCTCCCCCTCTCACACTCTCTTTCTTCCTCTCTCTGCATCTATCCTCCCTACATCGCAAGGAAATAAATTACCTTGACCTAGACATGTTAAGAGCTATACCTAAACCTAGACATAGAAAGACCTGGAGCATGACCTAGGCCTATACGATGACCATGATGTAGATCATGACATATACCTAGACCATGACTTAGATCATGACATAGAGCTAGATCTATATTTATATAATGACCCAAAGCTTGACGTAGACCATGACCTATATCACCACATAGATATAGATATATATTTAGACGTTGACCTAGAGCTTGACGTAGACCATGACATAGATCGCCCTAAATCCATCTAAGCCTAGGCATAAATTATACTCAATCCTTAGCCCTCTCTTCACTTGAGCCCTGAGTGCACTATGCATATACCTTGTGTATAACCTTGTCACCCACATAACCCACGTCTTGGTGCTCTAACCATTGATCTATCCATGAAATAACTTTCAATCCTAACCCCTTAGGCCTTAGTTGTACCCATACCCATATACATATTTATTCATAAATAGGTTCGGTGTATATTAAATGTTATATTTGTTGCATTAAGAGTGTGCATGTGCTTCTATGACTTGATTGAGTTGTAGATATTCGTTGTTTATGCTCAATAGGAATGCATGTGTGTTCCTAGAATGCATACGCGCTTTAGTATGCACACATTTTAGGAACACTCACGCATTCTTGATGGGCATTCTTTGGTGGCAAGCACACCCCAATTCATCTATCTCATGGCCGACAAAAATCCACGACATCTTTAGACCAAAAAAACCCATAGAGACATGTTTTACTTATTTTAGAATGGTCTTGCTTATTTTAGTGTTCTTATTAGATTCATAGATACTTTTGTGCTATTTCCATAGCATTGTAGGAAAATTTGGAGGACAACTTTGTCAAGTGCAACTTGAATTGTTGTTTTTATCTACTTGTGTCTTCTTGGAATTGGAAGACAAATTCGTCCAAGTGCAATTGGAATTATTGTTTGTATATTCTTGTGACTTATTGGAATTGGAAGACAAATTTGTCCAAGTGCAATTGGAATTGTTATTTGTATCTTCTTGTGTCTTCTTGGAATTTTAAGACAAATTTGTCCAAGTGCAATTGGAATTTTTGTTTCTATCTTCTTGTGTCTACTTGGAATTGGAAGACAATTTTTTCCAAATGCAATTAGAATTATTGTTTGTATATTCTTGTGTCTTCTTGGAATTGGAAGACAAATTTGTCCAAGTGCAATTGGAATTGTTGTTTGCATCTTCTTGTGTCTTCTTGTAATTGGAAGACAAATTTCTCCAAGTGCATTTGGATTTGGAATTGGAATTGGAATTGGAATTATTAGATGTGTCTTCTTTTGTAATACAAAAACAATTTTCTCCACTTGGTTGTGCCTTACTACATAATACAAAGACAAATTTGTGGTGGGTGTTTGGAAGCTAATTTTTATCTTTAAACATGGGGAACCACTTGATTCAAGAAAGAAAATCCTCGAGAAAAAAGAAAGCGATCGAAAAGGGAGAAGAAGAAAAGTTTTTTATGTCAAAGCATAGGCTTTTAGAAGAGGCAAATTCAATTTATAGAAGAATAGATGTCATTATTGTTTATCCTCCATCACCATAATCAAAGTGCAAGATTTTATTAGAGATAAATCCAAACAATATGATATCAAAACAACTTTTTTTGGATGAACAGATGATGGAGTATTTGCTTGGAGATGATTATAAAATGGATGAAATTAGAGAAGAAATCAGTGTAAACATTGTGGTGAAGAAGGTCAAGTGGTACAATATTTTTTAGACAGTCAAATGTTCTAGAAAATATACAATCCCATGTCCACTCTTCTCCCACAATTGATTGGTCATTGATTGAAGGGGAAATAACTGCAACATTGTTAACTCTACAACAAGGAGGTCAAGAGTGTCAGAATATGGGCTCATCATCCCTACCTAGATTGAGCACTATGTAAGAAATAACTCCTAAACGCATTCATGTCAATGAAAGTGGTATAGCATCACTTGAAGGTAAGTTACCTAACTGTATTATTATTTATCACTCTTATAAAATCATTCAAGAATATTTTGAAACAAAATCTGATGTTGCTAAATGTCAATTATTTTTATCTTTTTTAAAATCTAGAAGTTTGATTGTTGTTAGGAGAATTTTAGGCATTAAAACAATCAAAGTCTAGAAACAAGTCATCTTATTGTTAGAAACCTTGTAGATTCTTTTCAAAGATTTGGTAAGAAGTCTCTTTCTAAAGACTGCAATGCAACCTGATGTGTCTTGTCCCAGTCAATTGTTAGCAAGATGACAAAAAAAATTGTATTCTACAAAAAACCTCTCACCTATTGAACTGTAACGTAAAAACCCTTAGCAATTATTCTCATAAATGAGATATCCTCGAAACAGGTGCCCCAACATATTTGTGGGCCTTCACTGGAAGGCTACCTTGTTTTGACATCAAGTTAATTGGAACAATTATGGGACTGGTTCAAGATTTATGGCATGAGAAGACAAGGCCTTATTCCAACCAAAAAGATGTACTAAATTTTATAAGGATATCTAGGGACCATGAACCCCATATTAAACACTTTCTTGACATTACACAGATAGAATTGTATGAGAGATTCAAAAGATTACATAGTGCACTTAACTTAGGCCAAAGATATTTCCATAAAGGAAAGCCTTGGTATGTTTGAATAAACAAAATTCGTAACATGTGTTATTGTAGATATCACATTGAGTATGGTTATTATTATGACACACACACACACACACAAATATATATATATATATATATATATATATATATATATATATATATATATATATATATATTTGTCATCACCATCTAGAGACTTTATTCACAACACCTTATGTACAAGGCAAAAGGGTTTTACATTTGATCAAAAAGCATGCTTATATGTGATATGCCCTAGGTGCGGTGGAATGACATTACTAATAAAGTGCATCCATGTAAGCGACGAGTATGAATTGGGGAGGAAGGAGGTTTCTTTGCAAAGATTTAAATATGTGGCATATGATATTGATGGAGGACGGGAAAGAAAAAAGATACAATTGGTTACTTCCCATGTATGAGTTTGTGACTTCATCAAGGAATTCATCGAAAATACATGCCATTATGTTCATCATGTCCATGTGGCTCGATTGTAGGATGAGAATTTTAGAATATGAAGACATACATTTCCTATTGGTATTGTGTTATCAGTGGTTGATTTGGCTGAGAACTACACCCTTCAACCGCAAAATGAGATTCAAAGCCAATATTATCACTCAAAGCAGGTCAACATAATGGTACATACCACATACAGGCATGGACCAGATAGTAATGAACAAAACAGAGTTATATTGAAAGAGTATCACTTCTACATAAGCGATGATCAGTTCCATGACTTAGCCAATACAGATGGATCAACATTGGATTTGGTCAATGGTTGGGAAGGGGAGTTCAAAAATTCTCATGTATTTCAATGGTTGTGTATGTTGCACAAAAAACTAAAGGTACCACACATTTGGAACTATTTTGAGTCCGGGCAGGGGAAATGGGAGCATCATGGAGCGGGTGCATGCATATAAAGAGAATTATGTGCGAAACAAATGAATGTCACTACTACTTCCCTCATTTTATATGCAAAATCCATTGTTTAATGGTGTTCTTCAGTAATGGGAGAGGGAACAGGAACTCGTGAAGACCAATCAAACAATAAAGGACATGTAAATAGATATTTTTGGGAGGTGATTGATGTAGATCGATCAGAGTGGTATGAATGAAAAACAATCAAGGGCACTCATGGATTCCATTTAGTTAGAACATCATACAATGCAATAGTTGAATTATGGACGAGAAAACTCTCTTGCTTATGTGGTCCATGTAGTAGTAATGAATGGTATGATTGTGAATTGACAGACTAGGTTGATAGATGGGATTGTGTATCACTCCCCATTGGTAAATGTATAACTATGGAATTATCCCAACTGAAGGAGGGCCAATCAAGTATTTCAACATATTATGATCATGTCTTAGATCTCATACTGTCAGGTTTGTTGAATCCTTGGACTATTTTTTGAATAACTAGAATTAATGTTTTATGCTTTGGTCATTTAGTGGACTCACATTTTGGCACTCCATTTTTTGCAGGGCACATATATGAGTGGTTTCAAAAAGAGATAATGAATGGGGAACTAATTATTGGTTAGCATGATTCTTAGAGGGAAACAAGACCCTCATGAAATCAATAATAGACTCCGAAGCCATTGAATGTTTTATTGGGTCGATGGTTATTAAAGGAGAATATTTTAAACAGGATAAAAGAACAAAAAAGAAAGGTGGTTATGTATTTCAAGATTAAAATCAAGGTCAATTTGTATAACACTTTATAGACTTGGTTATTGGTACAAACCTCCAACTACAAACAATGACAAGACATAACTCATAAAAGGTACGATACTTATTTCCTTACTCTTAGCACAAGAAGTTAATGGAAATTGTCAATATTAGAAGTGATCCCAATGGTATAATTGAATGACCATGTAGGTATGTAAAACGAATAATTTTGGCTTCATTTTGACTGTTCTTAAAATATTTGTAATGTTGTTAAAATATACCCTGCCTTAAAATATAGCCATGCCATGCCTTGCTTTTCCATGGCTTTCCTTGCTTTGCCTTGCCTTTCTTTTCCTTCACTTTCCTTTCCTTGTCTTTCCTTGTCTTTCCTTTATATCCCTTCACTTGACTTGCCTTACCTTTCCATCCCATGACTTTCCTTGCCTTGCATTATCTTTCCTTCACTTTCCTTGCCTTGCCTTGTATTGCCTTCACTTGCCTTACCTAGCCTTGATTTTCCTTCACTTTCCATGACATGCTTTGCCTTGCCTTGGCTTTCCATTCCTTACCTTTCCTTTCCTTTCCATCCCATCACTTGCATTTCCTTCACTTTCCATGTCATGCCTTCAGTTGCCTTACCTTCACTTGCCTTTCCTTTCCTTCACTTTCCATGCCATGCCTTGGCATGCCCTATATTTCCTTCACTTAACATGTCTTTTTTTTCCATACCATTCCTTCACATGCCTTTCATTTCCTTCACTTGCCTTTCCTTCACTTTCCTTTCCATTCATGCCTTGCCTTGCCTTTCCATTCCTTTCCTTTACTTAACATGCCATGCCTTTATTTCACTTTCCTTTCCTTCACTTACTTTGTCTTTTCTTCACTTTACATGTCATGCCTTCCCATGCCTTTCCTTCACTTGTCTTTCCTTGTCTTGCCTTCACTTTCCTTCACTTTTTTTTCCTTCACTTTCCTTCATTTGACCTGCCTTCACTTTCCTTCACTTGCCTTACCTTCACTTGCCTTGCATTCACTTTCCTTCACTTCCCTTCACGTTACTTGCCTTTCCTTTCCTTTACTTGCCTTTCCATTCATGCCTTTCCTTGCCTTTCCATTCATTCACTTTCCTTGCCTTCACTTTCCTTCACTTTCCTTGCCTTCACATTCTTTCACTCGCCTTACCTTCACTTTCCTTTCCATTCATGCCTTGCCTTACCTTGCAATTCATTCACTTGCCTTGCCTTCAGTTTCCTTCAGTTTCCTTCAGTTTTCTTTCCTTCACTTTCCTTGACATTAGTGTCTTGCCTTGCCTTGCCATTCATTGCCTTGAAATTCCTTTCCATTCCTTTCCTTGCCTTACCATGCCTTGCCTTTCCTTTCCATGTCATGCTTTGCATTGCCATGTGTTCTTTATACTTTCATTTCCTTCACTTTATTTTTCTTTCCTTTCCTTTCTTTCACTTGCCTTGCCTTTCCTTTCCTTACCATTCCTTTCCTTTCCTTGTCATTCCATGCCTTGCCTTGTCATGCCTTATTTTCATTTTCCATGCATTCACTTGCATTTCCTTTCCTTCACATTCCTTTCCTTAAGTTTTCATGCCATTCCTTCCCATGTCTTTCCTTTCCATGCCATGCCTTTCCATGCCTTTCCTTGACTTGCATTGCCTTCACCTACCTTGCCTTGCCTTGCCTTTCCATTCCATGCATTTTCTTTATTTTCCTTGCCTTGCCTTGCCTTTTCAATCCATGTCATGTCTTTCCCTGCCTTTCCTTTTCAATCCATGTCATGCCTTTCCTTGCCTTGCCTTACCTTGAATTACATTTTCATTCATTGCTTTCACTTTCCTTTCCTTGCCTTCACTTGCCATGTCATGCCTTCTCATGCCTTGACTTTCCATGCCATGCCTTTCCATGAAATTCATTTTCTTTCCATTCCATTCCTTCCCATACCTTGCCTTTAAATTCCATTCCATTCCTTTACATGCCATGTCTTTCCTTCACTTTCCTTGCCATGTCTAGCCTAACAAAGTGTTAAATTGTCAAACATATGTAATAAGCATTAAGAAAAACAATGGATTCCCTTGGCATACCTTTATTTTCCTTCACTTTCCATGACATTCCTTACCTTCCATACCTTTCTTTCACTTTCCTTTGCATGCCTTCCCTTCACTTTCCTTTCCATGTCTAGCCTAACAAGGTGTTAAATTATCAAACATATGTAATAAGCACTCAAAAAAACCTTAGTGTCGGAGATACTCCAAAAAATGGTTTTTTTATAGATGGAATGATAGTGGAGTGGCCCCCCTAGTTGAAAACTAGTGCTTTAGATCCAATGCAACCAACGGTTCACCCATCCAAGTCTCGGTTTGATTTTTATCATGAGTTGAAACTCACATCCTCAATCAATTCAGGGACATGTGGCTAATTTGGTCTGGGGGCATAAAATCCAAACCGAGATGCATAACGGACTTCCATAAGCTCCCAAAAGTCTATTTTTTCGTTTCCTACAGGACTACACTACCCACAAATTCCCTACATAGTGTTCTTGAAAATTGACCTCCTCTTCAGAAATTGAATTATGCTTCATTGACCAAAACACTAGTGTCGGAGATACTCCAACAAATGGTTTTTCAGTGGAA
This sequence comes from Picea engelmannii, assembly GCA_009831015.1. Taxonomy (NCBI): domain Eukaryota; kingdom Viridiplantae; phylum Streptophyta; class Pinopsida; order Pinales; family Pinaceae; genus Picea; species Picea engelmannii. Next base: position 141,901 of record ML781257.1, on the reverse strand, counting down.
GGAATGACAATGAAAGGCCCCCCATAGATGAAACCAGATGCTATGGATCCAATGAAACTGATGGTTCACCCATCTGAGTCACGGTTTGAGTTTTATCGCTATTTGCAACACATCTCTTCAAGACATTCAAGGACATGTGGCCAATTTGGTCAAGGGGCATAAAATAAAAACCGAGCGGCATAACATAGTTTTGTAAGCTCCCACAAGTCTATTTTTCGAAGGCCCACTTGAATAAACTACCCATAAATGCACGAAATAGTGTTCTTGAAAATCAACCTCCTCATCAGAAATTGCACTATGCCTCATTGACCAAAACCCTAGTGCCAAAGATACTCCAACAAACGATTTTTCTTTGGACGGAATGATGCAGAGGGACCCCCCTAGTTGAAAATTATTTCTATGGATTCAATGCATATAATGGCTCTCCCATATGAGTCTTGGTTTCAATTTTATCATGAGTTGCAACTCACCTTCCCAAGCCATTTAGGGACATGTGGCCAATTTTTTCTAGGGGCATAAAATCCAAACCGAGCAGCATAACAAAGTTCTATAAGATCCCACAAGTCTATATTTATAAGGCCCACTTGAATACACCACCCACAAATTCCCTACACAGTGTTCTTCAATATCGACCTCCTCTTCAGAAATTGCACTATGCCTCATTAACCAAAACCCTAGTCTCGAAGATACTCCAAAAAATGGTTTTCCGGTGGACGGAATGACAATAGAGGGGCCCTGTTAGCTAAAAATAGATGCTCTGGATCCAATGAAACTGGCAGTTCTTCCATATGAGTCGTGGTTTGAGTTCTATCGTGAGTTACAACTCGCCTCTTCAAGTCATTCAAGGACTTGTGGCCAATTTTGTTCGGGGGAATAAAATAAAAACCGAGTGGCATAACAGAGTTCTGTAAACTCCCACAAGTCTATTTGGCCAAGGCACATGTGAATACACTACCCAAAAATCCCCGACACAATGTTTTTTAAAATTGACCTCCTATTCGGAAATTGCACTATGCCTCATTGAGAAAAACATTGGAATTTTCATGCAAGTATTTTTATATAAGATATATGGGATAACAAGTTGTAGAATTACATGCTTAGTGAATCCTTTGATTGTAATTTTTACGTATTAAAATTTTTCATTTAGTACAAATCACGGAAACACATGGCATGCAATGGAAAGGCATTGCATGGTATGGAAAGGGATGGCGTGAAATGGCATGCAATGATATTGAAAGGCATGGAATGGAAAGGAATGACATGGTATGGAAAGAAAAGGCATGGAAAAGGCAAGGCATGGCATGGAAAAGGAGAGGCAAGACATACCATACCATACCATACCATAACATGGAAAGGAACCTTGTGTACAAGGCCAGAGGGTTTTACATTTTATCAAAAAGCATGCTTATATGTGATATAACCGAGGTGCAGTGGAATGACATTACTAAGAAAGTGCGTCCCTGTAAGCGATGAGTATGAATTGGGGAGAAAGGAGGTTGATTTGCAAAGCTTTAGATATGTGGCATATGATATTGATGGAGGATGAGAAAGAAAAAATATAAAATTCGTTACTTCCCATGTATGAGTTTGTGACTTCATGAAGGACTTCGTCGAAAAGACATGACATTATGTTCAGCATGTCCATGTCGTTCGATGGTAGGATGAGCATTTTAGAATATGAAGAGATACATTTCCTATTGGTATTGCATTATCAGTGGTTGATTTGGCTGAGAACTACACCCTTCAACCGCAAAATGAGATTCAAAGCCAATATTATCACTCAAAGAAAGTCAACATAATGGTACATATCACATACAGGCATGGACCAGATAGTAATGAACAAAACAGAGTTATATTGAAAGAGTATCACTTCTACATAAGAGATGATTAGTTCCGTGACTTAGCTAATTCAGAGGGCTCAACATTGGATTTGGCCAGATGGTTGGGTGGGGGAGTTCCAAAATTCTCATGTATTTCAATGGTTGTGTATGTTGCACAAAAAACTAAAGGTACCACACATTTGGAACTATTTTGAGTCTAGTCAAGGGAAATGGGAGCATCATGGAGTAGGTGCATGCATAAAAAGAGAATTACGTGCGAAACAAATTAAGTTCACTACTACTACCCTCATTCAAAATTCAAAATCCATTGTTGAATCATGTTCTTTAGTAATGAGAGAGGGAACAGGAACCCGTGAAGACAAATCACACAAGAAAGGACATGTACTTAGATATTTTTGGGAGGTCATTGATTTAGATCGATCAAAGTGGTATGAATGGAAAACAATCCAGGGAACTCGTGGATTCCATTCAGTTAGAACATCATATAATGAAATAGTTGAAATATGGACGAGAAAACTCTCTTTATTATGTTGTCCATGTAGTAGTAATGAATGGTATGATTTTGAATTGACAGACTAGGTTGATAGATGGAATTGTGTATCACTCCCCATTGGTCAATGTATAACTATGGAATTATCCCAATTAGAGGAGGACCTGTTAGCTCCCAAAATGAATCAGTCACTATGGTTGCATTTTGTGGTTGATAGCATGGCTATTGGTAGTTTTCTCAAATTTGGTTTTGAGTTTTTTCTAGTAGCAAGAATTAGGTTTTGATTTTTGTCTTAGAAATAAGATGACCCATAAAGGTCTTCTCTTTAAAATTTTCATAAAAAAAGATTTCAACAGCTAACGCGTGTTTTAAAGATGATGGTTAGCTGGTGAAAGAGGTGATTTTCAACAGCTAAGGAGAATTTCTCACGGGCCGTTAGCTGGTGAAAACGCTGATTTTCAACAGCCAAGGAGTAGTTCTGATGGGCCATTAGCTGGTGAAAGCGGCGATTTTCAACAGCCAAGGAGCACTTCCGACATGCCATTAGCTGGTGAAAATGGGAATCACGTGTGTTCTCTCCACGTTTTAAAAATCAAATGATGGCATGCTCAGCCCACGTCATGCAATCATTATGATGCGCTGGTGAAAGTGGATAATGATGGAGATTTAGGTTTGCACGTCTAAATCGGATTGCAAAGCAGATCTCGTTCAGAAATGCATGGTCCGCGATCATGGCGTTGGAAATGGAGAATTTGAATCCATCATTACAGGTGAGGGAGATGTACTACATGGCTAGTGACATCAAATCGCCGCATCATTTCCCCAACACGCATCACCCATAAGTGTATGATAAGTTTTCAATGTTGAAAAACAGATACGAGTGTTTTCACCAGCACAAGACCTCGACCCAAACAACATATCGCAGTGTTTGGTGTGCAAAATCGTTCGGGGTTTTGAATTGAAAATGGCAAGGATACGCAGTGGCTCTTTGTTGAGAAAATAATTGGACAGCCTATCCTTCCTACAGAGGCATCCAGAAGTGCAAAAACACTACTCGAACGCAGGTTGTATGGAATATGTCGAAAGGATACAGAATGGATGTCACCAATCAACAGCAGAGGAGTTTGCTAAAATGTTTGATGGAAATAAATCCTGTGTTGGGTCTTTAGATATCATCATGGATGAAGCTTCCATTGCTGCAGCGACCAGTTTACCAAGATCAAGCTAGAGTTTGTTCAAAACGACTACCACCAAGAACCTAAATTTCAAAGCATATTTGAAGGAAGAATTCAGACATAATGCATGGAAGAAGAGAATGCCAGTTTCCCATTTAGAATATGAGTGGTAGGATTTGTTTAAGGGCATCCAACTCTACATAAATTCATAAGGCAAGTATGACAAACTGATGTTATATCATTTCAAGCTCTTAGACCATTTCACAGGTAAAACTCTCCTAAATCTACCTTTCTTCTTGCACAAGAGCTTAACTAAAATATGTAAAAAGATTAGAGCTGAACCTCTAAGTATGAAGAACACTCTTTGCCACTTTGGCCTTATTAAATTGATAATCCTGGAGGAGCTAAGATAGAAAGGAAGTACTTGGCAACATTTTCTTTTTTGGGAGGGATTTGAAACTCAAACTCAGCCCATGAATGAACAGAAGATAGTTGGAAAAAGGAAATTGACTCCTCAGAGAAGATCGAGGAACAGGAGAACCCTTCAAGGACCCCCAGAAGATAGAATCTCTGGTGTGAGATCTCACAGGTCAAAGAAAAAATTGGATTTTGAAACTACTACAGAGAAGCCTACAGAAAGGAAAACAAACATCTTAAACCTGCCATACACAGACTCAAAGCCAAAGAAATAAGATGAGAGCCCTGCCATTAAGAGTCCTGAACACTCCATTGAGTTTGCACAGAATTGTGAGACTTTCACTCACACCGAGGAAGGGGAAACATCAAAGAGCACTAAGTCGAAGAAAACACAGAAAATCAAGCAACTCAAAGAAGTAATCGCTCAGCAGGAGGTCTTAGAGAGAGTAATAAAGGAAATATACAAGACTATGTCTGATAACTTCGCAAAAACAAATGCTGCATTTGAAAAGCTGGCTCGGGAAAGTGTCAAGGAAAAGAAGAGGAAAAGGAAAATCACCAAAGACTATAACAGTCTATGGTGGTTAGCAAAGCGCCTTAAAAGGAAAATTAGAAAATTGAAGCAAAAGAAAAAGTCACACCCAGATTTGCAAGTGCTATCTCAGGTTGTTGTGAACATGCAAGGGGATAAAGCAGAGACACATTGAGTTTTTTGATGGAATCACAGTTTTGGAGGTGAAAGTTCATTTTGGGCTAAGGCAGAGCTTTCACCGGCGCACAGGGCAATTTTACAACCAGTTAGTTGGTGAAAGGCAACGCTTTCACCAGCTAACCAACGAATCATAAGGCGAGTTAGTTGGTGAAAGAAGAAAAAGAATTTTTGAAAGCTAAGGATGGAGCAGGTCATTTTTCAGAGGATTTAAAGAGGTTCTGGAGTATTAAAGGGTTAACAACTTGATCGAAAAATACTTTGCATCAGAGATTCATGGGAGTTTTTGAGAATCACATGCTAAACTGATTTCCTAAAGTATCGACTATGGACAACTGAAGAAATCCAGCTGCCAGGATAGGTGCCTTTGCCATGTTTCATGACACCACAGATTCCAGAAGCTAAAGAATATAGATGTCAAATTTTGAGATTGAAGACAATTCGAATGCTAGTCTAGTCATTAAGTCAAGTTGCTTAGTTAAATTTGAATTGTTATTTTTAGATACAGATCCAAGTTTTTAGGATCTTAAAAACTGATTGTAAAAGGCTATAAATGTCTATCTTTTCTAAGAGACAAGGGTTCAAACTGGGAATATTTTTGTGCTACTGTATAGACTCTTAATTACAGAATAAAAGTACAGTTTCCTTTCGTTTTCAATATTAGATTTATTCATGTTTCCTTTTCTGTACTTTATTTCAGTTTATCTTAGCTTATGAAGGCTGTTATCTCTTTATTGAGCTCATAGACTTGAAGTGAAGGATTTCTTTCTATCTTGCATTAAGCCCTACATTCAGTTGTTCTTGGCAATCAAGATTAGTGTTCTTCATCCCATCCTTTCAAATTACTTGATCTGATTATTGTTTCCTGAAAGAATTGTTTCTTTAGATGTGTGATGAGTTGTCTATTACATTGATCATTAAAGACCCCATTGTCCCAAGCATATCTACACATTATTTTTAATCTACCAATCATCCTTAGTCTACAACCCTAAGGACTTTCTTGGAGTGATAACAAATCGGCTCCGTTGTCGGGGAGACAAAATTCAAGTTCTTCTTTCTTGGGATATGACACAGAGTTGATCTTTGATGATACAAAAAGATTAGACATTTTTAGTTGGTTGTAATTATCTATCTGGCGACTCCACAAGTTCATCCTGGCTCCTAAGAAGATCAGTACTAGGGAGAATCCTCAAGAATCACCTATCACACCAGTGTCCAATCCAGAACTAATTCTCAAGAAGGGAAAGACAATTCAGGGTCAAACTTCAAGATCATATACATAAGGTAATCCTCTTTTCAGTTGTGGAAAATCTACTACAGAAAAATTTGAGTTCTTTTCAAAGAGCATTGATGAAAAAATAGTTGTAAATACTGTAGAAGAACAAATTCCTTTTGATCAACAGGAAAATACTAATGATGATAAATTGATAGATTTAAATTTGATTGAAAAAACATCCAAGACTTTAGAAAGAAGCCACAGTTCTTCTTCCCTTGAGTCTTTTCATTCTCAGCAACAAGAAGATCATTTGAACATTTATACTAGCCTCCTTGTTGTTGAACATCTCCTCCAAGAGATATCTTCTAAAGGTGAAGGAAATTTAGTTGGACAGCTTGCAAATTTTTACAGAGCCTCTTATCAGACCTCTTTCCCATTAGAAGATTCACCGCTTTCGCATTCCTCCAGTGTTGAAGACTCGAAAAAGAAACCATCACCTTTCTCACCCTTGATACTTATGGATGCACCACCTCCTTTGACGAAGATGCAACAAATCCTAGCTGCTAGGTATGCACCACTCATATTGCCAAACCCAGTATCAACCATGCCAACGGGAGACTATCAGAAGTATATGCCCAAATTCACAGGCGAAGGCGATGTGTCTGCTGAAGAACATATTGAGGCTTTCTACAGTTATGCTGAAAACCTTAATATTGACGAAGAAGATGTTTGGACACGAGTCTTTGTCCAAAGCCTAGATGGCCATACTAGGAAATGGTTCAAAGAACTCCCTGTTGGTTCCATAGCTCGAATTGAGCAATTGGATGATACATTTTTGAAACACTGGGGTGACAAAAGAGATTTTATATACTATATCATAGAATTCAGAAACCTAAGGAAACAAAATAGTGAGTCAGTCTCTGATTTCACTAAAAGATTTAATCGGATGTATGGTAAAATACCAGCAGAGATAAAACCTTCAGATGCTTCTGCCAAGATCACATATTCTGATGCTTTTGACTCATATTTTTGTTTATTGTTGAGAGAAAGGAGGTCACAAACATTATCTCTCATGAAAGATGCTTCCCTTGAGGTGGAATCAAATATTCTAGCCTCCCAGAAGAGGAAAGGAGATTATGATAGGAGAAGGCCAAGGAATGAGGCTTCCTCTTCATCAAGTGTTGATCCGAAGTTTGATAAAATGGCTAAGATGCTAGAGTCTCTAACCTCTAAGATATCTAAGCTCAAGATTGAAAATAAGCAGCCTGTGAAGGGAAGAGGCACTTATGATTCTGCAGCCAGAAACCCAAATCAAAATCCCAACAACTTCAGAAGAAATAATGAACCAACACAAATCTTGCAAAGAGAAAAGAATCCTACTGAATATAAGAGAATAAAGGTCCCTCTTCAAAATGTTGTGATGGACGAAGATGAGGGTGAATATCAAGAAGATGGAGAAGATAGCATTCATTGTGTTGGAGAAGAGATAGGGAAATCTTATCTAACACAACACGACTATGAGGAAGCATTGATGAATGAACAAACATAAGATAATCTTATTGATGATGGCATTTTCACGACTGAAGATAAGAATAGATATAACCTCCGATCAAAATCTCATACTACCCAACAAGATGCACCAACCTCTCCCGAAAAGAGCACAGCCCCTGTTAAGAAAAAAGATCAGACATCAGAGAATCAACAAACAAATCCTTCAAAGGTGAAAGCATCAACTCCTCCCAAAAAGATCGTTTCCCCTGTCAAGCATCAAACTCCAGAAAGTCAACCTCCTGTTGAACAACAAAGAAATCAGGAAGCTCCCTTGAATCAGGTAAAGGTCTCTGATAAAGCTTCTGAAAAAGTCCCATATTCGTTCAATTTTGAGGTTGAAATACAAAAAAAATAAAATTCCTATTCCTCTAGTCGAGTTAATGAAAAAAGAAATGTTCAAAAAGGATATCCTCAAAACTCTAGATCCCCAATCTATATCCCTTTATGCTGATATCCTCAACATATATGATGAAAATCCAACCATTACTCTGGGCCAAATGATAGAAGACAGAGATGAAAGTTGTCCTCCCTTTTACATATCTCTAAATATTCATGAGAAAACACTGCATAAGTGTTTGTTGGACTCTGGTGCTTCACACAATTTGATGCCAAAGGCGGTCATGGATGAGCTTGGGCTGGAGATCACCAAGTCTTATCATGATATTTTCTCTTTTGACTCTCGAAAATTCAAATGTCTTGGGATGATCAAGGATCTGGATGTAACCTTAACCCAAGCATCCATGAAGACTATGGTGATGGATATAGTAGTAGCAAACATACCACCTAAATTTGGATGCCTACTATCAAGATCGTGGATGAAGAGGCTAGGTGGTACTCTTCAAATGGATCTCTCTTATGCTACTATCCCTGTCTTTGGAGGGGTGAATAGAAGGCTATACATGGAATCTTAGTTGGCATATGTAATCAGTGACGAAAATAATCCATCCAATCATCTTATCTATTCTGTCGACACATGTATGGGATCTTGTATTTTGCAAATTGATGATTCATTACCAGATGCATTGCTGCTCAGAAATCCCACAATTCAGCCCACATAAATAGAAGAGGACGATATTTGGACCATGTTCTTTGATGGTGCTTGCACTAAAGAATCAACAGGAGCAGGAGTGGTATTGATTTCCCCTTCTAAGAAAACTTCTCATTTTTCCTTTAAACTTGATTTTAAAGTGACTAATAATATTACTGAGTATGAGGCACTACTTCTGGGGCTAAATGCAACCAAAAATATGGAGATTAAAAGATTTCAGGTATTCATAGATGCATATATGATCATTCAATAGGTAAATAAGTCCTTTCAAGCAAAACATGCCAGGCTGAAAGCATACAGAGATGAAGTGTTGAAGGCAATTCACAATTTTGTGGATTTTAAAATTTCATATGTACCTAGAGAAATGAATGAATTGGCTGATTCATTAGCTGTGTCAGCTTGTGCTTTCATACCCCCTCTGCCTCATAAATTGAATTAAAAAATTCAAGTTAAATATAGGCCCTCTCTCCCTAATAATGTAAAATTTTGGAAGGTTTTTAAAGACGATGTTGAACTCACTAGATTTCTTGCAGTGATAGATGAGTTTGCAGATTTGCAGATCGATTAGGAGAATGAACATGACAATGAAATTGAGAAGCCAAAATTCAGAAGAAAAATCGTAGCACATGAAATAGTCTAGCTGTCTACCAATATAATTCCTAAAGGTTTGGTCCCTTTGGAAAGGCTTTTCGATAATAATGATGTGGCTGTCAAATTGGAAAATGGGGAAAAAGATTCAGAAGTTTTGCAGTATAATGTAGCTAGCGAATAAGATCCTAAATATGTAAACTTAGCCTCACATTTGACTGAAAAACAAAGGGCTGATTATGGAGAATTGCTAAAGGAGTTTGCGGACATCTTCACTTGGCAGTATGATGACTTGAAGACTTTTGACACAGAGGTAATTCAACATAAGATTCCCTTGAATAAAGACACCAAACCATTTAGGCAGAAGCTTAGATCATTCAATCCTTTGTTGCTGCCTACAATGGAAAGGGAAATTAAAAAACTATTGGATGCCCGCATCATCATTCTTCTCAGATATTTAGAATGGATTGTGAATATCGTACCAGTCAGGAAGAAGAATGGGGAGATCAGACTCTGCGTCGACTTCAGAAATTTGAATAAGTGCTCTAGGAAGGACAACTACCCTCTGCCTAAAATGGAGCATATTTTGCAGAAGGTGTCAGGATCAAAAGTGATGTCTTTTATTGATGGGTTTTCCGGATACAACCAGAATTTTGTCCATCTGGACGATAAATAAAAGACTGCTTTTACTACCCCATGGGGCACGTTTATGTACGAGAAGATGCCCTTTGGATTGACGAATGCAAGAACGACATTCCAAAGGGAAATGGACATTGCTTTCGTTGGAGAGAAAGATAAATTTCTCCTGATATATCTCGATGATATCACTGTTTTCTCGAGCAGCCATGAACTTCATTTGCAGCACTTAAAAAGGACATTTATAAAATGTTGAAGGTATGGCATTTTGCTTAAGCCAAAAAAATAAAAATTTTCACTTAAGGAAGAGAAATTACTTGGACATATTGTTTCAGCTGATGGGGTGAAAATCGACCCAAAAAGGGTAGAAGCAATTAAAAATCTATCTCTTCCTAGATCAAAGAAGGACATTCAGTCTTTCCTTGGGACTATAAACTTTATCAGAAGGTTTATAGTAAAATTTGCAGAACTCACAAAGCACATTACTGCTATGTTAAGAAAGGACTCATAAGTAAAATGGACTGAAGCATCCAGACACTCATTCGATGCCATCAAGGAAGCCATCACAACAACCCCTGTTTTAATATGCCCCGATTTCTCCAAGGTATTTTACATTTTTTCATTTGCTTCAAGAGATACAATTGCAGCAGTACTCTTGGAGAAAAATGTCGATGATCAGGAGCAGTCAGTTGCCTTATTCAGTAAGGTATTGAGGGACGCAGAGGTAAAGTATGAATTGTTGGAGAAACAAGCATATGCACTTATCAAGTCATTGAAATCTTTCAAAGTTTACATCCTTCAGGAAAAGGTAATAGCTTTCATTCCCTCTAGCTCAGTTAAATATGTGCTTATACAACCCGACATAGATGGAAAAAGGAGTAAGTGGATAGCAAAGTTGATTGAATTTTATGTTGAAATTAAACCAGCAAAACTTGTGAAGTGTCAGGGCCTAGCCAAACTTTTGGCAGAAGAAAATTGTAGGCTGCTCGAAATAAATCTGTTAAGTATTAATGAAGATAATGTTCAGTCTTCAGAGGATAAAGAAGGTGAGGAAATGTAGGTCTCATCTCACCTAGATGATTGCAAATGGTACAGTCACATTATTCATTTTCTGCAAACCTTATCAGTCCCATCAGATTTGACAAAAACACAAGGAAGGGCTTTGAAGCTCAAAGCCATGAATTTCTGCATCAATGGCAACTTATTGTTCTGGAAGAATCCAATAGGTTTATTGTTGAGGTGCATAAACCAAGAATAAGCAGCTAAGGTCATGATTGAATTCCATAATAGTGAATGCGGGGGACATCACTATTGGAAAACCACTGCACATAAAATCTTAAGATCTGGTTACTAGTGGCCATCCTTATTTTCAGATGTGTATGAGTTTGTGAGAACATGTGACAAGTGTCAAATATTTGAAGGCAAACAACAACTGAAATCTCTTCCCCTCAAACCTATAGTGGTCATAGGTCCTTTCCAACAATGGGGTCTAGACTTCATAGGTGAAATTCACCCACCTTCTAGTGGTCAGCATTGGTGATTCCTTGTTGCCAGATTTGGCTTCCCTAAGAGAATAGTCACTGATAACACTACTGCATTCAAAGATAAACACTTGGTGAAATTATGTGAAGAGATGGGAATTCATCTGGTACATTCCACTTCTTACTATCCACAAGGGAATGGCCTAGATGAGTCATCAAACAAGAGTTTAGTCAGAATTATAAAGAAGCTACTTGAAAAAAATGCCAGAGGCTGGGATTCCAAGATGAAGTTTTCTTTGTGGGCTGACATGGTTACATGTAAGAAATCAATAGGTACATCTCCTTTCAAGTTGGTATATGGTACTGAAGCCATATTTCCTGTTCAACTTGCGCTGTTGGTTGCAAAGTTTTTACAAGAAACCGATTCTGAACAAAGTAATTTGACTCGGAGAATTCATAATTTGGTAGAGCTACAACAAGATATAGAACAACTTTTGGAAAGAACAGAATTACATCAAGAAAAAATCAAGGAGATCTTCGACAAGAAAGTCAAATCAAATGTCTTCAAAACAGGGCAATTAGTCTTAAAGTGGGATGCAGCAAGGCAAGAGAAGGGGAAACATGGAAAATTTGAGGCTCTCTGGATAGGTACTTTTGTCATAATAGCGGTGCAGCAGAACAATACCTTTGTTCTCCAAAATATTTCAGGCGAGGAAGTAGCAGGTGGCCCTTTCAACGGGCGCTTTCTAAAGACCTATTTTTCATAATGCATTTTCTTAAAAGCCTTGTTCTACTTGTACATATTCTTTTTTGTTTTCTTTGTTTTTATCACTTGAATAACTCCATGCCCAATGGTACTAGCAAAACTATTTTTCAGATTTCTTTTTTAATTTTGTAATAAAGGCTAATGAGTCTAGCTAGGTTCTTGGTCACCTCACAGGGAGATGCCCATCCCAGTTGGAGCCAAATGTTAGCTCCCAAAATGAATCAGTCACTATGGTTGCATTTTGTGGTTGGTAGCATGCCTATTGGTAGTTTTCTCAAATTTGGTTTTGAGTTTTTTCTAGTAGCAAGACTTAGGTTTTGATTTTTGTCTTAGAAATAAGATGACCCATAAAGGTCTTCTCTTTAAAATTTTCATAAAAAAAGATTTCAACAGCTAACGTGTGTTTTAAAGATGATGGTTATCTGGTGAAAGCGGCGATTTTCAACAGCCAAGGAGCACTTCCGACAGGCCATTAGTTGGTGAAAGTGGCGATTTTCAACAGCCAAGGAGCACTTCCGATGGGCCATTAGCTGGTGAAATCGGGAATCACATGTGTTCCCTCCACGTTTTAAAAATCAAATGATGACATGCTCAGCCCACGTCATGCAATCATTATGACACGCTGGTGAAAGTGGATAATGATGGAGATTTGGGTTTGCACGTCTAAATCGGATTGCAAAGAGGATCTCGTTCAGAAATGCATGGTTCGCGATCATGGCGTTGGAAATGGCGAATTTGAATCCATCATTACAGGTGAGGGAGCGGTACTACATGGATGGTGACATAAAATCACTGCATCATTTCCCCAACACACATCACCCACAATTGTATGATAAGTTTTAAATGTTGAAAAACAGAGCCAAGTGTTTTCACCAGCGCAAGACCTCGGCCCAAACAACATATCGCAGTGTTTGGTGTGCAGAATCGTTTGTGGTTTTGAATTGCAAATGACAAGGAGATGCAGTGGCTCTTTGTTGAGAAAATAATTGGACAGTCTCTCCTTCCTATAGACGCATCCATATGTGCAAAAACACTTCTCAAACATAGGTTGTATGGAATATGTCGAAAGGCTACAGAATGGCTGTCACCAATCAACAGCAGAGGCATTTGCTAAAATGTTTGATGGAAATAAATCCTATGTTGGGTATTTAGAGATCATCATGGATGAAGATTCCATCGCTGCAGCAACCAGTTTATCAAGATCAGGCCAGAGTTGGTTCAAAACGACTGCCACCAAGAACCTAAATTTCAGAGCATATTTGAAAGACGAATTCAGACATAATGCATGGAAGAAGAGCATGTCAATTTCCCATTTAGAATATGAGTGGCAGGATTTGTTTAAGGGAATCCAACTCTACATAAATTCAGAAGGAAGGTATGACAAACTGATGTTATATCATTTCAAGCTCTTAGACCATTTCACAGGTAAAACTCTCCTAAATCTACCTTTCTTCTTGCACAAGAGCTTAACTAAAATCTATAAAAATATTAGATTTGAACCTCTAAGTATGAAGAACACTCTTTTCCACTTTGGCCTTATTAAATTGATAATCCTGGAGGAGCTAAGACAGAAAGGAAGGACTTGGCAACATTTTCTTTTTTGGGAGGGCTTTGAAACTCAAACTCAGCCCATGAATGAGCAGAAGAGAACTGGAAAAAGGCAATTGACTCCTCAGAGAAGATCGAGGAACAGGAGAACCCTTCCAGGACCCCCAGAAGATAGAATCTTTGGTGTGAGATCTCACAGGTCAAAGAAAAAATTAGATTTTGAAACTACTACAGAGCAACCTACAGAAAGGAAAACAAACATCTTAAACCTACCATACACAGACTCAGAGCCAGAGAAAGAAGATGAGAGCCCTGCCATTAAGAGTCTTGAACACTCCATTGAGTTTTCACAGAATTGTGAGACCTTCACTCACACCGAGGAAGGGGAAACATCAAAGAGCACTAAGTCGAAGAAATCACAGAAAATCAAGCAACTCAAAGAAGTAATCGCTCAACAGGAGGTCTTAGAGAGAGTAATAAAGGAAAGATGCAAGACTCTGTCTGATAAATTCGAAGAAACAAATGTTGCATTTGAAAAGATGGCTCGGGAAAGTGTCAAGGAAAAGAAGAGGAAAAGGAAAATCACCAAAGACTATAACAGTCTATGGTGGTTAGCAAAGCGCCTTAAGAGGAAAATTAGAAAATTGAAGAAAAAGAAAAAGTCACACCCAGATTTGCAAGTGCTAGCTCAGGTTGTTGCGAACATGCAAGGGGATAAAGAAGAGACACATTGAGTTTTTTGATGGAATCACAGTTTTGGAGGTGAAACTTCATTTTGGGCTAAGGCAGAGATTTCACCAGCACACAGGGCAATTTTACAACCAGTTAGTTGGTGAAAGGCAGTGCTTTCACTAGCTAACCAGCGAATCATAAGGCGAGTTATCTGGTGAAAGCAGAAAAATCATTTTTGAAAGCTAATGATGGAGCAAGTCGTTTTTCACAGGATTTAAAGAGGTTCCAAAGTATTAAAGGGTTAACAACTTGATAAAAAAATACTCTACATCAGAGATCATGGGAGTTTTTAATAATCACATGCTAAACCGATTTCCTAAAGTGTCGACTATGGACAACTGAAGAAATCCAGCTGCCAAGACAGGTTCCTTTGCCATGTTTCATGACACCACAAATTCCAGAAGCTGAAGAATACAGATGTCAAATTTTGAGACTGAAGACAATTTGAATGCTAGTCTAGTCATTAAGTCTTTGTTATCAAGTTGCTTAGTTAAATTTGAATTTCTATTTTTAGATACAGATCCAAGTTTTTAGGATCTTAAAAACTTATTGTAAAAGGCTATAAATGCCTATCTTTTCTAAGAGACAAGGGTTCCAACTGGTAATATTTTTGTGCTACTGTATAGACTCTTAATTACAAAATAGAAGTGCAGTTTCCTTTCGTTTTCAATATCACATATATTCGTGTTTCCCTTTCTGTACTTTATTTCAGTTTATCTTAGCTTATGAATAATATTATCTCTTTATTGAGCTCATAGACTTGAAGTGAAGGATTTCTTTCTATCTTGCATTAATCCCTACATTCAGTTGTACTTGGCAATCAAAATTAGTGTTCTTCATCCCCTCCTTTCAAATTACTTGATCTGATTATTGTTTCCTGAAAGCACTGTTTCATTAGATGTGTGATGAGTTGTCTATTACATTGATCATTAAAGACCCCATTGTCCCAAGCATATCTACACATTATTTTTAAGTTACCAAGCATCCTTAGTCTACAACCCTAAGGAGTTTCTTGGAGTGATAACAGGATCAATCAAGTATTTCAACATATTATGATCACATCTCATATCTCATATTGTTAGGTTCATTGAATACTTCCATTATTTTTTGAATAACTAGAATTAATGTTTTATGCTTTGGTCATTCAGTGAACTCACATTTTGGCACTCCATTTTTTGCAAGCCACATATATGAGTGATTTCCTTAGGAGATAATGAATGGGGAACTAATTACTGGTTTCCATGATGCTTAGAGGGAAATCAAACCCTCATGCAATCAGTAACAGACTCCAAATGCATTGAATTTTTTATTGGGTCGATGGTTATTAAAGGAGAATATCTAAAACAGGATGAAAGGAAACAAAAGAAATGTGGTTATGTATTTCAAGATTATGAGTCAGGTCAATTTGTATACCACTTTACAGACTTCATTATTGGTACAAACCTCCAACTACAAACAATGCCAAGAAATAACTCATAAAAGGTACGATACTTCTTTCCTTACTCTTAGCATGATAAGTTAATAGAGACCGTCGATATTAGAATTGATCCCAATGGTATAATTGAATGACCATCTAGGAATGTAAAATGAATAATTTTGGCTTCATTTTGACTGTTGTTAAAATATTTGTGATGTTGTTAAAATATACCCTACCTTAAAATATACACATGTCATGCCTTGTTTTTCCATGCCTTGACTTGCTTTTCCCTTTCTTTCCTTTCCTTGACTTTCCTTTCCTTTTCTTTCCTTGTCAATCCTTTACATTCCTTCACTTGACTTTCCTTACCTTTCCATCCCATCACTTGCGATGCCTTGCCTTGTCTTTCCTTAACTTTCCTTGCCTTGCCTTTTCTTGCCTTCACTTGCCTCTCCTAGCCTTGCTTTTCCTTCACTTTCCGTGACATGTCTTCACTTGCCTTGTGTTAAGAACTAAATATCAATATATCATAGAAAAACCTCAAAAAAAGTACTCAACGCCTTGAAAAAAAGATAATTTCAGATAATAAGCCTCTTCAAGGGGGCAACCTCCTTTTACCCCACTTAAATGTTCAAGTATAAGATGATTCAAAATGAAAATCTCTCCTTGGTATATATAGGAGACTAGGAGGTATAATTACAACTAATGACCTAAAGCCGACATAAATAAAATAACATTACTAATATAATATGCCCCAATCAAGGGGTAATGAGCCAATATTAGGGCTTAACATGCCCCTCCCCTTGAGACAAGTGTTGTCCGCAACGCTTGAGTAAATCTAGATGCTTCTGTATAAAAGACTCATCTTCCCAAGTGTAATCTTCAGCCGGTAGTTTCCTCCATTTAATGAGATACTCTGAAATGGATCTATTCCTCAACTGATGAATTCTCGTGTCAGTGATGGCTTCAGGCTCCAATATGATTTTTCCTTCCTCATCAAGTTCTGGAAATATAGTTTGAATTGGGATCTTGTCGCCTATAACCTTCTTTAAGCATGAAACATGGAAAATTGGGTGTACTCATGAAGATGCAGGCAACTCCAATTTGTATGCCATAGTACTAATCTTTTGCAACACCTTATAAGGGCCATAGTACTTTGGTGATAATTTATTATCCTTCTTGGCTTGCTTGAGGGACATATGTTTGTATGGTTGTAGTCTTCAAAACACCCAATCCCCTACTTTAAAGCTTCTTTCACTACGATGTTGATCTGCTTGTTGTTTCGTGTGATTTTAGTTCCATGGTCAGGTTGTCCTTTAAGATTTGGAGAACCTGTTGTTGATTCTCGATGTGATCTTCCACCTCTTGAACCTTAGATTTTTCTTTTAGAGAAGAAGTGATGGAAGGAGGGTGGTATCCATAAAGGGCCATAAATGGTGTGATTTTTGTTGCAGTATGAAAGGAAGTGTTATAACACCATTCTGCCAAGGGTAACCATTTGAACCATTGTGTTTGTTTATGAGAGACAAAGCAACAAAGGTATCCTTCCAGACATTTGTTCACTATCTCAGTTTGTCCATCAGATTGAGGATGATAGGATGATCTATGAGCCAATTGAGTACCCAAACAAGAAAATAATTATGTCCAAAAATGTCCAGTGAAGA
>ML781257.1:102985-121031 GCA_009831015.1 Picea engelmannii | reverse complement strand
TTGGAGTTTCTCCATTCTTGATTCACCTTCCTTGTGTCCTCATCATGAATTTCATGGGATGCATTTTCACTTTTAGGTGTCTTCTCTATTACGAAATTTTTCAATACTTCCATGATCTCCCCTTTTAAACCCTCCATCATCTCGTATAGTTCATCTTTTGTTACTATCTTATTTTGTAAATCATTTATGTCACTACGCATTTATTCACCTTCATCAAGAGTCCAAGTAGGATTTTATGGAGGCTTATTTGGTGTAGAAGTTCCCTTTTTGGGTGGCATGTTGGCCAAGTATCACTTTTGAACCTTGATTTTGAGATGGTTCTCCTAGACAATATTTCTTCTATTGTATCTCCCAAGTTTCGACCCTTCTGGGTATGGAAATTTCTTTTATGTAGTTCTCTGATGTTTCTTATCTGCAATTCCATAGGTATGATCAAAATTTGATGTGCCAAGTGGAATTTACGGTAACTTCCCCTCAACTTGCTGTTTGTTTTCCTTTCCAGGAGATCTCACTTGTATAGCGTGCCCCGCAAAAAATAACTGATATAAAATTCTGAAACTAGCACCAGAAATAATACAGACTGTCCATGATCCAATGAAACCAGTCCCACTCAATTTTTATACTCTAGGAAAAATTTATGATTTTTTTACCTGGAACACCTTCTTGAGACTAGTCAATAAGACTAGTCAGATACCCTATCTTACACAAGGTGTATCTACAAATTTAAGATGACCCAGAAGCTAAAAAATTTACCACAGATACAATACTAATTTTGATAAATATCCTCTGGGGTTTAGGGTCTTAAACGTTACAAAAAAGGTTTTATAGAGAAAATTTTGAAATGACTCAGTTCAGGACGATTACAGAACCCTATATTGTACAGGTTGTATCTCTGAAAGTATAAGGCCTCGGAAGATGAATTTTGAACCCAACATACCCTGATCCATCTACTAAATATCCTCCAAGTTGTTCCTTTTGAAACATTGTAGAAAACAAGTTATAGTGAAAATTCCAAGGTGTCTCAGATATAGCAGCGAAACCCCAAGACCTTGAGCTCTGATACCATATGTTAAGAACGAAATATCAATATAGCATAGAAAAACCTGAGAAAAAGTACTCAATGCCTTGAAAAAGAGATAATTTCAAATAATAAACCTCTTCGAGGGGGAAACCTCGTTTTACCCCACTTAAATGTTCAAGTACAAGATGATTCAAAATGAAAATGTCTCCTTGGTATATATAGGAGACTAGGAGGTATAATTACAACTAATTTCCTAAAGACGACATAAATAAAATAACATTACTAATATAATATGCCCCAATTAAGGGGTAATGAGCCAATATTAGGGCTTAACCACTTGACTTTCTATTCCTTACCTTGCCTTGCCTTTCGATCCCATCACTTGCATTTCCTTCACTTGTCATGTCATTCCTTCACTTGCCTTACCTTCACTTTCCTTTCCTTTCCTTCACTTTCCTTTCCTTCACTTGCCATGCCATGCCTTGTCATGCCCTATCTTTCCTTCACTTGACATGTCTTGTTTTTCCATACCATGCCTTTACATACCATTCATTTCCATTCCTTGCCTTTCCTTCACTTTCCTTCACTTTCCTTTCCTTCACTTTCCTTGCATTCACTTGCCTTCCCATTCATGTCTTGCCTTGTATTTCCATGCCTTTCCTTTCCTTGACATGTCATGCCTTTATTTCACTTGCCTTGCCTTCACTTTCTTTGTGTTTCCTTCACTTTACATACCATGCCTTCCCATTCCTTTCCTTCACTTTCCTTTCCTTGTCTTGCATTCACTTTCCTTCACTTGCCTTGCCTTCACTTTCCTTCACTTTCTTTCACTTTCCTTGCCTTCACTTGCCTTGCATTCACTTTCATTCCCTTTAGTTCATTTTACCTGGCTTACCTTGCTTTTACTTTCATTTCCATTCATGTCTTTCCTTGCATTTCCATTCATTCACTTTCCTTTCCTTCACTTTCCTTCACTTTCCTTGCCTTCACATTCTTTCACTGGCCTTGCCTTCAGTTTCCTTGTCATTCATGACTTCCCTTACCTTGCAATTCATTCACTTGCCTTTCCTTCACTTTCCTTGAAATTCATGTCTTTACTTTCCTTTCCATTCATTTCCTTGCCTTACCATGCCTTTCCTTGCCTTTCCATGTCATGCCTTGCATTGCCATGTGTTCCTTACACATGAATTTCCTTCACTTTATTTTCCTTTCCTTTCCTTTCTTTCACTTCCCTTGCCTTCACTTTCCTTGCCTTTCCTTTCCTTACCATTACTTTCCTTTCCTTGTCATGCCATGCCTTATTTTCAATTTCCTTGCATTCACTTTCCTTTGCTTCACTTTCCATGCAATTCCTTCCCATTCCTTTCCTGTCCATGCCATGCCATGCCATGCCTTTCCTTGACATGCCTTGCCTTGCCTTGCACTGTCTTCACCTTCCTTTCCTTGCCTTTCCATTACATGCCTTTCCTTGCATTTCCTTGCCTTTCCTTGCTTTTTCAATCTATGTCATGCCTTTCCTTGCCTTGCCTTACCTTGAATTACATTTTCATTCATTTCTTTCGCTTTCCTTTCCTTGTCTTCACTTGGCTTTCCTTCACTTGCCATGTCATGCCTTCTCATGCCTTTCCTTTCCATGCCTTTCCATGCAATGTCTTTCCTTTCCTTTCCATTCCTTCCCATACCTTTCCTTTCAATTCCATGTCATTCATTTCCATGCCATGTCTTTCCTTCACTTTCCTTGCCATGTCTAGCCTAACGAGGTGTTATATTTTCAAACATATGTAATGTGCATTGAGAAAAACCATGGCTTTCCTTGGCATGCCTTTCTTTTCCTTCAATTTCCATGACATGCCTTACCTTTTCCATATCTTTCTTTCACTTTACTTTCCATGCCTTTCCTTCAGTTACCTTGTCATGTCTAGCCTAACAAGGTGTTAAATTGTCAAACATATGTAATAAGCACTCAAAAAAACCCTAGTGCTGGAGATACTCCAACAAATGGCTTTTCGGTGGATGGAATGACAGCAGAGTGGCCCCCTAGTTGAAAACTAGTGCTTCGGATCCAATGCAACTAACGATTCACCCATCCAAGTCTTGGTTTGATTTTTATCGTGAGTTTAAACTCGCCTCCTCAAGCCATTCAGGGACATGTGGCCAATTTGATCTGGGGGCATAAAAACCAAGCTAAGCTACATAATAGAGTTACATAAGCTCCCAAAAGTCTATTTTTCCAAGTCCCACACGACTGCGCTACCCAAAAAATTCCTGACACAGTGTTCTTGAAAATCAACCTCCTCTTCAGAAATTACATTATGCTTCATTGACCAAAACACTAGTGCCGAAGATACTCCAACAAACAGTTTTTCGGTGGATGGAATGACAATGGATCCCCCCCCCTAGATGAAACCAGGTCCTATGGATCCAATGAAACTAATGGTTCACCCATCTGAGTCATGGTTTGAGTTTTATCGCGAGTTGCAACACATCTCTTCAAGACATTCAAGGACATGTGGCCAATTTTTTCTAGGGGCATAAAATAAAAACTGAGTAGCATAACATAGTTTTGTAAGCTCAAACAAGTCTATTTTTCCAAGGCCCACTTCACTACACTACCCATAAATGCATGAAATAGTGTTCTTGACAATCGACCTCCTCAACAGAAATTGCACTATGCCTCATTGACCAAAACCCTAGTGCCGAAGATACTCCAACAAATAATTTTTCTTTGGACGGAATGATGCGGAGGCCCCCCCCTACTTGAAACCTAGTTCTATGTATTCAATGCAACTAACGGATCTCCCATATGAGCCCTAGTTTCAATTTTATCATGAGTTGCAATTAACTTTCCCAAGCCATTCAGGGACATGTGGCCAATTTTTTCAATGGACATAAAATCCAAACCGAGCAGCATAACGAATTTATGTATGCTCCCACAAGTCTATTTTTCTAAGGCCCACTTGAATACACTACCCACAAATTCCCTAAATAGTGTTCGTGAATATCGACCTCCTCTTCAGAAATTGCACTATGCCTCATTAACCAAAACCCTAGTCTTAGAGATACTCCAATAAATGGTTTTCGGTGCACAAAATGACAACAGAGAGGCCCCCTTAGCTGAAACCTGATGCTTTGGATCCAATGCAACTGACAGGTCTCCCATATGAGTCCTAGTTTGAGTTTTATCGTGATTTGCAACTCGCCTCTTCAAGTCATTCACAGACATGTGGCCAATTTTGTTTGGGGGCATAAAATACAAACCGAGAAGCATAACATAGTTATGTAAACTCCTAAAAGTTTATTTGGACAAGGCTCATGTGACTACACTACCCAAAAATCCCTGACACAGTGTTTTTGAAAATCGACCTCCTATTTGGAAATTGCACTATGCCTCATTGAGCAAAACATTGGAATTTTGATGAAAGTATTTTTATATAAGATATATGGGATAACAAGTTATAGAATTACATGCTTAATGAATCCTTTGATTGTAATGTTTACGTATTAAACTTTTTCATTTAGTACAAAGCACGAAAATACATGGTATGCAATGGAAAGGCATTGCATGGTATGGAAAGGGATGGCATTGAAAGGCATGCAATGGTATTGAAAGGCATGACATGGAAAGAAATGGCATGGTATGGAAAGGAAAGGCATGGCATGGAAAAGGAAAGGAAATACATACCATACCATACCATACCATACCATGGCAAGGCATGCCAATGAAATACATACCATATCATACCATACCATACCAAGGCAAGGAAAGGAATACCATACATTTCCCTTCCTTGCATACCACACCATACCAAACCATGCAAGGCATACCATACCATACCATACCATACAAGGCAATGGAAAGGCAATGCATACCATACCATTTCCATTTCCATTGACAATGCTAATGCATACCATACCATACCATTGCTAATGCATACCCTACCATACAATACCATACCATTTCCAATTTATACCATACAAGGAAATCGAAAGGCAATTCATACCATCCAATACCATGCCATGCAAGGAAATGGCAAGGAAATGCCTACCATACCATACCATACCATACCATTTCCATTTCCATTGCCAATTCCAATGCATACCATACCATTTGCAATGCATACCATACAATGGCAAGGAAATGCATACCATTACAATGCGTACCATTGCCAATGCATACCATACAATGCCAAGCAAATTCATACCATTGCCAATTCATACCATACAATGCCAAGGAAATTCATACCATTGCCAATGCATACCATACCATACCATAGAATTGTCAATGCATACCATACCATACCATACCATACCATATCATTGCCAATGCATACCATAAAAGGTATTGGCAAGGCAATGCATACCATACCATACCATACAAGGAAATGACAAGGCAATGCATACCATACCATACCATACCATTGGCATTTCCATTGCCAATGCTAATGCATACCAAACCATACAATACCATACCATTTCCAATGCATACCATACAATGGCAAGGAATTGCATACCATTTCCAATGCATTTTCTTGCCATTGCCAATGCATACCATACCATACGATACCATACCATTTCCATTGCATACCATACAAGACAATGGCAAGGAAATGCATACCATACCATAACATTTCCATTTCCATTGCCATTGCATACCATACCATACCATAGCATACCAATGCCAATGCATACCATTTACATTTCCAATGCATACCATATAATTACCAATGCATATCATTTCCATTGCCAATGCATACCATACCATTGCAATGCATACCATACAAGGAAATGGCAAGGAAATGTATACCATACCACACCATACCATACCATACATGGAAGTGGCAAGGAAATGCATACCATACCATTTCCATTGCAATTTCAATGCCAATGCATACCATACCATTTCCAATTCATACCATACAATGGAAAGGAAATGCATACCATTGCCATTGCCAATGGTTACCATTTCCATTGATAATGCATACCATACCATACCATACCTTGAAATTCAAGGCAATACATACCATACCATACTATGCCATTGCCAATGCATACCATACAAGGCAATGGAAAGGAAATGCATACCATATCATGTACCATACCATAGCATACCATTTCCAATGCATACCATACCATGGCAAGGCAATGCATACCATTTCCATTTCCAATGCATATCATTTCCATTTCCAATGCATAGCATTTCCATTGCCAATGCATACCATACAATGGCAAGGAAATTCATATCATTTCCGATGCATACCATTTTCGATGCATACCATTGATATTGCCAATGCATACCATACCATCGTCAATGCATACCATACAAGAAAATGGAAAGGTAATGAATACCATGCCATACCATACAAGGAAATGGAAAGGAAATGCATACCATACCATACCATTTCCATTTCCATTGTGAATGCAAATGCATACCATACCATACCATTTCTAATTCATACCATACAATTGCAAGGAAATGCATGCCATACAATTGCATGGAAATGCATACCATTTCCAATGCATTGTTAAACCCTAATATTGGCTCATTACCCCTTAATTGGGGCATATTACATTAGAAATGTTATTTTATTTATGTCGTCATTATTCCATTAGTTGTAATTATACCTCCTAGTCTCCTATATATACCAAGGAGACATTTTCATTTGGAATCATCTTGTACTTGAACATTTAAGTGGGGTAAAAGAAGGTTTCCCCCTCGAAGAAGCTTATTATCTGAAATTATCTCTTTTTCAAGGTGTTGAGTACTTTTTCTAAGGTTTTGTCTATGCTATATTGATATTTGGTTCTTAACATATGGTATCAGAGCTTAACATCTTGGGGTTTCGCTGCTACATCTGAGAAACCTCGGAATTTTCACTATAAATTGTTTTCTACAATGTTTCAGAAGGAACGGCTTGGAGGATATTTATTAGACATATCAAGGTACGTTGGGTTAAAATTTCAGCTCATGAGGCCTTATACTTTCGGAGATACAACCTATACAAGATAGGGTTCTGGAATCATCCTGAACTGACTCATTGCGGAATTTTCGCTCTAAAAATATTTCTGTAACGTTTCAGACCCTAAACTCCAGAGGACATTCATAGAAATTAGTAAGATACCTGTGGTAAAATTTTCAGCTTCTGGGTCATCTAAAATTTGTAGATACACCATGTGGAAGATAGGGTATCTGACTAGTCCTATTGACTAGTCTCAAAAAGGTGTTCCACGTAAAACAATCATAACTTCTTCCTAGAGTATCCAAATTGAGTGGGATTGGTTTCATTAGATCATGGACAGTCTTTAGTATTACCTGTAACACCCCCCGGGCCATCATCCCACTGGTCGGGCAAACACTACTGTGCGGAACAACATCATTCTCATACTTAATTAATAACATGCATTTAAATCAAATTAATCACATTTAACTCAGAGTAAGCACAAGATTACTGCTAACATAAATAATCCCTGGCATTAAAAATAATTCATATGCACAATAGAATATATGATACATATAAGCATCACAGGCATGCAAAACATAATATTAAGCATAAGTTGATACTTATCTTTGAAACCGTGGTAATTCCACCAACCACGTGCAGGCCTTCCACGAACCTCCCAGCCTTAGACCATACTAATCATCATGTTCAGTAGTGGGTTACCCCTGAGCTGGGACTAAGATCCACCCAAGGTAAGGAATCCTAGTCTAGGCTGAGGTTATAGGGAAAATTGCACAAAATAACAGGAAGGATTCTTCCTAGGATGCCTTCTTACGCCCACTACTCACAGACTCTCATTCCCCACATGCCTGTTCCACCTGGGAGTATACACCTTCACAAGAAAAGTCCATCAGTGCTTCACCTCCCTCTCTAGGTCTCGACAATAGGATGGATCAGGAAGTCTTAGAGCTCTGTAGATGGTGCTGGACTCTCTCTAGAATAATACCACTTCCCAATAGACTCCTTCACCTGGAAATATCTTTTCACAGGCCTGATAGGCTGCCTCTTCAACTAAAGGCCTTAAAACCCAGTTCTTTAGCCCCTTTTGACTCAATTCCCTCACGATGAGGATGACCACAAAAACAATATCAATTCGGTTAACTCACGGTGACAATAGCAACAGGAATTTGGGTATGGACATCCAAAAACGACAACAGTCCACACTAAGACACAACACGGTTCAAACATTTATAGGGTGCTCAGACTTCACAGGAGACATAGCTCAGTCCATGAGTTTGCCACTAGTTTTAGGGTGCCTGACAAGGAATCAATGCAAAGGTCAATCGCAAAGCTAAATAGAATTCACAAAGGATGGGGAATGGCAAAGCGACTCATGTGGAGAATGGAAGAATGCAAGAGCAAACAATTTTCCCGTGAGGGTTTCCTTCACGGTGTGCGAGTAAGAAAATGTAGACATAGAGGGAAAATGGGTTCAGACGGGCATCACAGTGAACTCACACGGAGGATGAAATAATCCCCAAACCACACCCCCCCCAAGGTTGACTTCTGCAAAAAAAAAAATTAACTGCATGTGCCTGGGTTGACACATGTCACCCATGAAGCTGCATGCACTCCATCAGCATGCGTTCCTCTCTGGGAACTTAGGACAAAAAATATATTTCACATGGATTTTTGGAATAATATTAAAATATTATTCCCAAGGACTTAAGCCCCTAGGCTTAGCCCCTAGGATCAACACTTAGCCTCTCTTTCCAACCTTCCAGCCCCCAATCCCTTACCCACTCCATGGAAGCTTATTCCCCCATCACTCATTCATTGTGTTTGGTCTGCACGCAGTGGTGTTTATATTTTTTTATTAATGTTCTACATGATTACATATACAAAAGCAGGCTCCCGGCCTTAACACTTAGGCTCTCCGGCATAATAACACATAACCCCACCAGCTTATATAAACTTGGCTCACCAGCCTATAAAACATAATTACAATTCATAATGAAAGATATATACTTCATAGACATGATTTACAACAGGGCTCGGCTTTGGGGACATTACAATCCCTTCCCCTTATTTTTGCACTGTCCTCAGTGCACTTTACACTGCATCTGCAAGATTTTCAAAATTTTCAAAAAGATGTGGGTACTCTGCCCGCATAACATCTTCATGCTCCCATGTCACATCATCAGGAACGTACCAGGTCCACTGGACCTTTACAAGCCCTATAGCTCGATTCCAGAGATGTTTGTTTTTCCTGTCCAATATGCACACAGGATGCACTTGTAGGACACCTTCTTGTTCCACCTGAATCACATTCCAATCGATAACATGATTAGAATATGGTATATATTTATTAAGCAATGAAACATGAAACATATTGTGTACAGTCATGGATGCAGGGAATGCAAGCATATATGCAACTGGCCCAATCCTTTCCAGGATTTCAAATGGCCCACAAAATTTGGCTGCCAACTTGGTGCAACTTCCCAGCTTCAAGGAACTCTTGTTAGCTTTCACTTTCATGAAAACATGATCACCCACTTTGAACTCTCTGTGGGTTTTGTTCATATCATCATAACGTTTCTTCCTGTCCTGGGCAGCTTTCAAATTCTGCTTAATTTTTATCATTTGGTCCTCCATCTCCTTTAGCAACTCTGGCCCAACTACTGCTCTATCAGCTAGATTATCCTATCTCACTGGAGTATTGCACTTTCTTCCATAAAGTGCTTCAAATGGGATCATCTTCAACCAAGTGCAGGTAGTCTTCCCATCTTGATGGTTTGTCCATCACATACATTCTCAGTATGTCTTTTATTACTCTATTCACTCTCCTGTCTGTCCATCAGACTCGGGATGATAAGTTGTACTAAAGTTCATATTCATTTTGAATACTTTGAACAATCCTTTCTAGAAATTCGAGGTGAATTTTGGGTCTCTGTCGGAAACAATCATTTTAGGAATTTCGTGCAATCGTGCGACTTCCTTCATGAAAATATCAACAACATCTACTACCTTGTCAGTAGTTTTTAGTGGAATAAAATGGGTTGTTCTGGGAAATCCCGTAATAAAATCCATCGTTACTACTTCCCACTTCCACTCAGGAATGGGTAAAGGTTGCAACAACCTTGCTGGGTGCCTATGCTCACCTTTAAATTTCTGGCACTCCATACATCTGGCGATGTATTCAACAATCTCTCTCTTCATACCCAGCCAAAAGTAATGGATCTTGATCGCTGCTATTTTTTTCTGATATCCAGGGTGTCCTGCATAAGGCACATTATGCATCTCCTACAAAATCATATGTTTCAAGCACTGGACATTGGGTACAAAAATTGTGTTCTTGTACAACAATATTCCATCTGTTTCCAATTTATAAATTTCCATCTTCTGTGGCATCTTACCCTGCTGTAGCTTGGCTACCGATTCTCTTTACTACAGATCTACATTTGCAGCCTCCAGAATTCTACTTTTAATATCATTCCAATACATGCTAATGGTTGTAGCATGTAATTCATGCACCCTCCTGCTGAGTGCATCAACCACTTTATTCTCCTTTCCTTTGATATGCTTGATCTCAAAGTCATATTCACATAGAAATTCCAGCCACCTACTTTGTCTAGCGTTTAAGGTTGGCTGATCAAACAAATATTTCAGACCGTTGTGGTATGTTCTCAATTCAAATCTCCTTCCCATGAGGTAATGTCTCCATTTCCTCAGAGTGTGAACGATTGCTGCCAACTCCAAATCGTGAGTGGCATAGTTTTTTTCGTGCTCTTTCAGCTTCCTAGACTCATAACAGATTACAAATCCATTCTAACTGAGAACTCCTCCCAACCCTTCTTTACACGCATCTGTGCACACCACGAAATCCACATTTGGATCTGCAATCCTCAAGATTGGAGCGTTGGTTAACAACTTCTTCAATCGCTGGAAACTTTTCTCACACTCTTCAGTCCACTGAAACTTTTTCTCCTTCCTTTGCAAGGAAGTGATAGGGTGAGCTATCTTTGAGAACCCTGTGATAAACCTTTTGTAATAGCCCGCTAGACCCATAAAGGATCTAACTTCTGCCACATTCCTTGGTGCTGACCATTCTTTGATGGCCTCAACCTTCTCAAGATTCATGGTGATCCCTTCTTCTAAAATAATGTGCCCCGAGTAATGGATCTACCTTTGATAAAATGAGCATTTTCTCAACTTGGCATACAACCGATGTTCTCTCAACACTTGCAGCACCATCCTCGGGTGTTGTTTATGCCCTTCCTCTAACTTGGAATAAACCAAAATTTCATCCAAGAAGATGGTGAAAAACTTGTCTAGATAGTCCCTGAATACTCCATTCATCAAGCTCATAAAAGCAGCGGGTGCATTTGATAGTCCAAATGGCACCACTGTGAACTCGTAATTACCATACCTTGTTCTAAAGGCAATCTTGATGATGTCTTCATCCTTTATTCTTACCTAGTGATATCCCAATCTGATATCTATCTTCGAAAATATTTTCGCACTTTTCAACTGATCGAAAATATCGTCGATCCTTGGCAGAGGATACTTGTTCTTGACAGTTACTTTGTTCAATTGTCTGATATCAATGCATAACCTCAACGTCCCATCCTTTTTCTTCAAGGACAGGACCAGGGCACCCCAAGGTGACATGCTTGGGTGAATGTACCCCTTCTTTAGAATCTCTTCAAGTTGCAATTGCAACTCTTTCAGCTCTAGCATACTCATTCTATAAGGAGATTTCAACACTGGAGCTGCTCCAGGCATCAAATTTATAGAGAAACCGATATCTCTCTTTGAAGGTAGTATGGGTACCTCCTGAAATATGTCTTCAAACTCTGTTAGTATCGCATGGTCTCCAATCTTTGAGACTTCATCTCTGGATGCTTCCTCCACATGGGCTATAAACAATTGACAACCTTTTATGTAGCACTTTTTCAACTGCATTGCTGAGATTTCTCTAACAACCACAGCTCTGGAAATTCCTTGGACTATTTTCCGATTCCCCTCCTCATCCAGGCATGTAAATTCCTTGTTACGACAGTCCAGGAGGGCATGGTGTTGGTCCAATCAATCCATCCCAATTAAACAGTCATAAGACCCTAAATGTAGAATATTCAATTCATCCTTCGTGCTGAATCCCTTCATGTCCACCGAACAGGAATTAACCAACTCAATGACTTTCCTCTTGGTTCCTATAGCCAACTGAACTAACCAAGACTTTTCATGTTTGCTTCTTGATAAATGCAAACTTTCCACCACCCTGGGATCTACATAACTATGGCTATCCCCTGAATCAATTAAAATAATAAATGGTTGGTTGTTAATCATACCTTCCACTTCATTCATGTGCAACTGAAATTCATATTACTTGTTGTCCAGGGCCGCATAGATCCTTGGCATTCTACTGCCCATGTCCTCCACTGTTTCAGCTTGTTGAACATTATGGACATCTCTTCCTTTGCCATTTTTATGGGGACAATCTCTGTACTTTTGGTTCTCTTTACAACCCCAACACTGAATGGGTGTTTGTCTTGGCCTTTTCTCCCCCACTTTAGCCATTCTCGGATCTCTAAATGATGGATGTCCTTGAGGACTATTTCTGAAAAAGGGCGGTTTGTTTCCCTTCTACCTATGTTCTTTCTTAAAATTATTATGGTCAACCCAAGCCTTCTGAAAGGTAGGATTTTCTCTTTGTTGTTCATATAAGCATTTCTCTCTTCTTATTGTTTCTTCCATAGTCTTAGGATCATCATACTGAATCTTATCCCCAATAGGAGGCGGTAATCCACTTAGGTAACTATGAATCTTGACAAACTCATCTTTGATGAACGAAACATACTTCAGTAATTCCAAAAACTTATGTTCATACTCATCAATGGTCTTGTTGTCCAGCTTGAGTTCAAATAACTCTTTCATCTTTCTGTCATAATATATTTTAGTTAAGTATTTCCTCTCGAAATACCTCTTGAATTATTGCCATGTGATGTCCCTTTCCCTGATGTGTTTCACCTACACAAGTTGATCCCACCACATGGATGTATTTCCCTTCAGTTGATACATGGAAATCCTGCCCTCTGCATGAGAGGAATAATTCTGCAATTGAAAGTATTTCCTCATACCCAGCAACCAAGTTTTAACATCTTCCTCCTTCTTATGTTCTCCATTGAACATTGGAGGCTTGATCTTGTTCATTTCCCCTTTCAATTCATCCATATGAGATCTCTGATTCTTTCTGGTAGGATATGGGCTTGACCTACTATGTGCTTCCTTACTGGAATTCTTTGGGGAGCGACGACGATGTCTGTTGACACTCCTTGATCTTCTTTTCCTCTCAGGGGTCCTGTGACTCTCTGTCTTGCTTGAGTCACTCTCCTTTTTCAATTTATTTTCTATTCTTTCCAGACTCTTCAACATCCTTAAGTTGAATTGACCCTGCCTATCCCTGACTTTCATGAGCTTTTGACTATCAACTCGGCGAGCCTGAGCATCTTTCTGCAATCTTTCAATGATTTTCATCACATGCCATTCCTTATCCAATTCTCTTCCGTGCCCATTATAGTTTGATTCTTCGACTCCCAAGTTGACATCCTTTCCTTCTCTTTCGTTCTCTGAATTGGAGGCAATCAACACCTCTTCCATTTCTATACTCAGCATTGATCCACTACTATCCTGACACTCGTTGAACTCTGCACACATAATGTCCAGTCAACCAAAGTTTGTCAGGCCTTAAACCCTTAATAAAACTACAACATTCATAAACCAACACGAATAAGAAAACGTTTTGATTCCACGAATTTTTTGAGCTTTGTTTGGCTCTGTAAATTCCGGCGATAGCCCCCGTTTCCTTAGTCCCCAACCCATGCGTCCACGAGCCTTGATCAAACGCTAAACTGCTAGGTGCTACAAGGCTCTCCAAACGAAACTTTGGGTTTTAGGATTTTGGGGCTTCGGGGTTTCGGGTTTCGGGGTTTTGGTCCTGGAGGTTCTCACACTCGCTTCCCTCTCCAACTCTTGACTTCTGAAAATTTGATTTCCTTACCCTTCCGTCCCACAAAACAGCTGTCGCCCACCAAGGTAGTGACACATGGTGTCCTTACAAAAGTCCACCTCACTCCCAGCGATGTCAGGGGGCCCCACTACTTTCACTTTTCGTTTCAGAGTTTCGAGCATCAGGAGTTCGTGCATCTACACATCTCAAACTTCCATTTGCCGAAATTCTGAAATTACGGTATATTCATCAAATTGATCCAATGATCAAGTTCCTCTCCTACAATCTACGGTGTAGATCATTTCGGGATTTCAGGGTTTCGGGTTTTCGGTAACCGGGATTTCATGATGCAGCGACTCCAAATCTCTTGTCACTTCAATCCCCAAATTTCGATACACAAGTTCTTGTACAAGATCCCATGATCCTCGATGATTTGGATCTAACAGTCTAGATCTTTTTGGAGTTTCATGAACCGAGAGTTCACGATGCAGCGACTCCAAATCTCTTGTCACTTCAATCCCCAAATTCCGATACACAAGTTCTTGTACGAGATCTAATGATCCTCGATGATTTGGATCTAACGGTCCATATATTTTTAGAGTTTCGTGAACCGGGAGTTCACGATGTAGCAACTCCAAATCTCTTGTCGCTTCAATCACTGAATTATGATATGGAGATTCATGTATGAGATCAACGACTATGAGCCTCCCCTGATCCGACGGTCCAGATCTCTCCTATGCTTACACCTATCAAAGCTCATCAGCCCTAACTTCCTCACTAGGTTGTTGGATCCGATGGCTCACGGGATTTTGACACTTCTTCCTGGAAGCGCTCCACCATTCTATTCTACCCTTGTTAATCTCTTTCGCAATTCGGGACTTGGAGTGACCAAGAATTTGGCTTGCGCTCCAAGTTCACAATCCCTGAATTCACAAAATGATCCAATGGTTCAAGCCAACCATGATCAACGACCCATGTTTATTCTGGATCCTAGGGTGTTGAGTTTCTCCATCCACTAACCACCTTGCAACTTTTGGCTATCTTACGACCCTCACGATTTCATGAGTTCTCCACAGAGAATTCTGACCATCCAACTCTGCTTCTCAAGGACTTGTGGCCAATGACTTGGTACCCTCCTTCTAAACCTTCATCTACTTGATCCAACACTTCTGGTGTGGAGTTCTCTCTCTCCCCGTGGCCATATACCACACCAGCTACAGTTTTATAATACCGCTACACCTCTTGATCTTTGTAACATGGTCAAGTAGTTTGTTGACACTCAGAAACATTCTGAGGTCTGAAATTAGTCCTCCAGACAAAATTTCTTCTCAAAACCTCGGTCCAAATACCACTTATCTGACCCATCTAGGCTCAGCGTTGAAACTATGCTCTGATACCATACTGTAATGTCCCCTGGGCCATCATCCCACTAGCCGGGAAAAAACTACTGTGCAGAACAACATCATTCTCATACTTAATTAATAACATGCATTTAAATCAAATTAAACACATTTAACTCAGAGTAAGCACAAGATTACTACAAACATAATAATCCCTGGCATTAACAATAATTCATATGCACAACAGAATACATGATACATATAAGCATCACAGGTATGCAAAACATAATATTAAGCATAAGATGATACTTATCTTTGAAACCGTGGTAATTCCACCAACCACGTGCAGGCCTTCCACGAACCTCCCAGCCCTAGACCACACTATTTATCATGTTCAGTAGTGGGTCACCCCCGAGCTGGGACTAAGCTCCACCCAAGGCAACAAATCCTAGTCTAGGCTAAAGTTACAGGGAAAACTGCACAGAATAACTGGAAGGATTCTTCCCAGGATGCCTTCTTACACCCACTACTCACGAACTATCATTCCCCACATTCCTATTCTTCTCGGGAATATACACCTTCACAAGCACAGTCCATCAGTGTTTCACCTCCCTCTCTGGGTCTCGACAACAAGCTGGATCAGGAAGTCTTAGAGATATGTAACTGGTACTGGACTCTCTCTGGAAGAATACCACTTGCCAACAGACTCCTTCACCTGGAAATAGCTTCTCACATGCATGACAGACTACCTCTTCAACTAAGGGCCTTAAAACCCGGTTCTTTAGCCCCTTCCGACTCAATTCCTGCACGGTGAGG
Source organism: Picea engelmannii (assembly GCA_009831015.1). Lineage (NCBI taxonomy): Eukaryota > Viridiplantae > Streptophyta > Pinopsida > Pinales > Pinaceae > Picea > Picea engelmannii. The sequence goes on along the minus strand of ML781257.1, from coordinate 104,909 downwards.
ATGACCGCAATAGCAATAGAAATTTGGTTAAATCACGGTGACAACAACAACAAGAATTTTGGTATGGACATCTAAAAATGGCAACAGTCCACACTAAGACACAAAACGGTTCAGACATTTACAGGGTGCTCAGACTTCACAGGATACATGGCTCAGTTTGCGAGTTTGCCACTAGTTTCAGGGTGTGTGACAAGGAATCAACACAGAGGTCAATCACAGAGCTAAACAGAATTCACGAACGATGGGGAATGGCAAAGCAACTCAGGTGGAGAATGGAAGAATGCAAGAGCAAACAATTTTCCCATGAGTGTTTCCTTCACGGTGCGCGGGTAATAAAATGCAAATGTAGAGAAAAAATGGGTTCAGACATTCATCATGGTGAACTCAGGCGGAGGATGACAGAATCCCTGAACCACACCCCCCCCACGACTGACTTCTGCAGTTTTTCTTTTTAACTACATGTGCCTGGGTCGACACATGTCACCCATGAAGTTGCATGCACTCCATCATCATGTGTTCCTCTCCAGGAACTTAGGACAAAACATATATTTCACATGGCTTTTTGGAATAATATTAAAATATTATTCCCAAGGACTTAAGCCCCTAGGCTCAACACTTAGCCTCTCTTTCCAACCTTCCAGCCCCCAATCCCTTACCCACTCTATGGAATCTTAGTCCCCCACCACTCATTCATCGTGGTCGGTCTTCACGCAATGGTGTTTATATTTTTTTATTAATGTTCTGCATGATTACATATACAAAAGTAGGCTCCCGGCCTTAACAGTTAGGTTTTTCGGCCTAATAACACATAATCCCACTAGCTTATATAAACTTGGATGACCAGCCTATAAAACATAATTACAATTCATAATGCAAGCTTTATACTTCATAGACATGTTTTACAACAGGGCTCAGCCTTGGGGATATTACATTACTTGTATGAGTTTCAGAATTTTATATCAATTATTTTGTGTGAGGCATGCTATACAAGTGAGATCTCCTAGGAAGGCAAAAAATCAACAAGTTGTGGGGAAGTTACCGTAAATTCCACTTGGCACATCCAATTTTGATCAGACCTGTGGCATTGCAAATAAGAAATATCACATAACTACATAAAATAAAGTTTCATACCCAGAAGGGCTGAAACTTGGGAGATACAATAGAATAAAGATTGTCTAGCAGAACCACCTCAAAATCAAGGTTCAAAAGTGATACTTGGCCAACATGCCACCCAAAAGGGGAACTTATACACCAAATAAGCCTTCAGACAATCCTACTTGGATTCTTGATGAAGGTGAAGAAATGTGAACGGACATAAATGATTTACAAAAGAAGATAGTAACAAAAGATGAAATACAAGAGATGGAAGCTAAGTTGGAGGCAAAGATGGATGGTTTAAAAGAGGAGATCATGGAAGTATTGAAAAATTTTGTAACAGAGAAGACACATGAAAGTGAAAATGCATCCCATGAAATTCATGATGAGGACACAATGAAGGTGAATCAAGAATGGAGAAACTCCAACTTTGGGTTGAAGACCAACCACGTTCCTAAGATCGATATGAGGAATTTTGATGGCAAGGACCCAATCACATGGATACTTCAGATGGATCAATTCTTTGATCTACACAATGTGCCACATACACAAAAGGTACAAATTGCTTCTTTATATTTATAACCTAATCAATTTTTATGGTATCGATGGCTTTGTTCTCGCAAATCACTCATCACTTGGACAATTTTCATGGAAGAAATGATAGCACACTATGAGGATATAAGGAGCAATACCTTCTTTAGCCAATTGATAAATATCAAGCAAAAGGGTTCAGTTACCGAGCACATTGAGAACTTCCAAAGATTGAATATAAAGGTAACTGATATTCCATATGAGCACTTGATTGATGTATTCATAGGAACTTTAAAGG
>ML781257.1:35219-56936 GCA_009831015.1 Picea engelmannii | reverse complement strand
CTTATGAGAACAATTACAACTCCATTTTGAGATTTAGAACATGCTCCATTGAATGACATTCTCCAACAGCCTTCAAATACACATTCTGGGGCCTCCAAGTCTTGAACTCGTTTTATCATTTCGTTATGCTCCATGTCCAAGATAGCATAGTTTCTTATCTCAATGTCTATGTAGTCTTCCATTAATTCATTATCCTTCTTCTTGAAGGAGAAATGTTTTCTGGGATCTCGGGGTACTTTAATCATTTCTCCCTCCTTGCCTGGTAGCATCATACATCTGTCGTTGTTCACTATATATCCACCAATCATGGAGCTCCAATCTCTTCCTAGCACAACCTTGTATGTTGGAGGCAAGTCTACCACAATAATATTAAAAATTGTGATGATATGGGGAGCTGATGTAATCCATGCATTAAAATCCTTGATTTTTCTGTATGTCGACACTTTTCTAGAATTGATGGCATATATGCTCTCGCCAGTTTTATAATATTTAGTGCAACTCATGCTCAAGGATTCCATGACCGCGAGTGGCATTATATTATTTGTCTTACTAGTATCAACTAAACATTTATGTAATGCAACATCATGGTTTTCAATTGAGATGTAGAAGGGCGAAATTTTACCTCTCATCTTAGCAGTCGACGGGCTCTAGTTTTGTTTTGGAGTGGTAACAACAACTTTAGTTTTTCTGATGGATCATCTAATAGCTTCAAGATTCTCTTCCTCTACTGAGGAATATTCATCACTTCCATAAAAGGAAAGGTTATCCTCAACTTACTTAAGTCCTCCACGACATTATACGTCATTTGAGTTGAGCTTGTCGTTGTGGGTTGCCTTGTGGTTCCAACTATCACCTTCTCATTCAACACTTTTTCATTTTCTTTTTCCTTTTCTTTGTCGGAGTTGCCTTTATTCTTTGGTATATTTACAAATCATCTTGTTTGGGATACGTTTTTTTGAGATTTAGGATCATTGTCTCCCTCTCCAAATATATACATGGATGCCTTGCATCTATCCATCTGCATTGTCTCGGTGAATTCATTAGGTAAGTAATAGCATTCTTGCTTGGTCAATTTCTCGTCATAGACATCATCCAAAACATGTTCATTTGGAGTGGGCTGTCTGGGAACACTTGGTCTCGGTGGGTCTTTAGTATTCTCAAATATGACTATGTTTTTGGGGGGATGGTTTCTCCTTTATTCGGGAATTGGTGTTCTTGATTTTGGCATGTAATTATCTCTCCTTCTCAACCTGGTTATTTCGTTTTTCATCTGTTTGATGGTTCTATTCATCTAAGCAATCTCAATTCTTTGATTTGTATCTTGTGCCTTCGCAGGATCAAGCTTTATGTCAAGTATGGTTCCCTTAAAAAATCCTCCTCCTGCTATTTGATTCTGAGTTGCTCGAGCTTTAAAATATTCTATCTTTCTCGAGCTAGAAGCTCCTTGATTATCAATATTCAACCTCCCCATATGTCTTTGTACTCTTCCCAATATAATGTCGGGGTCAATGCCTATTTCAATCATAATTTCTTCCATCTCAATGGCCTTAGTGATTGCTTCCTCGAGAGTATCCATCCGAGATGCTCTGATGGAATATTTTACATATGGGGACATTGCATTCTCATAGAAAATGAGAATGACCGGGTCATTTGGTCTTTTGTCTTTTAGGATTCTACTAAAGGTCTTACTGAACATGAGATTAAAATTTTGTATCCTTTCATTCTTCCTCAACTCAATATGGGTGAAGTCTGTGAGGAGGGTATGGTAGGAAATTGGGGGGAAAACATAGTTAGGAACATAACTTTGAGGTCGTTAAACGAGCGAATGAATCTATTTGGAAATGGTGCATACCATTCACAAGATATTTCTGATAAAGTTTGAAAAAATAACCTCACCATGATGTCGTCATGTTCAACTCAGTGGAAATCACAAACATCAATAAATAAATGCAAATACCTCTTTGCATCGATTGTCCCATCTCTAGAAAATTCCTTTAAGGTGCCCTTAGGGAGAACTAGGAATTTGTGTTGTTCACCCATGAGATTAAGAGGGGAATCTCTCACCCTCCTTCTATTTCCAAACCCTGGGATTCCTTGGTTTCTTGCAACATCTCTTTAGCCTCCTTGTCTCTCCTCATGATGATCGATTCGGGGCCGTTCATCTCATGCTGCCATTTTTGAGAGGTTTCAGGATCAGATCTTTCACTTGTAAGGACAGAGAGTTGCTTACTTTTACTTCGGGTAATGGGTCCTTTGAATTCGTCCAACTTTAATCTCAACCTTGTTCTTGTGATACTTTAGCCACTCTTTGATTTCTCTGATCTTGGCATTCCTCTCTCCTTTGTCTTCGGAGAATTTATCTTTATTCTTATTGGACTAAGATCTGCCAGGACTTTTCTAACTCTTCTCGAGTCTGGGATGTTGATATTACCAAATTATACAATTGGTGCAAAATGCTTCATTGATTATTCAGTCTAATTTCTAAATGGGGTTGGTTACTCTGGGGTAAATTCATATATGCTTTTTAAAATGTTGGGCCAAGTTCCTAATTTTCATTTCATGTCCCCAATATGGCCGCCAAAAATGTTGGCGCTTGAATACGTTAGGGCCGAAATGAAAACCTCACGAGGATGCAAATCCTCCTGCGTTTTTATAGAGGTGGTACTCCTCTGTCCAAGATTTATAAAATGTGAGAATTTTAAAGAATTTCATCAAGGAAAGTAAAATAGATATAACAGAAAACATAAAATATTTTTATTTTTCTTTTTAAAATGAGATTTCCTGAGAATGGACTAGGAAACACACACATTCATACATTTAAAGAAAATAAACAGAACTTCCTCACATCCATCATAGCAGGGCTAAAGATTTCTGATCACATAAAAACTAAAAGAAAATTACCCGCATGCATAAGATAACTTTGACAGAGTAGTACACGGGAAGCTCAAATGGAGATAACGATAGATCAACCTCAAATACTTTGTATTCATAAAAAATGGGTTTCAAAGTACAGTCGAGATTGTTCCCAAAATAGCTCTCTTGGAATTTCTAAAAAATAGATAGTTCAATACATATTCTCTGAAATTAAAATGTGTTTGTCATAATGACTAGGATTCGGTCTCTCGCGGAACGTAAAGAAAATATTTATAAGAATAAATTTCGTCGAAAGAAGAAAGTGGGCATTGGAAGGCAACAAGACCTGGTAAGAAGAAAAAGGAAATTAGCAGTCTTCAGTTAAACCTGTCTATTTAAAGAGGTGGAGTAACTGGATGGAGAGCTTGATAAAGATAGAAAGAGGTGATTAGTATGAAATTACTATGATGGTATCTCATGGTTTGTCACTTTCTCGTTGATTTCCTTTTATGGCTCTCCTCAGCAGTTACAGGAACCGTCTCAACCGTCCTTTACCCTTCATTGGTAAGCTTTTCAAAAGCCTTTTTAAACCACTCCTCGATGTAGCTCCTCATTGGCGCCATGTTGATTTCATGCCGGATTTTTATATTTAAGAGTTAACCTTCCAAGTCTCTTTGATCAATAGAAATGTTCCACAGTGCTTCTTCAATATCTTTATTTTTAATCGAATAATCAACTAGCCTCCACATCATCTTCACCATATTCAAGAATGTCGTAGAATTTTTCAAATGATAACCCTTTAAGGATCACAACTTGTTCATTAAATGATTTCTTGGTTAAGAACAACGAGTTGAGTATCAATTTGGGGTCTTGGAACTCATTGGTGTTTCCATCCATATCTATCTCAATTAGCTTCTGGAATAATTCTTCTCTTCTGGTTATGGCCTGGCTGCATGCTTGAACAATAATATTCAGGTTTTTAACCTTTTCCTTCAAGCATGCGTTTAGTTGTTTTATCCAGTTCAGAGAAGGGATATACTCCTCTCTTCTTCTCAATTATGTCATATTGGTAACTTTAACACCAAATGGTACAACTGCATCGATGTAGAAACCTTCCTCATTTTTTAAATTTGCCTATAGATATTCATGAAAACCATGTGCTCTCGTTCCAAAAGAGACCATGCTATTTAACATCTCCCAAGCCTATGTTATTAACTCCATTCATTTCTTGTTATTATTTTCCACATAGCCTCGGGCTGATGTGAGAAGGCTTGTTGATCCTTTTAATTTTTCTGTAGGTGTGGTAGGCCTAATCATTGCTAAAGGACTAGCAAGTACCGGAAGGGGCATTAAAGCTTCCTCCAAGTCTTTGATTCACTCCTTTAACTTCACATTATCCACTTCAAGGCCTCCAATAGAATTATCTAAAGAATCTTGAGTTGCTCGGTGTATCTCGGAAATTTTGGAAGGCCGCATGTTCTGTAGGTTAATCTATGAACGAGATTTCCCCTTCTTTTTATTTACATCTCTTTTCTCAATAATCAAATTTTTGGACTCGCTGTCAAAAATGATGCTCTAAAATGCAAAAGACTCTTCTTCGTCGAAGGTCTCGGTCTCAATTATTTCCATATGAGGGTTTTGGTGATAAGTTCTCTCTAGCTGGTCGATGTTGGGGAACACTTTATCGATGTCAATTTCGAGTTCCATATCCTTGAGGGAGAGGTCGCGGATATCACTTTCTCCTCGAGGTCCCTCCTCTTCTTGCACAATGTTTTTTCTTTTCTTCCTCAAGGGAGGTTTATGAGAAACTTCAATTTTTTCAGAAGGAGGGTTCTTATCTCCTCCTCCACCTGAAGAAATGTGGGTTACTTTCTTACTTTGGTAAGTCATTGGAGTGTTGCTCTGAGATGTTTTACTCTTTGGCATGATAGTCGGGGATTGGGAATTTTTCTCACCCGAACCTTTTCCTCCCTACTTGTATGACTCATTGGTGTTGAGTATTTTCTCCAAGTTGTTGGTGTCATGAGCGGGACTTCCTGAGGCATTGTCTCTGTCTTCATTCATAATACTATTAATGAAAGAATTGTTGAAACCAACAACCAATAAATGTTCTAAAAAAATACCACTAGGGTCGAACCCTTTTACTTTTTCAACATATTTTAAATTGAGGCTGTGGAAGTGTCTCGTGAATTCATCAATCTTGTTCATATTTCTAAATATGAAATCCCCAAACTTCCAAGGCAGAGGCATGGATTGTTTTTTTCTCTTTTCATGGAAAAAATGAAATCAATAGTTGTACTTCCTTTCTATTTCAACAACAAACAATTTGTCAGATATCTGGAATGGAAGGAAGGATTTTTCTTGGAACCAAAAATCCTTATAACGTTATAATTTTCCATTTGTTCTAGTGTCCCATTCTTATATAGGAACTTACTTTCCTAGTCAGACATCTGGGGAGCATGTTTTCCAAACAAAAAATCTTAAAAAACTAATAAAAATTCATTAAAATGTTGGGAGGCCTTGTGCCTCCACAATGTTTGATACCAGAAGGTTATTGGGTCAAATTCGCAGTTTACCTTCTTGCACACAGATAATCTTGGGAATAGATAGCAATGTGCTATCGCGAAAACCAAATAAGATTACATAAATAATTTATTCTCCTTCTTGTATTGCGCCTATTGGTAAGATATTTCAATGGAAATAAACATACCCCAATAGAAGATGGTCTTTTATTTGACCATAAAATATAGAATGTAAAGAATCATCTGGGAGATGCTGGCCATGGTTTCCTATCGTGTTATCCTCCTAAGAAGCCATGGAATTTTCCAGAAGTGATTTTTAAATGAGCCAACCTGCAATCTTGTGATGTCCTTGGGGATGGCCGCTGGGTTCTCTAGGAATTCAGGTAAGAGATTGAGTCCATTGTCATGCCTTTTTAATAACTCCCTACAATATTCAACTTTGAAGCTGAGCATTGTCTTGGGAAGTCTCAACATCTTACAAAATACCTGAGGTCACAGAGAGACAAGGGAATGGTCCCACAAATGAATGATCCATTGTCTTGGAATATATCTCTCAGTGCACTAGCTGACCAACTCCTTACAATCAAAAACTTCTTGGACACAACTTGCATGTGCAATTCCATACGTTAAGATTATTTCCTTATGGGTAGAAGGGAATGAATAATAAGAATATGCCTTGGACCACTGAAAACTCTGATCCTCGTGCCTGAAAATATTCAGTGTATCTCCATAGAAATGTTGTTGAATTGCTTCCATAAGTTGATGAGAACATTCCCTTGCTCCAAATTATGTTAGGAATGAACACTGGAGGGAGATGATATAATCCTCTGTAAGTCCCGTTTTAATGCATTTTAATAGGAGATCTCCTCGAGCCTTTCACTTATTAATTACCATCTTTTCGGACCTGTATGATCATTTATTTAAGCATTAAAAGAACAATAAATGTGCATTGGGAAGGTCATGAGGGTGGCGGGGATGGACGGGGGCAATATGTGATTTGAGATTTTTGTGAACCCGGGAACCCACGAACTCGAGAGCCCGCGATGGTATGAGGCATGAAATTGGATAAGTATGGGATGACGTAATGGTTGGATGGACTCATGTAGGAGGAATGAAACTTAGGCACTTCAGGGAGTTCAGGGATCGAAATGTAGATTGTGAAACTCTTTGGTGTAATGTGTCCATCACGAAACACGAGAGCATGAAAGCTCGATCCTGTAAACCCGGTAACCCTCGATCGTAGAATCTTCTAAGTGTGGGATAGCATGGCAGTCGGTCGGAATCATGATTTGAAGTTATAGACCAAGGTGAGAAACTTTAAATCTACCAACCCCAAAACCCGTAGTCTAAAAATGTGACTAAGTTATAGACCGAGGTGAGAACTAGAAAGGGATAGTAAGAGGGAAAAAATAAAAGGGAAAAACATGTAAGTGTAGAAGAGGGAAAAGAAAGGGAGAAAAGAATTCGGGAGAATAGAAAAGGGGAGGGAATTTTCATAAGTGGGAAATGACCTCAACACAACCCTGTTGTAAGATACGAGCACTAGTACACTAGATGGACCACCTTGCGTCAGGAAAGGAACCAGACACTACTATATTTCACCAACATTTTCCATACGCTGTGTACCAAATTGTGTATCAAATATTTGGAACAACATCTGGTTCTCAAATACCATGGTTGTTTTCATAGATACATTCAAATAGAAATGGATTTTTTGGACATTGCATCATTGGGTACAACAGATAGATATGCTGTCAAGATTGAGCATAAATTTAAACAGAAGAGGTGAGAGTTTGGATATGAAAAATCCTCACAGGTGAAGGAAGGAAAAGTTAGTCCCAACCCACACAACAAAGAACAGAGAAAATATTTCCACTCTCAAGACACCTAGTCCAAGCCACAACACATGAAGGGTAATAAGAAGTCAAAGAAGGACACGGGAAAATGGTGAGAATACCATAAAATCCCTTGGCAGAACACCGAAGAATGTCACTCCAAGCAGTCACTCGTGGCCAAGTTGAAATATTTTGAGTTAGAGGACAATTTTGACTTAGAATCAAATCCAAAAGGAGGGAAGTGGATTATTGATGCTGAACCCAGTGCCACAGTCACTACCACCAAAGTCCAGCCACGTGAACCATAAGAACCAGAGGAAGGGGAATGGTTCTTTAACTCACAGATGTGGGTAAATTGGGCTCCACTTCATCTCACTTTCGATAGCGGTAGTCAGAAAAACCTGATCTCAACAGATGTTGTCAAGTGGCTGGACCTACCAACGACACCGCACCCACAGGCCTACACCATCAAATGGATTCTCCAAGGAAGAGATCTTTGTGTTAGCCAACAGTGGTGTCTTCCCTGCGACATCAATCCTTTCAAAGACAAGGTATTGTGTGATACTTCTCCCCTTCTGGAAGTGACATGTTGTTTATGAGTCTAGACCCCGCAATTTTATTATTACTTTGGGTAGACAATTGTACAGGATACCAGAGGTGGCATCACCTACCTCTATTTCTTTAATCTCTGCTAAGGAATGTAATAAGCTAATTTCACAGATCAGGAAGTTCATCTTCTTTGTGATCCATGCTCACAGTAAACATAAGGTCACCGCCACATCCGTGGTCTCTACACAGAGTATCTCTTTGCAGTAGAAGCAAGTGGATGAGATCGTGGAAGAGTATAGAGACATCTCTTGCTCACCCATCGGGCTACCGACGCACTACCGAGTCAAGAATCCAATTGATCTAAACCCTAGTGCACCTCTTCCTAATGGACCAGTCTATCATTGCTCACTCGTAGAAAATGATGAAATCAAGCATCATATCCAAGAGCTACTTCAAAAGGGGCACATCATACCCAGATCCTCCTCTTACAGAAGCCCGATTGTAATAGTGCAGAAGAAATATGGGAACTGGAGGCTCTTCATTGATTACAAAGAATTAAACAAAATCATAGTCAGGAATCGATACCCAATTCCTAGAATTGATGACCTTCTTGACCAATTCAAGGGGGAAAAATTCTTCAACAATATTTATCTAAAGTCTATCTACCAACAGGTTTCCATCGAACCAACTGATGTATGGAAGACAACTTTAAAATCTAAAGAAGGTCTCTTTGAATGGTTGGTCATGGCCTTTGGCTTAACAAATGCACCAACCACTTTTATCAGGTTTATGGATGATGTATTGAGACCCTTCAACAACTCTTTTTTGGTGATATATTTGGATGACATCCTCATCTTCAGCAGAACTTGGGAGGAGCACATGCAACATATTCGGTAGGTTTTGAGCACTCTGCAACAGAACAAATTATATGCCAACTTGGAAAAATGCTCCTTTGGCAGGAACATGGTCCATTACTTGGGATACATTATTGATGAGCATGGGGTACATGTTTATCCAGCTAAGATCCAAGTCATTTATGAATAGACATCCTCAACCACACTAACCGAGCTTTGAAGCTTCCTAGGATTGGCCAAATTATACTGATGTTTTGTGTTGGGATTCTCCCATATCGCATGGGCCCTTAGCCAAGTGACCAAGGGTGGTGGCAGGGAAAAGTTCGTATGGGGGAAGGAAAAAAAATGAGCATTTTATGATCTTAAGCATCTCTTTTTCTCAGCTCCAGTACTCTCCTTACCTGATCTGAAACAATTGTTAGATATTGATACTGATGCATCTGACTATGTTGTAGGCATAGTTATCACTCAACACAGTCATCCAGTGGCATACCATAGTGAGACACTCTTAGATAATGTCCATAAATACCCCACTTATGACAAGGAAATGTATTCCATTGTACAAGCTTGTCGTCAATGAAAACATTACATTCTGGGAAAGGAGAAAATCATCCACATTGATCACAAGCCTTTGTAGTTCATACATACATAGGGGAAGTTGCAGAATGACCACCAACATAAGTGTTCCACCTACCTACAGTAGTTCCATCTCAACATCAACTATAATACATGGAACACAAATCGTGTCACTAACTGCCTTAGTCGACCTCCATTGGGTGCACACCCCTTATGGAAGTGTTTCCAAGACATCTTCGTTGTTGCAAAAATCACAAGTTCTTGCTAGTTATCAACTTACGAGCCTCAAGCTTTTGATGTTAGCTACACACCATTTCTTTTATTTTTTGTTATAAAATATTAAATCATAGTCCAAAAAGTGAAAAGTGATGTCATTTTAAAGCATTATGGAAAGGTCGTTGTATTAACCATGGTATATCACGACTTGGAGGTCGCTCCCTTCTAAACCAAAGAAATAATTTAAAGTTACTCATCCATGGGTCGTCGTCTTGTGACCACTCAACACATTTGATGGGCGGTGAACCATGGTGCATTGTTTTAAGGGACCATACATCATACACGAAGTGTGTATCCAATGGGACGTGGGACATGCAAATTGGAACCATTTGACTTGGAGTTGTGGTCCACATTGATAATTCTTCCATACTACATGAAATATGGTGTAGTTTAAACATTTCTTATTTTTTATTTTTTCGCAATTATCATATCATATAAATGTGGTAATATAATTGTTATTGAAATTACAATTTTATATTTCTTAAATCATGGATTTATCATATCATATAAATGTGTTAATATAATTGTTACTAAAATTACAATTTTATATTTCTTAAATCATGGATCTGAATACATAAATTGATTTGGGATACTCAATGCATTCAAAATATATGATTTTAATCACTTAAATTTCTAAATTTTCGATAAATTTGGAGCAAAACTCTTTGAAAAGAGTACTTGGATCCACCTAATCGAAGACCTATTAAATCATTCATATTAAATCATTCAAATCGTATTACATGGCATTAAGACAAAATTTCATTGGGTAAATGTGGCACTTGGGGACAATTTTATGAAGAATCCGAGAAGGATGGAGTTTCCATGTTATAAATCGAGTAAGTTAATTTTATGGGGTCGAATTCACATGAATCATAGCATGGAGCCTCACATGTAACATTTACCATGAATCCACCCCTAATTCAAATTAAGTAAGTCACGTGTGATGTCTGCTAATGCATTACATGGAGTCAATGCAACCACCTTCATATTCCTTAAAGTTGTGGGTTATCATAAAGTCGTGAACTTCTGCTTTTATTGCTTTGTTCATGGAGCGATTTCATAGTGGGACTTGGAAATACATTACCATGGCTATCAATATGCATCTCAATAGATAATTTAATGCTGCATATGTTGGAATATATATCATTTGAATTGAAAAGGAAAATAAAGCGATAAAAGGAAAGGAAAGACATGATCTAAGAATGAGAAGATACGAGTGAGTTAGGAGATAATGCAAGGATGAAATAAATAGGGTAGGCGCAAAACATTTAATTATTAAGGGACGAAATGTGAGGAAAGTAAGTAATCCTTCATCCCCTTTTCCTCATTGCATCATTCAAAACATAGAGTTTCATTCGGAACAAGGAGTGTGGTTTGGGGTTCATTCTCGTCCAAACAGTGATTCCTGTCCAAAATTAATGAGTGCTCTATATGCTCAAATATATACCATAAAATCTAAAAATGTTTTATATTGGATGATATATATTCATCATATAGAGAATTAAATGCTCTAATGTGGAGTGAATATTTTTTTCCCATTACCACGAGTCTATTACGATGAAACTATGGGTCTATACTTGTAATACCACCAGGGTGAACCCCAGTTTGTAAATGTACATATGTTTTATACATTGGTGAGCCAGGATGCTATAAGCTAGAGTGCATGTGTATATATGAATTAGGGCAGTGATCTTGTATGTTGAAAGGGTTGGTGAGATTAGCTTTGTAAATTGAATCACTCATATATTAATAAAATACATCACTGCTACAGACCAAGTTAGGCAAAAGAGTATGGAGGGCTAGGACTCCATGAGAGGGAAAGGGGGATAAGGGATTAAGAAAAGGGGTTAAGTCAAGGGGGATTAAGCCAAGGGAATACTATAATATCTTCCGAAATTCCTGTCTTATTATACAATGTTATCCTAAGTTCTTAAGTGAGGGGAACACATTAACAAGTGGAGGAAAAGGTAGTTATTTGTTTTCCATGTGTCAAGATGGGAACATGCACATATAATGTTGGGAATTTAGCATAATTCTCATCCATTCTTCCATTTTAATCATCTGTAACTTTTTATAGAGGGTGTGAGCGGTGAAGTTGTGGTTACCCTATAAATCCTAAATGGTTTGGATTGGAGAAGCATGTTGTTAGGCACGTGGAGCATTCTCTTTGGGAGAGAGAATTTTCGGGAATATGTTTCCTTATGTGTTGGCCTAATGGGTTCCATAAATATTTGATAGAATCCTTGTGTTCCAAGTTCCATAGCTCTCTGAGACTTCCTGACCAGCCTATTACTCAAGCCTTGGAAAGGAAGTGGGACAACCAAAGGATTGTGCAAGAGTGAAGGGGTACACTTCCTTGGGTGGGATAGACTATGGGGAATGTGAGGTTGTGAGGAGAAATTCCACTAGAGTTGGTGTCATTGGCCTTGTCATGTTATGCTAAGTGTTTTATGAACTTAGTGGGACTTGGGACAATACATTTACCTTGGTGGAGTCATATCCCTAGCTCGAGGCTGACCTGTTGTTGAGAGTGAATGAATAGTAGATTCTATGGCTGGGAGGAATGTTTGAGGTCTATATCCAATCAATGATTTTTTATTAAAAGATAAGTGTTATTTTATGTTTTCATTTCGATCATTGCATGGTTATTCATGTTCATTATGTTATGCTATAATTGTATATAAATATGCATGTATTCTATGATGTAATACTGCATAATTATGTTCATATGTAGAGAATATTAATTAATAAATGGTATCGGATAATTAATGGGATAAATTGAATAAAATTAAAAAATTCAATGCTTGACAAAAGGTGGGGTTTTAGTGATGATTCCTAGGTGGGGTCCTGGGAACATTCCAAACGAAATAACACTACTCTCTACTCTAGTAGCTACGAAAACCAACTCTACCTATGATCCTACCACCATGCAAAAGAAAACCTTTTGTACTAACTTTGCATGTGCCACATGCTCAAAATATCGCCATTATACCCACCATTTTCCATATCTACCCTAGTTCCAAGAGACAATAGTAGCAGTTCATAAAACATCCCTACCCAAACCTAATCCAACCACACAACATGTAATACCACAGTTTTGAGTCCTTGTATAGATAATTTATTTTGTTTATTTGAGGAAAGGACCGAGTGTCGTAATAATTAAAAGAGGTCAGAGTGACCAGGAAATGTAATATTTTTATCGTTATTAGTTTTGAAATACATCGTTGGCTCAAGATGGAAAAGGAAAAGAGTTATAGGGGGGTATGATTCCATGAGACAAGGGGTTAAAGGGGGTAGTTTATATTTCACTTACCCATATTGTAATTTTGGAGAGAAAGAGGTGGTTACATGAGCTTCTTGGTGAAAATTTCATGTGGTTCTTTATTACATGTAATTACATAAACACCTCTTGTGGGGTGTTTGGGGGCTCTTCTCAAAATTTTCACTCTTTCAATCTATTTTTGGCTCATTTGTTCTTTCTCTTGGTTGGGACATGGGGACAAACTATTGAAGGAAATAATCCATTGTTTTGATTGTTGTAGTAATTATTATTGTTTGTTCACCATGAATTGGTGCCTATATGCCTAATATTCATTGGCATGTGTTAAACCTTGTTCATAGTTGTGAATCCTGAGAGTTCCAACATGGATATTCTTGACCAGATGCACTAGATCGATGGAAACAAGTGGTCATCTTGAGGGACTGCATGGAAGTGAAGGGGGTTCATTGTCTTGGGGTGGTGTAGTCTGGAGAGAAGAGAGTTTGCATACTTTGGATTGTTGTGTGTTGAGAAACATGTGAGAGCTTGAGTATTCACTGGTTTGGGAAGTTGAGTGTCGCTCTGGAACGTGTTCTCATGGAGTCATGGCCTTGGCTCGAGGGTGACCAGTTGTTCAGACTTGGATCAACAATGTTTAAGGTTGGGTGGAACATCATTGGTCTATATCCAGTTCATGATTGGTTTTTATTAAGATAAGTGCTCTTTGTCATTTGTTTCTCTACTTGTATATTTATTTCCGCTATGTATTATTTCTTATATCTGGGATTCATATTTGTAATGTGCTTGCTTGTCAGTCATGTATATGCATGCCATGTTTAAGCATTCCTTTTAAGTCTAGCATGAATCTTGATTATTTCATTTCTTTCATGCTTCTCTAATAGTCAAATTCTATAATAAATTGAACTCAGTTCTTGACGTGAGACGTGTAGAAGCACAAACTAGCCTACTGGTGGCTTGGTATGTTATAGATTGGTATTAAATCATTCTTGAAAAGGATTTTTTTAGGTAGAGTGGCTTCACTCGGTTGTTGCGTACATTAGAGATTGGTATCGAAGCTATAGGTTACAACATTGGGCCTTAAAGGCCTGCCATAGGATCGAGACTTTATTTGAAAATAGATTAATTTGCTACAGGACAACATAAGTTGTTTGTATGAGAATTTGGTTGGAAATAGTTTGTGAATCAAACAAGATAGAGGAAGCAAAGAATACCCCTATGCATTGAGGAGAATTTGAGTGCAAAGACAATTGTGCGTTGTTGAATTTCTGAAAGAGTTATGTGTGTTTACCCTGAATTAAGAATGAAGATGTATGTGCATGAAATAGATTTGGGGATGCACAATATTAAGGGGAGTGAAGTGACAGAAATATCGATGAATCTCACTACAAATATGAGTAGTTTCAATATTGAAAAGAAGGTCTCGGCTGCTCAAACCGACGTGAATGGCGATAGTCGATATATATATATATATATATATATATATATAAAGGAAAACAACTATAAATGGTTTATAAATAAAAGAGCAGAGTTACATAGTTAAATGAGAATGAGTGAGTATGGAAACCCGTGCAAGGAATTAACTTTTGTTCTCAAGAACTATAAACTCGAAATAGTTTAAATCCTAACTTCTTATCTCTAGATATCAACGGTTAATATCAAAATATTGAGGATTGATACCTATTGGGACATCTTCACCACACTAACAACATGATGGCAACCTAATGCAGACCCCCTTCTCTCCTAAGGGTTGTGTGACCTCTCGGTCAGGATATTCGATTCTAGAGTTGGGTGACTCTCTGAAACCTTATTGGCCTCATTTTTTGTTAAACATTGGTCACCTCGGCTCCCTGTGCAGGCTTCATGACACCCACGACCTTCCCTTTCGCACTTTGCGAAAATATCAGAGTATCGGGAGTTAGCGCCTTTTCTCTTGGCCCCTCCTTCGATGTGACCTTGGGTGATGACCACACGATTGTGGGTGCGACCACAAGCGGTTTGAAGTCAAACTACGTTTGGGACCACAATTCTCCTTGAGCCTCCACGCGTCTTCCTAGAGAAACCATGGTATGGATTGCGGCCCACCTTAGACTTTTTAAAGTCCATTCAACTCCTGTCCCCACAATTCGAGATGATTGTCGATCTCATGATCTTGAAGGTGCTTCCAGATGGATGACTGAGATCTGTTCCTTGGAATCAACTGTCTGTATCTCCCTCTCCCCTATCGACGACTGTGGTTGATTTGAAAATCCAGACTTCAGAATTCTCGAATTTCAAACCTTGGTTTCATTTGCAGAGAAATCTTCCAGAGCAGAAGATATGCTGACACACATTCCCTTCAATCAACGACTTTGATCTCTGCGGGTCTCCGGACTTCGGGGTTTTGAAATCTCAACCCTCCTTTCTTCCGCACTCTAATTTCCCGGAGTTGACGGTCTACGAACACCTTTCATGTTCAATCAACGATCCTTCCTTCACCTTGGGTGTTTGACCTTTCAACTCAGATCAACGGTCCTGTGACCCTCCTCTTGATTGATGGTCGATATCTCCTTCGGGTTTCGGACTTCGACAATCTCAGTTCTCAAATTGAAAATCCTGCGACAAATTTCCTGGAGCTCGTGATCTGCTGACAAGTGTACATTAACAAATCGATGACCCTTGTTTCTTTGACTCTTCGGGATTTGGGTGTTTCAACACCTCTCCTTTTCCTTCCTCTAGATCTCACAACCCATCGACACATACCCCTCCAGATCTAACGGTCCAACTTCACTTCGTCTCTCCGTCTCTTCGCACTTTGCGGATCTCAAGTTTCAAACTTGCTTCCTTTCAAACTCACGATATCTGACGGCTCATATTTTCTTGATTGATCCAATGCCTGATGTTCACTTCGGACGATTTGACGGCTCAAGTCTGCCTCAGATGATCGAACGACTGAATTTCACTTCGGAAATATGAAACTCCGGACTTCAAAAGCTTCAAGTCTCAAACCTCGTTGGGTTCTTTCTCCTATGCATGTGCGAAGCATTAAATCTCATGAACCTTGTCTTGAATGAGATGGTTGTTGATCCCTTGCATTATGATCCAACGACCAAAATCTCTCTCCCTCCCGAGCTTCATATTTCTTCCAACTTAGAAGGTTTTCTAAGCCTTCAAGGCTTTCGACCTTTTCTCCTCCTGTGAGTCTGACTCTTAGATCTTATTAACACTTATGAAAATTGCTATCTCTTATGAGCTTGGTCCTTAACGGGTTTCCACTTCCCAGACACTCCTTGTGTTCTCGTATTTCGATAAACTCAGTTCGAAGGATTTATTGAAAAGAAATTCTTCTCACCCTCCTGGCATTCTCCTTTTGCTTGATGAACACCTTGCAACCGGTTATTACACAAGGTTTGAATTCTTGCGGACGACTGTGCACTCCTTGCAACAGTCACTTTGCACTCATTGCAAAGGGAAAGTTTCATGCTATCTCTTCTGGGATTCAGAACCGAAACAGAGCCAGTCAACGCACTCCTTGCATTCTGTGTGCACACCTTGCACCAATTTCAACAAAAGAGAAACAATTGAAACTTATCCTAACATTCATAGTTCCATACATTCATTTACAGAAACAACAACAAAAAGAAATTTGCAAGCAATAACAACATCCACACACATTGGATAAATTTTCCTTTGTTGTATTCATTCAAAACAAAAATGGTTACAGCTATAATCAAAACAACAGCTACAAATCAAAAATCTCCTACTAACTTGTAGCTAGCCTCATTTGGGCGTAAACAACCTCTATTTATCTCAGAGGGTTCTTAGGGTTCCCCCCGACTACTTGTCTACTCCAAAACCTAACCCAATGGGTATCTTAGTCCCATCACATTCCAAAGGAGGAGTGGAAACTCCCACTTCACTCACAATCATTCAAGCGTGCTTCAGAATATTTTCCAGCGCTGAGTTTAGGCGTGCTTCAAAATATCTCTCGGCACTGAGTTCAGGCATGCTTCAAAATATTCATCGTAAATGCCAGCGTTGAGATTCTGAAAAGATTCTCAAGCATTTAGTGGTCCTGCTCTGTGTGCTCACTAATGATGCTCCTGCATCATACTCCCCTTGACAAAAATTCATGGACTCATGTCCATGAGCTCCTGCACCGACTTTCCATGCTTCTGGATATCAACTTCATTTTCCCAACTGGCATCTTCTATTGGGTGTCCCTACCATTTGACTATATATTCAAAATAGGTCTTCCTCCTGGTCTTCTTTTCAATCCTATGATCAACGATCTTCTCCATCTGTGGTTTTTCTGCTATAGGAATTTTTTTCTCCCGTTGAATCTTCGCTCGATCTTCTAATCCCTCTGTGTCGTCTTTCCTATAAGGATAAAGGTCTGAAACGTTGAATATGGGCTATATGCCCACATCATCTGGTAGCTCAATCTCATAGGAGTTTGCATCAAACTTCCTCAAGATATTACATGGCCATATCTTCTTCATATTTAGCTTGTTATACATTCCCCTAGGGAACCTTTATTTCCTGAGATGTGCTAAACCTAATCTCCAACTTCAAATTGAAATTCTCTGCGATTTTGATAAGCTCTGCACTTGTACTCTTGGTTAGGACTCTGCAACTGTCCTCTGATTTGGCTATGGAGCTTCTGGATTTCTGAAGCAAAATATTCTACTTCAGCGCTCCTGGTCTCACTCTGTTCCAAGTCTCTCAACTTAGATACTCCCCTAGGTTGCATTCCATACAATATTTGGAATGGGATTTTTCCAGTGCTCCTGTTTGGTGAGTCATTGTATGCAAATTCTGCTTGTGGTAGAATTTGATCCCACTAATTATGATGCTCAGTGACCAGACTCCTCAATAAGTTTCCAAAACTTTTGTTTACCACCTCAGTCTATCCATTTGTCTGAGGGTGATAAGTTGAGCTAAAGGAAAAATCCATCCCCAACTTCTTCCACGGTGTTCTCCAAAAATGACCAACAAATTTTGTGTCTCTGTCCGAGACAATGCTTCTGGGTAGGCCATGAAGTCTCACAACTTCCTTAAAAAATAGATTTGCAACATGTGTTGCATCATTGGTATTATGGCATGGGATAAAGTCTACCATCTTTGAAAATCTATCCACCACCAAAAATATGGAATCAAATCCTCTTTGCATTCTTGGCAGTCCCAACACAAAATCCATGCTTATTGCATCCCAAGGCCTCTTTGGTATTGGAAATGGTTGATACAATCCATTGTTCTATATTTTTCCTTTTGCGTGTTGGCATATTTTACATCTGTTCACAAACTTTATTACTTTTGTTCTCATACCTGGCCAATAGTATGAACTACTCAACTGTGCAAATGTTTTATCATGGCCGAAATGCCCAACCAATCCTCGATTATGCTTTTCCTTCAAAAGGTTATCCCTCATTGATCATTTTGATATGCACAACTTATTTCCTTTGAACAACAATCCCTCTTGAATCATATACTCTACCCACTGGTTTCTATCTCTTAGCACATGATTTGCACATGCTTCATATTTTTCATTGAAATCTGTATCATCACAATACATGTCCTTAAGGTGTTCAAACCCCAAGGTCTTCACCTGAAATTTTTGTAGAATCAAACATCTCCTGCTTAATGCATCATAAAATTTGTTAGCATTCCCTACAATATGTTTTATGACAAAAGTAAAATTATGTATAAACTCAACCCATTTTTCATGCCTCTGATTCAATTTTTCCTTTCTGGTTATGAATTGTAAATCCTGGTTATCGCTATACAAGACAAATTCTGGTGGGACAAGGTAGTGTCTCCACTTCTTCAAGGCTTGAATTATGGCATAAAACTCCTTATGATATGTGGAGTATTTTCCCTTGGTCTCATTTAGCTTCTCTCTGAAATAGGCAACAGGTCTAATATCCTGGCTCAAAACTACTCCAATTGCAACTCCACTTGCCTAACATCTCACCTGAAATGTCTTTTCAAAATTTGGTAAGACCATAATTGGTCATTCTGTTATTTTTTCCTTTAGTATATTGAAGCTCTTCTCGGCCTCCTCTATCCATTTAAAAGACGTGTGCTTCTTCTTCACTGTATCCACCATTGGCGTACAAATTTCACTCAAGTCTCTGATGAACTTCCTATAGAAACTTGCTAATCCATGGAAGCTCCTTACCTAAAACATACTCTTTGGTGACAACCATTATTTGATTGCTTTCACCTTCTCTGGATTCATCTTCAATTAATTTGAAGAGATCAAAAAACCTAAGTAAATGAGTTATGTCTTCATAAAAGAGGACTTTTTTAGATTTATCAACAACTTCTCCTGCTATAGTCTCCTCATCACTAGTGTCAGGTGCCTCAAATTCTCCTCTCTAGTCATGTTAAAGATCAATATATCATCCAGATATACAACCACAAACTTGCCAATGAAATCTTTCAGTATTTCATTCATCAACCTCATAAAAGTAATCCGGGCATTTGTTAATCCAAATGGCATAACAAGCCACTCATACAAACCTTCATTTTTCTTAAAGGATGTCTTCCACCCATCACCTTCTCTCATTCTAATCTAGTGATATCCACTTTTGAAATCTATTTTAGAAAATAAATTTGCTCCACTTAAACAATCTATTAAAT
The DNA here is from genome assembly GCA_009831015.1 of Picea engelmannii. Lineage (NCBI taxonomy): Eukaryota > Viridiplantae > Streptophyta > Pinopsida > Pinales > Pinaceae > Picea > Picea engelmannii. The sequence goes on along the minus strand of ML781257.1, from coordinate 37,570 downwards.
CATCCATTCTTGGTAAAGGAAATCTATACATGATGGTGATATTGTTAATGGCTCTCGAGTCTATACACATTCTCCATCATCCATCCTTCTTTAGACTCAACACAGTTGGTACTATGCATGGACTCAAGCTCTCTCTAACCAAACCCTTGTCTAACAATTCATGGACTTGGTTCTTCACTTCCTGATTCTCTCGAGGTGTCAACTTGTAGGTTTCTTTGTTTGGAAAACTTGCTCCTGGTATCAAGTCAATATGGTGGCTGATACTTTTGATGGGCGGTAATGAGTTAGGAAACTCATCCACCACTATGTCATCAAAATTATCCAGCAATTCCTGAACTTCTTCAGGAAAATCATCCATTGAAGTACATGTAAGGATAACTATGGGTTTCCTCACCACAATAAACTGCATCTCATGTTATTTCTTGAATTCTTTCAGGAGTTCCTTCCCACTCATGAGAAGTATGCTTGTGATGGCTTCCTCTTTCACCTTCTTCTCCTCTATTGGCAACAACATTTGTGTTCTACCATTCTTCTCCAAGGTGTATGTATTCTTCCTCCCATCATGAATGACATTCCTGTCAAACTTCCATGGTATTCCCAACAAAATATGGCAGACATCCATGGGATTTACATCACATAGAATTTCATCTCTATATCCTCCTATATTAAATTCAACCAAGCATTGTTTAGTAACCATTACCTGGTGTCCTTTCTACAACCATGAGACTTTGTATGGCTTCAGATGTGAAGTTGTCTGCAGCTTCAATTTCTCCACCATCTCCATGGATACTAAGTTGTCAGTGCTCCCACTATCAATAATCACCTTGCATACTCTATCTTTAGTCATGCAAGTTGTTCTGAAGAGATTGTTCCTTTGAACTGTCTTTTCAACTTCTGCCTCTAGTTTTAAGAGAACCTTCCTCAACATCATGGATCTTCCATCCTATGCTCCTTCTACTTCAACATCCCTTCTTTGTGCTTCTGAAATGTGATATTCACCTCCTCCTTCTTTATTTTTCTCGGTACATTCCCAAGACATGTGTCCTGTCTTTCCACAGGCATATCATCTTACTTCTCCTCCTCTGTTTCTTCCTCTTCCTCTAGAAGAACTTATTCCACCATCCTGCCTTCCTCGGTAAATTCCTCCTCTTTCCGAGTGACTATGTGGTTTCTCAATCTCGTTCTTATACTTGTGTTCTTTGTCATGGGTAACTCCCTTTCCTTTTTTGGGGGCTGGGATTTTACCTCTTTCTCGCTGGATTTTTTTTCTGGCCAACTTCTCCTCTTCCTCCAGTGAAAAATGATAATAATCCTCCACTATCCTTACTGAAATCATGTTGATCTCATCCTAGATTTCATATCTCAGGCCATTTATATATCTGGAAACTTTCTTCTTCTTTCTCCCTTTTTCTAATTCTGATATTTAGTCTATGGAACTCCTCTATGTACTCCTTAACTATCATACCCTTCTGTCTCAGGTTCTGCAACTTCCTGAACAGATTGATATGATAATCTTTGGGCATGAAATTAGCCTTCAACTTGGCTACCATTCTATCCCAATTATTTATCTTCTATTTTCCTTTTCTTCTCCTCTCAGCCTGCAGTTCATCCCACCACAGTGTTGCATGCCATTTTAGCCTGGTGACAACCTGCTTCACCTTTTTCTCTTCATCGACATCTTCATAGTCGAAATTTTTTTCCATGGATCTCACCCAATCCAAAAACTCTTCATCATATAAATTTCCTTCGTACATCGGGACCTCTATCTTGGCTCTGCCTCCTAATCTAGAAACTTCTCTTAGCAAGTGTTCTTTGGAAACATCCTCTCCCGCAGGTTCTTCGGCTTCCACTTCTTCTCTCTCTGCATCGTTGATGTCTCCAACATCAAGTGCTCTCCTCTGCGCTGCCTCCATCACCTCTAATATTGCACAAAGTTCTCACATCTCCCTTTCTACATCACGATTGGCTAAAGGTGGTTCCACTTGTCTCCTCGGTGGCATTGTGTTGACTGTCTATCACACACAGAGTACAACTTTGAGTTCTTTTGTCTCACCTCCTTTGCCTACTGTCTGCAAGAAAAACTTCAGCTTTGATACCACTTGGTGCACACCCCCTTCTCTCTTAAGGGTTGGGTGACCTCCCGGTTAGGATCTTTGATTCTAGAGCCTGGTGACTCTCTGAAACCTTATTGGCCTTGTTTTGAGTTAGGCATTGGTCCCCTCGGCTCCCTGTGCAAGCTTCATGACACCCATGACCTTCCCTTTCACACTCTGTGAAAATATCAGAGTATCGAGCTTTAGCGCCTTTTCTCTTGACCCCTCCTCTGATGTGACCTTGGGAAATGACCATGC
>ML781257.1:0-26254 GCA_009831015.1 Picea engelmannii | reverse complement strand
GGTTAAATATTTGAGATAGGGAGCTTTAAAAAGAAGATATGCACTTAGAAATGTGTTAAAGGAGCTTATTGGGAGAAAAAGGAGTCTATCAGTGAGTGAAAACACATTTATTATACTATTGGGTGGGCCTAAACCAAGATCAACGGATGAAACCATGGGATAAAGTGATCAAGGGGGGGTCGTGTCACTTTGAATATGCCAATCAATGTCCTACTTCACACCGCATCATAACCTTGTTGATCAATAGTTAACAATGCATTTCACACTGTGGACATGCACATCAGTTAATCACCTTTCAAGATGCGATAGGTATATTTTCCATTCACACGTGGCAATTTGGTATTGGCTTCGCACCGCTTGAGAGGCCTGGAAAACTGCTTATCCCAACATGCAAAACCATTTATGGTTTTAGGGAAAAGCCATAGTCTCGCACTCAAGCATATTGCATACCTAGTAATGACTTGGTCCTCAGTGGCACTAACATGACACATGAGTTGTAATTTGGGCAGAGGAAAAGACAGGTGGTTGTGCCAGCTGGGCACCCACCTGGCCCAATTAAAATTTTCCACCAAGACATGGGTCCCAACCCAATCATATTAAGGTTGTCCAAGACTCATATGAGCCCGAGGAGAGGTGGCCTGACATAGGTGCCACATAGATAATAGTTGGACCAATAGTAGTCTGCCACGTTTCCATGGGACCCTATTGATGTCATGAATGTCGTCACTCAAATTTCACTCTCTTTGAAGATTTAAATGATGCATCCAATTAAAGAGTGACACATGGCACTAAAATTATTAATAAAAAAGGGTAAAACTCTCATGGGCGCAAAATAATACTATTGTTCACATAACGAAGTTGACTACAAAAGTTTGATAGAAAACCTAAAAGTGACTTGTACACATGCCTTTCCACCATTAAAAAAGGTAACTCGAAGCCCCAAGCACCTAGTTTTTTATTCCTCGATTCATTTTCACTTGTAAATTTATAGAATGGTGACAAAATCAAGCCTTAGTCGTCCCCAAACAACCCAAAAACCAATGACGACCAAAGAACACCTTGAGGATAGGGACATGGAAATTTTTGACCCGACACTATCCTTGCCTAACCTACACCAAATTATTCAAAGATCCTGGGCCAATGCTAATGGTGGTAGATGTTATTTTGATCCAGGTGGATATTGGTGGCCACCCACCTATTCTAACTGACTCCTCTTGACAATTTTTAGTTCAACACGTTCTTTTATACTTCTTTGTAATTGTGGGTTCTACACTTGTGGGGTTGTCTGAATTCCTTTACATATTCTAGGTAGAGATTGGTGGCCACCCACCTAATCCAACTAGATTGGTTTGAAATTTTTCATGTCAGTACATTTTTATGTACTTCCAAGGCCGTTTTTGGGGGCCTAAACAGTGGTTTTTTGGCTTTCCACTATCAAACTATAGATGGATTCAGAGTTTCATGACATAATGTGTAGCTCTCAAAAATAAATTTCCAATAGGATATCACTTGCCTAAAAGGGAGGTCGTATGCAAAAGTTACGACCCTGGGAAGTTGAGGTACCAACTTACCCATCAAAGCCCACATAAGTTTTGGCGTTTCACCTCCTAGGGTGAGGTTTTTGGATGTTTAGGGTTTTCGAATTCATGCATAATGTTAAAAATTCCTTTAGAGCCTCATGGTAATCGTTTTCTTCTCAAACAAATGCTTGTAGCAGCCACATCTCTTCTCAGATATAACTACCATCATTCGAGCAAATTTTTCCAGTTCTGCAGTTTTATAGTTTAATCCTATTTCGTTTATTCAATAGAAGTTATTGTTTAGTTGATATTTGTTGTTATCTTTGTGTTATTGTATTCAATATGCTATTCATTGTGTTCCGCTCATCAATCCATATTAGTGGTATTAGAGTGGTCTCCTCTTCATTTATTTTTCTTCATGCATGTCCTCGATAAGATCTGGGTATAAGAAGTTGGGACTCGAACAAGTTGAGCCTTTGCAATATCGGCTACACAAAAATAAAGATGATGGAGTAGGAAATCCTTTTAAAATGTTTCTCGAGGAAGCCCTTGCATGAAAAAAAAATTAAATGATGGACAACTTTGGAAAGGTCCTTCTGCAACTTCCCATAGGAGAAGCATCTTCATCAAGTAGCCATGCAACCCACTTCAAGGTACACACAAATTTTGATATTCCATTATTTGAAGGACTGATAGATGTGGATGTTGTTGATAAATAATTGAATTTGCTCGAACGATATTTTTCAGTCCACAATTTTTCCAATAGGGAAAAGTTACTTGTTTAGTCCTCAAGGCCATCCCCCATGTTAAGGACCGGTGGGATACTTACTCTGACCAAAGGGCCATAGAGGAATTTAAAATATTTGCGGTCTGCCCCACATGGGATTCCTTCAGGGATGCCATTAAAGAACAATAATACTTGTTGATGCTTGAATCCGTTAAGAACGAAAAGACAACCTCACAAGGATGCAAATACTCCTACATTTTTATAGAGGTGGTACTCCTCTGTCCTAGATTTATAAAATGTGGGACTTTTAAAGAAGTTCGTCAAAGGAAAGTAAAATAGATATAACAGAAAATAAAAAATATTTTTATTTTTCTTTTTAAAAAGAGATTTCCTGAGAATAGACCAGGAAACTCACGTATTCATACATTTAAAGAAAAGAAAAGAAAACTTCCTCACATCCATCATAGTAGGGCTAAATATATTTGATCACATAAAAACTAAAAGAAAATGATATGCATGCATAAGAGAACTTTGACAAAGTAGTACATGGGAAGCTCAAATGGAGATAACAATAGATCAACCTCAAATACTTTACATTTATAAAAACTGGGTTACAAACTACAGTCGATATTGTTCCCAAAATATCTCTCTTGGAATTAAAAATATATAGTTCAATACATATTATCTGAAATTAAAATGTGTTTGTCATAATGACTGGGATAGGGGCTCTCACGGACCATAAAGAAAATATGTATAAGAATGAAGTTCGTGGAAAGAATAAAGTGGGTGGTTGAAGGAAGCAAGACCCGGTAAGAAGAAAAATGAAATTATCAGTCTTTGGTTAAACCTTTCTATATAAAGAGGTGGAGTAATTGGATGAAGATCTTGATAAAGACATAAATATGTGATCAGTATGAACTTACTATGATGGTATCTAATAGTTTGTCACTTGCTCGTTGATGTACTTTTATGGCTCTCCTCAGCGGTTACAGGAACTGTCTCAACCGTCCTTTTCTCTTCATTGGTAAGCTTGTCGACAACCTTTTTAAACCACCCCTCGATGTATCTCCTCGTTGGTGTCACGTTAATTTCATGCCGGATTTTTATATTGAAGAGTTCGCCTTCTAAGTCCCTTAGATCAATAGAAATTTTATGCAATGCTTCTTCAATATCTTGATGTTTAATCGAATAATCAACTAGCCAATTTTCCACGTCATCTTCACCATACTCAAGAATGACGTAGAATTTTTCGAATGATAACCCTTTAAAGATCTCAACTTGTTCATCAAATTCTTGCCTTGTTAAGAAAAATGAGTTGAGTATCAATTTGGGGTCTTGGACCTCATTAGTGCTACCGACCAGATCTATCTTAGTTAGCTTCTTAAACAATTCTTCTCTTCTGGTTATGGCTAGGCTGCATGCTTGAACAATAATATTCAAGTTTTTAACCTTTTCCTTCGAGCATGCGTTCAATTGTTTTATCCAGTTCGAAGAAGGGAGATCCTCCTCTCTTCTTCTCAATTATGTCATAATGGTAAATTTAACACCAAATGGTACAACCGCATCGAGGTAGAAACCTTCCTCATTTTTCAAATCTTCCTACAGACATTCATGAAAAGTGTGTGATCTCGTTCCAAAAGAGACCATGCTCTTTGACATCTCCCAAGCCTCTGTTATTAATTCCATTCTTTTCTTGATATCATTTTCCATATATCCTCAAGCTAATGTGAGAAGGCTTGCCTATCCTTTTAATTTTGTCTCGGGTGTGGTAGGCCCGATCATTTCTAAAGGAATAGAAAGTACTGGAAGGGGCATTAAATATTCCTCCAATTCTTTGATTCCCTCCTTTAACCCGACATTCTCCGCTTCAAGACATCCAATAGAATTATCTAGAGCATCTCCAGTTGCTCGGTATATATTAGAAATTTGGGAAGGCCACATGTTCCGTAGGTTAATTTATGAATGATATTTTCCCTTCTTATTCTTTACAACTCTTTTCTCAATAATAAAATTTTTGGACTCACTCTAAAAAACAATGCTCTCAAATGAAAAAGACTCTTCTTCGTCGAAGGTCTCGGTCTTAATTATTTCCATTTGAGGGTTTTGGTGAGAAATGTTCTATGTCTGGTCGACATTGGGGAACACTTTCTCGATATCAATTTCGAATTCCATATCCTCGAGGGAGAGGTCATGGATATCACTTTCTCCTCAAGGTCCCTCCTCTTCTTGCACATGTTTTCTTTTTCCTTCCTCAAGGGAAGTCTATGAGAACTTTCAATTTTTCTGAAAGGATGGTTCTTATATCCTCCTCCACCTGATGAACCGTGGGTTACTTTCTTACTTTGGTAGGCCATTGGAGCCCTGCTCCGAGATGTTGTACTCATTGGCGTGACATTTGGGGATTGGGCATTTTTCTCACTCATAGTTTTTCCTCTCTTCTTGTATGACTCATTGGTGTTGAGTATTGTCTCCAGGTCGTCAGTGTCACGAGAGGGAGTGCAAGAGGAATTGTCTCTGTCTTCATTCATAATAGTATTAATGATTTTTTTTTTAAAACCAACAGCCAATAGATGTTCTACAAAAATCACACTAGGGTCGAACCCTTTTTCTTTTTCAGCATATTTTAAATTGAGGCTGTGGAAGTGGCCTGCAAATTCATCAATCTTGTTCATATTTATGAATATGAAATCCCCAACTTTCCAAGGCAAAGGATTGGATTGTTTTTTTCTCTTTTCATGGAAAAAATTCAACTAGTAGTTGTACTTCCTTTATATTTCAACAACAAACACTTTGTTAGATATGTGGCATGGAAGGAAGGAAGTATTTTCCTTGGATCCAAAAATCCTTATAACGTTATAATTTTCCATTTGTTCTAGTGTCCCCTTCCTATCCAGGAACTTACTCGCCTATTCAGACATCTAGGAAGCATTATTTCCAAACAACAAATCTTTAAAAACTGAGAAAAAATCATTAAAAACTTCATAAAAATGTTGGGAGGCCTTATGCCTCCACAATGTTTGATACCAGAAGGTTATTGGGTCGAATTCACAATTTACCTTCTTGCACACTGATAATCTTAGGAATTGACAACAATGCACTCTCATGAAAACCAAATAAGATGACATCAAGAATTTCTTCTCCTTCTTGTATTGCGCCAATTGGGAAGAGATTTCATGGAAATCAACTTACCCCAATTGAAGATGGCATGTTCTTTGACCGTCAAATATATAATGTAAAGAATCATTTGGGATATGTCGGTCGTGGTTTCGTGTCTTGTTATCCTTGTAAAAATCCATGCAATTTCCTAGAAGGGATTTTTAAATGAGCCAGCCTGCAATCTTGTGATGTCCTTGGGGACGACCGCTCAGTTCTCTAGGAATTTAGGTAAAAGTTCAAGTCCATTTTCATGTTTTTTTAAGAAATCCCTACAATATTCACCTTTGAAGGTGAGCATTGGCTCGAGAAGTCTCAACATCTTACGAAATACCTGTGGTTACCGAGAGACAGTGGAATGGTCCCACAACTAAATGATCCGTTGGCATGGAATATATATCTCAGCGCACCAGGTGACCAACTCCTTAAAATCAAAAACTTCTTGGACACAACCCGCACACGCAATTCTAGACATCCAGATTATTTCATTCTGGGCAGAAGGGGATGAATAATAGGAATATGCCTTGGACCATTGAAAACTCTGATCCTCGCACCTAAAAATATTCAGCGTATCTCCACATAAATGTTGTCGAATTGTTGCCATACGTCGATGAGAACGTTCCCTTGCTCCAAATTATGTTAGGAATGAACATTGGAGGGAGATGATATAATCCTCTGTAAATATTGTTTTAATGTGTTTTAATAGGAGATCTCCTCGTGCATTTCGCTTATTAATGACCATCTGTTTGAACATGTATGGTAATTTATTAGCATTAAAAGCATAGTAAATGTGCATTGGGAAGGGTACGAGGGTGGCAGGGACAGACGAGGGCAATATGTGATTTGAGATTTTTGTGAACTCGAGAACCTGGGAACTCGAGAGCTCGCGATGGTATGAGGCGTGAAATTGGCTAAGTATGGGATGACGCAGTGGTCATATGAACTCATGTAGGTGGAATGAAACTTAGGCAATTCGGGGAGTCAGGGGATCAAAATGTATATCACAGAACTCTTTGGTGCAATGTGTCTATCACAAAACACGGGAGCATGAAATCTCTATCCCATCAACCCAGGAACTCGTGATCCTAGAATCGGCTAAGTGTGGGACAACACGACGTTTGGTTGGACTCATGATGTGAAGCTGTAAATGGAGGTGATAAATTTTAAGTCAGCCAACCCGGAAACCCGTGGTCTAAAAATGTGACTAAGTGTTAGAACTAGAAAGGGATAGTAAAAGGAAAAAAAGAAAAGGGAAAAATAGGTAAGTGTAGAAGAGGGAAAAGAAAGGTAGAAAAGAATTTGGGAGAATAGAAAAGGGGAGGGAATTTTCGGAAGCGGGAAATGACCTCAACAACAAGCTCCAACTGTGGGATGATGACCCCCTTATGGGTTGTCAAGAATCCATAATCTCTCATGACAAGGTGCATCTGCCCATTGGGTTATGGAGTCAGCTTAAGAATATACAAACTAGAAATAAAATTATTGACAATGGGAATGAAAAAGTGCTAGGAGAAGAAACCTTTCAGATGTTGCCCATTGAGAGGCATCATTAACCTTTTTACTTTCATGTCTTGGAGCATATATGAGTTGAATCCTAGTATCTTTTTGATGACATAGGGTCTGATATAGAGTGCTTAAAAATTCATGTGCATGGATGGATTTTCCTTGGCTTTGTTCCAAATCAGTACTAGTTCTCCCTTCTGAAAGTTCTTCATAGTTGTGCTTTGATGAAAATATTTTTTTATGATCTATTGCCTTTGAGAAGTCCGATTTAGGGCTTTGCTTCATTATTCCTCCAGCTTCAAAAATTGATTGATCCTTTTATGGATAGGCGAAGTGTCTTTCATATCTTTAGTATTAACCACGAATATCAATGCGTTAATATCAAGGTTAATTGGATTTTTTGCCCCTTTCCCATAAACCAATAGATATGGAGAAATATTAGTACTATCCTTTGGGGTTGTCCTGCTTTCCCATAATGCTTCTATCAACTTTAGATGTCAATTCCTCTGGTTGTCATGAATGTGTTTCTTAAATATTTGCACAAGTGTTTTGTTCATGGATTCGGGAATGCCATTTACTTGTGGATAATAATTTGAGTATTGACCCATGATAATCCCACATTGTCCACAAAACTCTATGAATTTTGACCCAATGAAGAACGAACCATTGTCTGTAATAAATTTATCAGGGATGCCAAACCTCGACGGAATGTTGTCCTTGAGGAATCCAATCAATTCTTCATCGTCTCTCTTCTTTAGCACCACCACTTCTGGCCATTTTGTGAAATAATCAGTAGTTGTTAGAATGTACATGTGCCCTTTGTTGATTTTTAAATAAGATAGGTTAGGCATGCAGTTCATTTTAATTTTCATTTGTCTTAATCATAAACAATAATGTTGCAAAAACCAAGATCACAAGAAGAAACACCATGCATAAGAACATAAGAAGTATCCTGGGAAACCCTTCTCAACAAGGGAAGAAAACCCAGCCAAATCCTTTGCTATATTCTTCAATAGAAATACCTTCACCACCAAGAAATACTTATCACACAAGAGGGTGCTCAAACCCTAGAAGACTAGTGCCCAGGAGAGGTGCACACTTTTCCCAAGTAAATGTACTTGCTGAAATTTCCAAACTCACATGAAGGATATGACTCCACAATGGGGAATCTTCCTTTACTTATATTAGACTTGTCCTATTAATAGAAGTGTTTATTGCCTCAACAAGGCCGACCTGTCTAAGTCACATAATAATAATAATAATAATAATAATAATTAATATTATAATTAATATTGACGAGATTAATTATCGTTTACATTTATTATAAATCACATTAAGGTGGGGCTGACCTGTACCCTTTACATAACAATTAGGGATACAGACATGTCTGACTCTTGAACAATATATATAGAAAAGGATCTAATACACCCACTAGTTCTCATCCATTAGGGGAACATCTGGTTCACTGCATTACATATAAGAACCAAATATTCACATGTTCACTTGTGCTCGTCCACAGACACGTCCAATCTATAGATCTTATTTCCTACTGCCTCACACAGGAGAATCATTTGAAGTCTTCTCATCAACTCTGTGGTTTAGAGGAGGCTAATGCATCATCTTCATTTATGTTCACATGACGATGCACCCAACTCTTTGGGATTTCACATGTTCACCTTGTGCTCAGCCACATGCATATCTAACTCAATAGATCACCTTTCACACTGGATGATCATCTGAAGTTCTTCTCAACTCTCTAAATGGAGGAGGTCATCTCTACGTTCCTAGATCTGTCTCAGGAAGGAACCACGTACCCTTCTTAAGGGATTTCTCTCAGGTTTGTAAGTTGAGAGAAAGACTCACATAGTTGCAATGATCCACATCTCATAGGTTTGTAAGCTGGAGAATGTATCACATAGCTCCAATTATCAACACTCCCTCTCATCTAGGGAGGCATTTTCCACTAGGCCAAGTCTCTCACAGAAATACTCGAACTTTGTCTTTGAAAGTGGTTTAGTAAAGATATCTGCAATTTGTTCATGAGTAGAAAGCTACTGCACGTGTATTGTGTTTCTCTGCACCATGTCTCTGATATAGTGATACTTGATTTCAATGTGTTTTGATTTGTCATGAAACATTGGGTTATCGTAGAGATTTACATAGCTCTGGTTGTCATAATGAACAGTAGTCGGATCCATCTCATGATCGAACAAGTTAGTCAAAAGTTTGTGAAGCCATACTGCTTCATGAACTTCCACACTTAGTGCAATCTACTCTGTCTTTTTTGTACTTAAAGCCAAAAAGCTTTGTTTTCTTCTACACTAGGAAACCATGGCTGATCCTAAGGTGAAGCAACAACATGAGGTGTTATTTCTGTCTACTTCACTTCCTTCCCAATCTGCATCGACATATCCTTCCAACCTTAAGTCCACATTGGCTTCATATATCAGGCCATAACCAATTGTACCTTGTAAGTATCTCAATACGTGTTTTGCAGCTATCCAATGTGTATGTTTTGGTTGGCTCACAAACTGGCTAAGCACATTCACTGTATATAAAATGTATGCTCTGGTGTTAACCATATACATCAAGGATCCAATAATTTGTCGATATAAATGTGGATCTACGTCTCCTGAATTAGTGTCAGTCATTTTCTATAAATCCATTACCATTGGAGTAGGCATGGATTTGTAGTATGTCATTTTGAACTTTTTTAGTATCTCCATAGTATATTTTCCTTGGCTTAGGAAAATCTCATCTGTTCTCTGCCATACTTCTAGTCCCAAGAAATAATGCATTAGGCCCAAATCATTCATTTCAAATTTGCCAGTTAATGCTTTCTTACATTCAACAATGAGTCTCTCTTAACTGGTGAGGAAACGATCATCCACATATAAGACCAAAATCAAACACTCATAGCCATCAATGTGATAATACAAGTTTGGATCAACTACAATTTTGTTGAAGCCCAAACTCATTATAAATCCATCGATTTTATCATACCAAGCACGTGGTGCTTGTTTTAGTCCATATAGGTCTTTCTTCAACCTGCATACATGAGATCTTTTGTTGTGTATAATGAAACCTTATGGCTGCTCAATATAAACTTCTTACTCAATTTCACCATTGAGAAAAGTTGTTTTTACATTCATCTGATGTAGTTTCCAACCCATAGAAGCAGCTAGTGCAATGATAGATCGGATGGAGGTATATCTGGCCACACGTGAAAAAGTCTCATCATAGTCAACTCCCTCTATTTGTGAGAACCCTCTGGCCACAAATATTTATTTATATTTTTCAATGCTTCCATCAACAACATGTTTGATTTTGTAAATCCATTTGGAGGTCACTACAAAATTTCCCTTTGGTATTGGAACAACATCCCATACATCATTTTTTAATATAGATTGGTATTATTCAGTCATGGCATCTTTCCATACTTGTTCATCTAAAGCTTCTCCATGACAAGTTGGCTTTGAGTCAATAATGTGGGTCATGGCTGAAAGGTAGCTTGAGAATCTCTTTGGTCTTTTTCTTTATCTGGTTGCTCCTTGTGGAGCTTTATGCCCTTCTGCTTCTTCTAAATTTTTTCGAGCCCAAGTAGGTCTTTTATGTCCAACTGTGATGTCTGTAGGTATGTTACTTGGGGAAACTGAATCTTCTGGGGAAACTGGATCAATTGCAGCCATTGGATCATCTGGAATAATATATGTCTCCCTCTGAAGTGATGAAGTTGGAGGAGGTATTGTTTCACTATCGATTTCCATTTAATCTTCTTTGGATTTCTGGAAGGCTACTTCTTCTTCAAAAGTAACATCTCTGCTTACTTCATTTTTTCTCTGACCTAGGATGTAGATTCTATATGCCTTTTAGGATTCACTGTATCCTACAAATGTACCCTTTCTTCCTGAAGGTTCTAGTTTGGATCTATTCTCTTTGGGTACATGACGGTACATTGGGCATCCAAATATTCTGAAGTGTCTGATATCAGGCTTCACCTTGGTGAATGCTTCTTTTGGAGTATTGTTCTTCAGGATCTAATGAGGACTATGATTTTGAGCATATACTATTTTCATACAAGCTTCTGCATGTAGAGTCATAGGTAGACTTTGATCATGTATCATTGCTTTAGTTGCCTCAATGATAGTTTTGTTTTTCCTTCCAGCAACTCCATTTTGTTGAGAGTTGTAAGGAACTATGAAATCCCTCTTAATTCCTACTTCAATTCAAAAACTGTTAAATTCTTTTGAGGTGTATTATCCTTCATTGTTTGATCTCAATATTTTTATTTTTCTTTCGGTCAAGCTTTCAGCCTGAGCTTTGAACTCTTGAAACTTGGTAAGGACTCCATCCTTGTTTTCCAGAAAGTAAATCCAAGTTTTCCTGGAGTGATCATCTATGAAGAGTACATAGTATAAGTACCCATTTAAGGATGCAACAGTCATCGAACCACATACATCTAAATGTATTAAGTCCAAGATTTCCTTGGATCTGTTGTCACTTCTAGAAAAGGATCCGTTAACATTTTTTCCAAGGGAAAAACCTTTTCAAACACCTTTATGTTGAATCTGTATCTCTGGTAGACATGTTACCATTTTCCCTAGAGCTTGAAGAGCTCTATAATGAATGTGAGAAAGTCTTCTATGCCATAACTCACTCAATATGATAGTGTCATGTAGTAGGACTTGATCATGTTTGATGGTCAACTTGTACAAGTTTTTTTCTCGGATACCAATTAATTTGGAAGAGCTTATATGAGAGTCTTTGTGCCATGCAAGATCTCTTCCTTCTGAGAAAGTGATTTTGTAACCTTCGTCTTCCAAGGCGGAAATAGAGACAAGGTTTCTCTTCATTCCGGGTACATATAATACTTCTTCTAGTTGAAGTTGCATATTTGAATCTAGTTGGAAAGTAGAAGTTCCAACTCCTCTCACATTATATCTGGTGTCATCTCCAAGAACGACATGTAGATGTGTCTCTTTATCAACGAAATGTGTAGGATGATTTCTAAGGTCGGTCATGTGCATGGAGGCACCACTGTCAATTAGCCAAGTTTTTTCATTGATAGGAACCATACTTGAGAGTGTTGAGATGTTGATGTATTCATTTCTTTGGAGTCTTGTCTTCTTAGAACCGAGCTTGATTCCCATCATGATTTTTCTCATCTTCACAAACCCTTGTTAATTAGGCTATAAAACCTAACGGCTAGGCTAGGCTAGCACTTTTAGGTTTTGTTGGACTTATGACTGCCAAAAATAATCCTTGATAAATATGATATCCCTGGTAATCTAAGGAGCTTCTTCAATAAGTTTGTAGAAATACAATTCATAATGTTTTGCAGAATTTTGGCGTAACCCTAGAAATCCTTAGAGCCAAAAATTTGAAATGCTCGGAAATGTAATATGAAACTTGTTGGAGGTGAGATGAAGGATTCTTTTCCATTATATGTCCTTTTTATCCGAAGCGTCCAAGTTTTTAGTGGTGAAAGATCTCAGAAGAGGAGGCTGTATGAAATTTTTGGAAACCCTAGGAGGGTTGTACAATTTCTGCAGATGTGTGAGAGAAAGACTGGAAAATGCTTATGCAATGGGATCTTCAATACCTATGCTCTAATACCATGTATATTTTTCATTAAGATAGGTTAAGACTGTAGTTCATTTCAATTTGCATTTATCTTAACCATAAACAAGAATGTTGCAGCAACCAAAATCACAAGAAGAAACACCATGCACAAGAACACAAGAAGTATCCTGGGAAACCCTTCTCAACAAGGGAATAAAACCCATCCAAATAATTTTCTATATTCTTCGAGAGAAATACCTTCACCACCAAGAAATACCTAGCACACAAGAAGGTGCTCAAACCCTAGAAGACTAGTGCCCAAGAGAGGTGCACACGTTTCCCAAGTAAATGTACTTACTGAAATTTCCAAACTCACATGAAGTATATGATTCCACAATGGGGAATCTTCCTTTACTTATATTAGACTTGTCCTATCAACAAAAGTGTCTATTGGCTCAACAGGTCCGACCTCTCTAAGTCACATTATAATTATAATAATAATTATTATTAATAATATTGACCAGATTAATTATATTTTACATTTATTATTAATCATATTAAGGTGCGGTCGACCTGTACCCTTTACATACCAATTAGGGTTACAGGTAGGTATGAATCTTGAAAAATATATAGAGAAAATGATATGATACACCCACTAGTTCTCATCCAATAGGGGCACATCTGGTTCACTGAATTACACAGAAGAACTAGATCTTCACACGTTCACTTGTGCTTGTCTACAGACACATCCACTCTATAGATATTCTTTCCCATTTCCTCACACATGAGAATCGTCTGGAGTCTTCTCGTCAACTTTGGTGCTCAGAGGAGGCTAATACATCATCTTCATTTATGTTCACATGACGATGCACCCAACACTTTGGTATTTCACACGTTCACCTTCTGCTCAGCCACAGGCACATCTAACTCAACATATCGCCTTTCTCATTGGATAATCATCTGGATTTCTTCTCAACTCTTTTAATGGAGGAGGTCAGCTCTACGTTCCTATCTCTGTCTCATGCAGGAACAATGTACCCTTCTTAGGGTATTTCTCTCATGTTTGTAAGCTGAGAGAAAGACTCACATAATTGCGATGATCCACATCTCATAGGTTTGTAAGATGGAGAATGTCTCACATAGATGAAATCATCAACACCCTTTGATATATTTTAGATTAATCGTCCCAACAACATCAAGTTCCCATTGGGAAAATGGTTTTTCCACCACAATTGGTTGCAGAGGCATCACAACTTTCTTCATTTTTCCTGAGAACTGATGGCATGACAAACATCTCACTATTGTGGTGTACGAGTCCCTGAAGATTGATGACCAATACAATCCCTCTCTAATTATTTTTTGAGCATTTGCAATAGGTGCAAAGTGTCGAACACATATTCCCTCATGGAATTATTTGATCAATCCTGGAGCTTGATTCTCATCGACGCATCTGAACAGTATACCATCCAAATTTATTTTGAAAATTATATCTACAATCAACACATATTGGTTTTCCTTCATATTGAGTGTCGTTTGCTCCTTGGAACTCATTGTAACAAGGAATTGCTAGGATCTTAAATAGAATATGATATCTCCATACCATTCTGAATCAACTAATGGTTCCCCGTCTGAGATTGAAACTATCCCATGGACTGAGTCCCCCTTCTCCATAAGCTTGCATAATCCTTGTCCTTTTATTTCCTTCAATGGTTTGATCTCGATATCATACTCTTGAATTTTTTCTAACTAGTTGGTCCATTTCCCTTCTCTCAACTGTTGATTTAGAAGCATCTTGTCAAGGGATGAGAGGATGTAAGAAATAACATGACAATTTAGTATATAAGTCTAAAAGTGTGCCACAACCTTTAGAAGATCCAAATCCCATTTCTCGAGTTCTAAATACCTTAACTCATAGTCAAGTATAGTTTTTCTCATAAAACTTATGGGGAGATCTTCTCCGTTGCTATTTTTCTGAGTGAGGATGGACACAACAACTGCCTCTGTAGAAAATTAATAGAAAATAAATTCCCATTTAAAATATGGACTAATGAGGACGTGAGCAGTGGTGATGGCCCCCTTGATATTTTTGAATGCTTCATGAGTATCTGTTGTCCACTCGAACCTCTTCTCTTTTTTCAACAACAAATTGATGGGTTTTACGATGCTTGCGTAATCTAGAACAAAGCTTCGAACAAAATTAATTTTCCTGAAGAATGAATGAACTCCCTTCTTGGATGCCGGGGGTTTGATTTCATTAATCGCTTGAAATCTTTCCGGGTCAATGTAAATACCTTCGTTGCATACAATGTGGCCCAACAAATTTCCTTGAGTCACAACAAACAAGCATTTCTTTAGGTTGAGAGAGA
Organism: Picea engelmannii; assembly: GCA_009831015.1. Lineage (NCBI taxonomy): Eukaryota > Viridiplantae > Streptophyta > Pinopsida > Pinales > Pinaceae > Picea > Picea engelmannii. Next base: position 11,423 of record ML781257.1, on the reverse strand, counting down.
CGTCGTATAATCTAAATGTTTCAAATACTTTTATTAAATGATGGATGTGATCCTCATTTTGCTTGAATGAACTATCAATTCATATTTGTATTCTTCCATAAACTTTCCTATTAGTTTGTTGAACGCATGATCCATGGCCCTTTGGAATGTGTCTCCAACATTCTTCAAATCGAAGGGCATTCTAGTGTATGCATATGTTTCCCATGGTGTGATAAATGTTGTCTTTGTTCCATATTCCTCAACCACTAAAACTTGATTATATCTAGAGAAACCATCCAACATAGACATGCATGCTAATCTTGTAACTTGTTGTAACAGAAACTTCATGTTGGGTCGTGGAAAATTATCTTTTATGCTTGCTTTGTTAAGATCTTTGAAGTTGACGCACATTCGTATTTCCCCAGTCTTATTCTTGATAATCAATGGATTTGAAATCCAGTATGAATGTCTAATGGGATAGATTATCCCTTCCTTCTTCAACTTTTACAACTCAATTTTTACCAGAGGCTTCAGCTTGGGATTCATCATTCTTATTTTTTGTTCATCTCTTTGGCTTCTTCCCTCAAAGGAATAATATGTTGGAATATCGTTTTGTCATAAGCCTTTAAGTTGTCATAAGTCCAATAAAACACATCAATATATTCCTTGAACAAGGTAACATATTGACCAACTTCTTCGGGGGTGCTATCGACTCTGAAATTGACATATTTCTAGGACTGGTTTGTTCTAATATTGAATTTTCTTGTCGCTTGTGCCTTTCGAATTGAAACTTCTTCAAGAATATTATTGGCATGGTCATATTTTGTGAACAAATATTCAACTTGTATGAAGTATTTGGGGACAACAATCGCTTTATCATCTTCTTCTTCATCATCCTTTGACAAAAAATTCTCCAATTGTTCATGAATGTCAAACACTTATTATCGGACACATATGGCCTAAAGGCCCTTTACACCTGGAAATATGTTTTTCTCAGGACATCCTCTAGATTTGATAATGAAGCCTCCAAGGCTAGCGAATCGTCCTTGTGGCTCTTATCCCTTGGATCAAAAGCAATATTGAAAGAGATGAAATTTTCCATCAATTCATTAATTCTTTTGAAATACAGTTTAAGTATTTCCTTTTTGATTTTGTATTTTTGGGTAACCTAGTTGATGACCAACTCTGAATCTCCAATCATAGTGATATGTTCTATTTTCATTCCTGGTGTGAAGACCATCCCATCGATTAAAGCTTCATATTTTTCCTCGTTATTCGTGCATGGAAACTCCAGTCTTACAACGTGAGGATGTGTTGTCTTATCTGGTCTTATGAGAACAATTCCAACTCCATTCCGAGATTTAGAACATGCTCCATTGAATGGCATTCTCCAACAGCCTTCAAATACACATTCTGGGGCCTCCAAGTCTTGAACTCGTTTTAGCATTTTGTTATGCTCCATGTCCAAGATAGCATAGTTTCTGATCTCGATGTCTATGTAGTCTTCCATTAATTCATTATCCTTCTTCTTGAAGGAGAAATGTTTTCTGGGATCTCAAGGTACTTTAATCATTGCTCCCTCCTTGCCTGGTAGCATCATACATCTGTCGTTGTTCACTATATATCCACCGATCATGGAGCTCCAATCTCTTCCTAGCACAACCCTGTATGTTGGAGGCAAGTCTACCACAATAATATTGAAAATTGTGATGATATGGGGAGCTGATGTAATCCATGCATTAAAATCCTTGATTTCTCTGTATGCCAACACTTTTCTAGAATTGATGGCATATATGCTCTCGCCAGTTTTATAATATTTAGTGCAACTCATGCCCAAGGATTCCATGATCACGAGTGGCATTATATTATTTGTCTTAATAGTATCAACTAAACATTTATGTAATGCAACATCATGGTTTTCAATTGAGATGTAGAAGGGTGGAATTTTACTTCTCATCTTAGCAGTCGACGGGCTCTGGTTTTATTTTGGAGTGGTAACAACAACTTTAGTTTTTCTGATGGATCATCCAATAACTTCAAGATTCTCTGCCTCTACTGAGGAATATTCATTAGTTCTATAAAAGGAAAGGTTATCCTCAACTTACTTAAGTCCTCCATGACATTATACGTCATTTGAGTTGAGCTTGTCGCTATGGGTTTCCTTGTGGTTCCAACTATCACCTTCTCATTCAACACTTTTTCATTTTCTTTTTCCTTTTCTTTGTCGGAGTTGCGTTTATTCTTTGGTATATTTACAAATCATCTTGTTTGGGCTACATTTTTTTGAGATTTAGGATCATTGTCTCCCTCTCCAAATATATACATGGATGCCTTGCATCTATCCATCTGCATTGTCTCGGAGAATTCATCAGGTAAGTAATAACATTCTTGCTTGGTCAATTTCTCGTCATAGACATCATCCAAACCATGTGCATTTGGAGTGGGTTGCCTGGGAACCCTTGGTCTTGATGGGTCTTTAGTATTCTCAAATATGACTCTGTTTTTGGGGGGATGGTTTCTCCTTTATTTGGGAATTGGTGTTGTTGAGTTTGGCATGTAATTATCTCTCCTTCTCAACCTAGTTATTTCGTTCTGCATCTATTTGATGGTACTATTCATATACGCAATCTCAATTCTTTGATTTGTATCTTGTGCCTCTGCAGGATCAAGCTTTATGTCAAGTATGGTTCCCTTAAAAAATCCTCCTCCTGCTATTTGATTCTGAGTTGCTCGAGCTTTAAATCATTCTATCTTTCTCGAGCTAGAATCTCCTTGATTATCAATATTCAACCCCCCCATATGTCTTTATACTCTTCCAAATATAATGTCAGGGTCGAGGCATATTTCAATCGTAATTTCTTCCATCTCAATGGCCTTAGTCATTCCTTCCTCGAGAGTATCCATCTGGGATGCTCTGATGGAATATTTTACATATGGTGACATTGCATTCTTATAGAAACCGAGAATGACTGGGTCATTTGGTCTTTTTTCTTTTAGGATTCTACTAAAGGTCTTATTGAACATGAGATTAAAATTTTGTATCCTTTCGTTCTTCCTCAACCCAATATGGGTGAAGCCTGTGAGGAGGGTATGGTAGGAAATTGGGGGGAAAACATAGTTAGGAACATAACTTTGAGGTCGTTAAACGAGCGAATGAATCTATTGGGAAATGGTGTATACCATTCACAAGATCTTTCTGATAAAGTTTGAAAAAATAACCTCACCATGACGTTGTCATGTTCAACTCGGTGGAAGTCACAAACGTCAATAAATAAATGCAAATACCTCTTTGCATCGATTGTCCCATCTCTAGAAAATTCCTTTAAGGTGCCCTTAGGGAGAACTGGGAATTTGTGTTGTTCACCCATGAGATTAAGAGGGGAATCTCTCACCCTCCTTCTATTTCCAAACCCTAGGATTCCTTGGTTTCTTGCAACATCTCTTTAGCCTCCTTGTCTCTCCTCATGATGATTGATTCGGGGCCGTTCATCTCGTGCTGCCATTTTTGAGAGGTTTCAGGATCAGATCTTTCACTTGTAAGGACAGAGAGTTGCTTACTTTTACTTCGGGTAATGGGTCCTTTGAATTCGTCCAACTTTAATCTCAACCTTGTTCTTGTGCTACTTTAGCTACTCTTTGATTTCTCTGATCTGGTTGTTCCTCTCTCCTTTGTCTTCAGAGAATTTCTCTTTATTCTTATTGGACTAAGATATGCTAGGACTTTTCTAACTCTTCTCGAGTCTGGGATGTTGATATTACCAAATTATACAATTGGTGCAAAATGCTTCATTGATTATTCAGTCTAATTTCTAAATGGGGTTGGTTACTCCGAGGTAAAGTCATATATGCTTTTTAAAATGTTGGGCCAGGTTCCTAATTTTCATTTCATGTCCCCAATATGGCCACCCAAAATGTTGGCGCTTGAATCCGTTAGGGCCGAAACGACAACCTCACGAGGATGCAAATCCTCCTGCGTTTTTATAGAGGTGGTATTCCTCTATCCAAGATTTATAAAATGTGGGAATTTTAAATAATTTCGTCAAGGAAAGTAAAATAGATATAACAAAAAACATAAAATATATATTTTTTTCTTTTTAAAATGAGATTTCCTGAGAATGGACTAGGAAACACACACATTCATACATTTAAAGAAAATAAACAGAACTTCCTCACATCCACCATAGCAGGGCTAAAGATTTCTGATCACATAAAAACTAAAAGAAAATTACCCGCATGCATAAGATAACTTTGACAGAGTAGTACATGGGAAGCTCAAATGGAGATAATGATAGTTCAACCTCAAATACTTTATATTCAGAAAAAATGGGTTTCAAAGTACAGTCGAGATTGTTCCCAAAATAGCTCTCTTGGAATTTCTAAAAAATAGATAGTTCAATACATATTCTCTGAAATTAAAATGTGTTTGTCATAATGACTAGGATTGGGGCTCTCGTGGACCGTAAAGAAAATATTTATAAGAATAAATTTCGTCAAAAGAAGAAAGTGGGCGTTGGAAGGCAACAAGACCTGGTAAGAAGAAAAAGGAAATTAGCAGTCTTCAGTTAAACCTTTCTATTTAAAGAGGTGGAGTAACTGGATGGAGAGCTTGATAAAGACAAACAGAGGTGATCAGTATGAACTTACTATGATGGTATCTCATGGTTTTTCACTTTCTCATTGATATCCTTTTATGGCTCTCCTTAGCAGTTACAAGAACCATCTAAACTGTCCTTTACCCTTCATTGGTAAGCTTGTCAAAAACCTTTTTAAACCACTCCTCGATGTAGCTCCTCATTGGCGCCATGTTGATTTCATGTTGGATTTTTTTATTTAAGAGTTAACCTTCCAATTCCCTTTGATCAATATAAATGTTCCGCAGTGCTTCTTCAATATCTTTATTTTTAATCGAATAGTCAACTAGCCAGTTTTCCACATCATCTTCACCATACTCAAGAATGTCGTAGAATTTTTCAAATGATAACCCTTTAAGGATCACAACTTGTTCATAAAATGATTTCTTGGTTAAGAACAACGAGTTGAGTATCAATTTGGGGTCTTGGAACTCATTGGTGTTTCCATCCATATCTATCTCAATTAGCTTCTGGAATAATTCTTCTCTTCTAGTTATGGCCCGGTTGCATGCTTGAACAATAATATTAAGGTTTTTTACCTTTTCCTTCAAGCATGTGTTTAGTTGTTTTATCTAGTTCAGAGAAGGGATATACTCCTCTCTTATTCTCAATTATGTCATATTGGTAACTTTAACACCAAATGGTACAACCACATCGAGGTAGAAACCTTCCTCATTTTTTAAATTTGCCTGTAGATATTCATGAAAACCGTGTGCTCTCGTTCCAAAAGAGACCATGCTATTTAACATCTCCCAAGCCTATGTTATTAATTCCATTCATTTCTTGTTATTATTTTCCACATAGCCTTGGGCTGATGTGAGAAGGCTTGCTGATCCTTTTAATTTTTCTGTAGGTGTGGTAGGCCTAATCATTGCTAAAGGACTAGCAAGTACCGGAAGGGGCATTAAAGATTCCTCCAATTCTTTGATTCACTCCTTTAACTTGACATTATCCACTTCAAGGCCTCCAATAGAGTTATCTAAAGAATCTTGAGTTGCTCAGTGTATCTCGGAAATTTTGGAAGGCTGTATGTTCGATAGGTTAATCTATGAACGAGATTTCCCCTTCTTTTTATTTACATCTCTTTTCTCAATAATCAAATTTTTGGACTCGTTGTCAAAAACAATGCTCTGAAATGAAAAAGACTCTTCTTCGTCGAAGGTCTCGGTCTCAATTATTTCCATCTAAGGGTTTTGGTGAGAAGTTCTCTCTAGCTAGTCGATATTGGGGAACACTTTATCGATGCCAATTTCGAGTTCCATATCCTCGAGGGAGAGGTCGTGGATATCACTTTCTCCTCGAGGTCCCTCCTCTTCTTGCACAATGTTTTTTCTTTTCTTCCTCATGGGAAGTTTATGAGAAATTTCAATTTTTCAGAAGGAGGGTTCTTATCTCCTCCTCCGCCTGAAGAAATGTGGGTTACTTTCTTACTTTGGTAGGTCGTTGGAGTGTTGCTGCGAGATGTTTTACTCTTTGGCATGATAGTCGGGGATTGGGCATTTTTCTCACCCAAACCTTTTCCTCTTTGTTTGTATGACTCATTGGTGTTGAGTATTTTCTCCAAGTTGTTGGTGTCATGAGCGGGACTTCCTGAGGCATTGTCTCTATCTTCATTCATAATACTATTAATGAAAGAATTGTTGAAACCAACAACCAATAAATGTTCTAAAAAAATACCACTAGGGTCGAACCCTTTTACTTTTTCAACATATTTTAAATTGAGGCTGTGGAAGTGTCTCGCGAATTCATCAATCTTGTTCATATTTCTGAATATGAAATCCCCAAATTTTCAAGGTAGAGGCATGGATTGTTTTTTTCTCTTTTCATGGAAAAAATGAAATCAATAGTTGTACTGCCTTTCTATTTCAACAACAAACAATTTGTCAGATATGTGGAACGGAAGGAAGGATTTTTCTTGGAACCAAAAATCCTTATAACGTTATAATTTTCCATTTGTTCTAGTGTCCCGTTCTTATATAGGAACTTACTTGCCTAGTCAGACATCTGGGGAGCATGTTTTCCAAACAAAAAATCTTTAAAAACTGATAAAAAATCATTGAAAAATCATAAAAATGTTGGGAGGCCTTGTGCCTCCACAATGTTTGATACCAGAAGGTTACTGGGTCAAATTCACAGTTTACCTTCTTGCACACAGATAATCTCGGGAACAGACATCAATGTGCTATCACGAAAACCAAATAAGATTACACAAATAATTTCTTCTCCTTCTTGTATTACACCTATTGGTAAGATATTTCAATGGAAATAAACATACCCCAATAGAAGATGGTTTCTTATTTGACCATAAAATATAGAATGTAAAGAATCATCTAGGAGATGCTGGCCATGGTTTCCTATCGTGTTATCCTCCTAGGAAGCCATGGAATTTTCCGGAAGTGATTTTTAAATGAGCCAACCTGCAATCTTGTGATGTCCTTGGGGATGGTCACTGGGTTCTCTAGGAATTCAGGTAAGAGATCAAGTCCATTTTCATGCCTTTTTTAAGAACTCCCTACAATATTCAACATTGAAAGTGAGCGTTGTCTTGGGAAGTCTCAACATCTTACAGAATACCTGAGGTCACAGAGAGACAGGGGAATGGTCCCACAAATGAATGATCCACTGTCTTGGAATATATCTCTCAGCGCACTCGCTGACCAACTCCTTACAATAAAAAACTTCCTGGACACAACCTGCACGTGCAATTCCATACGTTAAGATTATTTCCTTATGGGTAGAAGGGGATGAATAATAGGAATATGCCTTGGACCACTGAAAACTCTGATCCTCGTGCCTGAAAATATTCAGTGTATCTCCATAAAAATGTTGTCGATATGCTTTCATAAGTTGATGAGAAAGTTCCCTTGCTCCAAATTATGTTAGGAATGAATGCTGGAGGGAGATGATATAATCCTCTGTATATCCCATTTTAATGCGTTTTAATAGGAGATCTCCTCGAGGCTTTCACTTATTAATTACCATCTTTTCAGACCTGTATGATAAGTTATTTAAGCATTAAAAGCACAATAAATGTGCATTGGGAAGGTCATGAGGGTGGCGGGGATGGACGGGGGCAATATGTGATTTGAGATTTTTGTGAACCCTGGAACCCACGAACCCGAGAGCCCGCGATGGTATGAGGGATGAAATTGGATAAGTATGGGACGATGTAATGTTTGGATGGAATCATGTAGGAGGAATGAAACTTAGGCACTTCGGGGAGTTCAGGGATCGAAATGTAGATCGTGAAACTCTTTGGTGCAATGTGTCTATCACGAAATACGAGAGCATGAAAGCTTGATCCTGTAAACATGGAAACCCTCGATCGTAGAATCGTCTAAGTGTGGGATAGCATGGAAGTCGGTCGGACTCATGATGTGAAGTTATAGACCGAGGTGAGAAACTGTAAATCTACCAACCCTGAAACCTACAGTCTAAAAATGTGACTAAGTGTTAGAACTAGAAAGGGATAGTAAAAGGGAAAAACACGTAAGTGTAGAAGAGGAAAAAGAATGGGAGAAAAGAATTCGGGAGAATAGAAAAGGGGTGGGAATTTTCAGAAGTGGGAAATGACCTCAACACAACCCTGTTGTAAGCTACAAGCACTAGTACACTAGATGGACCACCCTGCATTAGGAAAGGGACCAGACACTACCATATTTCACCAACATTTTCCATACCCTGTGTACCAAATTGGGTATCAAAGACTTGGAACAACATCTGGTTCTCAAATATCGTGGTTGTTTTCATAGATACATTCAAACAGAAATGGATTTTTTGGACATCGTATCATTGGGTACGACAGATAGATATGTTGTCAAGATTGAGCATAAATTTAAGCAAAAGAGGTGAGAGTTTGGATATGCAAAATCCTCACATGTGAAGGAAGGAAAATGTGGTCCCAACCCAAACAACAAAGAACAGAGAAAATATTTCCACTCTTAGGACACCTAGTCCAAGCCACATCACATTAAGGGTAATGAGAAGTCAAAGAAGGACACGAGCAAATGGTGAGAATACCATAAAATGCCTTGGCACAACACCGAAGAATGCCACTCCAAGCAGTCACTCGTGGCGAAGTTGAAATATTTTGAGTTAGAGGACAATTTTGACTCAGAATCAAATCTAAAAGGAGGGAAGTGGATTATTGATGTTGAACCCAGTGCCATAGTCACTACCACCAAAGTCTAGCCACGTGAACCATAAGAACTAGAGGAAGGGGAATGGATCTTTAACTCACAAATGTGGGTAAATTGGGCTCCGCTTCATTTCATTTTCGATAGCGGTAGTCAGAAAAACCTGATCTTAGCAGATGTTGTCAAGCGGCTGGACCTGCTGACGACACCACACGAACATGCCTACACCATCAAATGGCTTCTCCAAGGAAGAGATCTTTGTGTTAGCCAACAGTGGTGTCTTCCCTGTGACATCAATCCTTTCAAAGACAAGGTGTTGTGTGATATTTCTCCCCTTGTGGAAGCGACATGTTGTTTATGAGTCTAGACCCCACAATTTTATTATTACTTTGGGTAGACAATTGTACAGGATACCAGAGGTGGCACCACCTACCTCTATTTCTTTAATCTCTGCTAAGGAATGTAGTAAGCTAATTTCATAGTCTGGGAAGTTCATCTTCTTTGTGATCCATGCTCACAGTAAACGTAAGGTCATCGCCACATCCATGGTCTCTACATAGAGTATCTCTTTGCAGCAGAAGCAAGTGGACGAGATCGTGGAAGAGTATAGAGACATCTCTTTCTCACCCACCGGGCTATCGATGCATTGCCAAGTCAAGAATCCAATTGATCTAAACCCTGGTGCACCTCTTCCTAATGGACCAGTCTATCATTTCTCACTGGTGGAAAATGATGAAATCAAGCATCAGATCCAAGAGCTGCTTCAAAAGGGGCACATCATACCCAGATCCTCCTCTTATGGAATCTCGATTGTATTAGTGCAGAAGAAATATGGGAACTAGAGGCTCTTCATTGATTTCAAAGAATTAAACAAAATCATAGTCAGGAATCGATACCCAATTCCCAGAATTGATGACCTTCTTGACCAACTCAAGGGGGAAAAATTCTTCAACAATATTTATCTAAAGTCTAGCTACCAACAGGTTCCCATCGAACCAACTGATGTATGGAAGACAACTTTAAAATCTAAAGAAGGTCTCTTTGAATGGTTGGTCATGGCCTTTGGCTGAACAAATGCACCAACCACTTTTATCAGGTTGATGGATGATGTATTGAGACCCTTCAACAACTCTTTTTTGGCGATATATCTGGATGACATCCTCATCTTCAGCAGAACTTGGCAGGAGCACATGCAACATATTCGGTAGGTTTTGAGCACTCTACGACAACACAAATTATATGCCAACTTGGAAAAATGCTCCTTTGGCACGAACATGGTCCATTACTTGGGATACATTGTTGATGAGCATGGGGGTACATGGTTATCCAGCTAAGATCCAAGTCATCTATGAATAGACATCCTCGACCACACTAACTGAGCTTCGAAGCTTCCTGGGATTGGCCAAATTCTACCGATGTTTCATGTTGGGATTCTCCCATATCGCATGGGCCCTTAGCCAAGTGACCAAGGGCAGTGGCAAGGAAAAGTTCGTATGGGGGAAGGGAAAAAAATGAGCATTTTATGATCTTAGGCATCTCTTTTTCTCAGCTCCAGTACTCTCCTTACCTGATCTGCAACAATTGTTAGATATTGATACTGATGCATCTGACTATGTTGTAGGCATAGTTATCACTCAACATGGTCATCCAGTGGCATACCATAGTGAGACACTCTTAGATAATGTCCATAAATACCCCACTTATGACAAGGAAATGTATTCCAATGTACAAGCTTGTCGTCAATGAAAACATTACATTCTGGGAAAGGAGAAAATCATTCACATTGATCACAAGCCTTTGTATTTCATACATACATAGGGGAATTTGTAGAATGACCACCAACAGAAGCGGTCCACCTACCTACAATAGTTCCATCTCAACATCAAGTATAAGACATGGATTACAAATTGTGTCACTAACTGCCTTAATCGACCTCCATTGGGTGCACACCCCTTATGGAAGTGTTTCCAAGACATCTTCGTTGTTGCAAAAATCACAAGTTCATGCTAGTTATCAACTTACGAGCCTGAAACTGTTGATGTTAACTACACACCATTTCTTTTCTTTTTTGTTATAAAATATTAAATCATAGTCCAAAAAGTGAAAAGTGATGTCATTTTAAAGCATTATGGAAAGGTCGTTGTATTAACCATGGTATATCACGACTTGGAGGTCGCTCCCTTCTAAACCAAAGAAATAATTTAAGTTACTCATCCATGGGTCGTCGTCTTGTGACCACTCAACACATTTGATGGGCGGTGAACCATGGTGCATTGTTTTAAGGGACCATACATCATACACGAGGTGTGTATCCAATGGGACGTGGGACATGCAAATTGGAACCATTTGACTTGGAGTTGTGGTCCACATTGATAATTCTTCCATACTCCATGAAATAAATGGTGTAGTTTAAACATTTTTTATTTTTTATTTTCATATAAATGTGGTAATATAATTGTTATTGAAATTACAATTTTATATTTCTTAAATCATGGATTTATCATATCATATAAGTGTGTTAATATAATTGTTATTAAAATTACAATTTTATATTTCTTAAATCATGGAGATCTGAATACATAAATTGATTTGGGATACTCAATGCATTCAAAATATATGATTTTAATCACTTAAATTTACAATTTTCTAAATTTTCGATAAATTTGGAGCAAAACTC
>ML781256.1:376278-396126 GCA_009831015.1 Picea engelmannii | reverse complement strand
TGTGCCCAAGGTTTCTAAAAAAAGTGTTCTTTCATTTAGGCTCACCTTGTGTTAGTGAATTTAAATCTTTCTAGGCTTATCCATGGGGTAATAACATTGTAATATATGAATCCTTTGGTTTTTCTATGTATTATATAGGAAATATGTGTGTGTTAGGCAAGTATATTTAGCATGTTTGATGTGAATATATGCTTAAGAAAAACATTTATGGTGGAAATGCATTATATTATAACTTAAAGTAACTCAAGTTTAGTATTTAAAAAATACTTTGGAATGTTTTAAATTGATCATGATTAATTAGGTTCTATCATCATCACTCGTGACACAAGGTTCTACATATTAGTTAAGGTCAATAATCTCCACTATCAATGTCTTGGAGAGGATATCATTGAATGAATCTATAAGGTGTTTGTATAATGGAGTTGGAGGACATCATTGAATGAATTTATAAGATGTTTGTACAATGGAGTTGATTTTCTTAAGTAAAAAGTAATTATAAAAATTCTTATAAATCCAAAAACACTTGGATATATGTGTACAATGAATTTGGTTTTCTTAAGTAAAATTAATTATAAAAATTCTTATAAATCCATAGAAACTTGGATATATAAATTATCATGTTTATTTACAAAGAGGATAAATTATGTAAATTACATTAGTGAATAATTTTTGAAATAAAATTTTTCTTTCCACTTGTCAAACAAATGAAATAACTAATTTTTTAAAACTAAATTTGTGTCTCCACTTTTTCTCAAACAAATGAAGTAAATGTCATTGTTAGAACTTTTTTAAGGCTAACCATTTGTCTTGTATGCATTTATTTTCCATATTTTGAAAATAATTATCAAAAAAATAGATTAGATGATATTATTGGGACCATTCTTTTCTGGTTTAATTATAAGTCTTGTTTCCATAGCTTTATCATCTTTTGAAGATAATCAAACTATTGTTTTAACATGACATGATTTTGATAAGTTCCACCCCTACATTTATAAGATGATAAATGCACATAAAACTATATATTTTAAGCTATTGGACCAAAGGAAATAAAATGCTCTTATAAAAATATAGTAGAATAAAATAGATATCACACGGTGAGCGGGTTGGCAGACTTGTTAGATGTAGTCAGGATTAACAAAGATTTTGTAATTTATAGAATATTATAACATTATACCAAGATTTATAGTAATTTATATAATGTTATAACAATTTTTACTTTAAGAATAGTATAAACAATTATTTAAATTTTATTCAATATTATTTTTAACATTTTAAATGTAAATTTCAAATTTTGGAATTTTGATTTTGTTTATGATAATAAAGGTTTGTACCTAGAAATTTATCCTTCTTGGATCTAGATTTTAAATGAATATATACTTGTATATACTATTTATATTAATATTAATAAATAAACTATAAAGAAAAATTAATGATATCTATCCTATAATATTAATATTAAATATAGTATTGTCCCCGAGGTGTAGTCGGTGACGGAGTGTGTTATTAAGCCACTCTGTGTTGTTAAAGTCACTGGTTAGAAACCTATGGGGACAAAAAATCCAACAATGTTAAGGGTTGGTGTGGGCATGCTGCGATCCACAGACACAATTCCGGCGAACTCCTAGGCTCACATTTATAGTCATGCTTATGTAGCACTCACAACATGAGATTTAGTAATTTATAAAATATTATAACATTGTACCAAAATTTATAGTAATTTATATAATGATATAACACTTTTTACTTAAAGAATAGTATAAACAATTATTTAAATTTTATTCAATATTATTTTTAATGTTTTTAAATGTAATTTTGGAATTTTGATTTTGTTTATAATAATAAATGTTTGTACTTAGAAATTAATCCTTCTTGACTCTAGAGTTAAAATAGATATATACTTTTATATACTATTTTACATTAATATTAATAAATAAACTATAAAGTAAAATTAATGATATCTATCCTAGAATATTAATATTAAATGTCATATTCATTATTAATGTGATAATATTTTTTTTAATTTTATTCAATTAATTATTCATATTTATTTTATTTTTTATTTTACATTAATATTTATTTTAATTATTCACATTTAGGCAACATGAGATTTAGTAATTTATAGAATTTTATAACATTGTACCAAGATTTATAGTAATTTATAAACTGCTATAACACTTTTTACTTAAGAATAGTATAAACAATTATTTAAATTTTATTTTTTATATTTTTAAATGTAATTTTGGAATTTTGATATTGTTTTTGATAATAAAAGTTTGTAAATAGAAATTGATCCTTCTTGACTCTAGAGTTAAAATGGATATATAATTGTATATACTATTTTATATTAATATTAATAAATAAACTATAAAGTAAAATTAATGATATCTATCCTATAATATTAATATTAAATATCTTATTCATTATTAATATGTGATAATGTTTTCCCCGGATGGGGTGCTAGAGGGCTCATCGTGGCACGGAGGGGAGGCTGGCACAAGCCAACACAACAGGCATGCACGTGATGGGCGCGTGCAGCAGCCCACCACCCTCCCTGGAATTTAATGGCGTATTATTGCGATTTGAGGGGGCATTAACACTGCACACTCGCAGGCTCTCCCTTGCAAGCGACTTTACAATGGATTCACCCTCTCTGTTTATCATTCATCTCCACCGGGTGCCCGCACAGCTCCTCTGGTCACGACACAGGCAAGAAGGTTTCCCTGTCTCTCTCCTACATTGGACGTTGTTCCGTTGCCTTCTCCTTCATACTGTAAGTGCAATGAGGTGCCTCAGAGGATGGCCAAAACGGGGCTCTCCCTGGAAGCCCCGTCGACCTCCGGTCACGCCTCCCAGCTCGTCGTCTAGCGAACCCACCCCTAGTCCTCAGTCAAATTCTCAAGCTACTCCAGTGGTCGAACCAATGGTAGCTTCCAGAGCTACTTCCTCCTGCTCGCCCAACTCCCTCTCGCGCCACCTTTTCAATCCCCTGGTGAAGTTTCAGCCCCCTCCACCTATCCCCAGCCCAAGAGGCGAGTCTTCTCGGGGAGCGCCTAAGCGAACTAAACGGCAGTCACCTCGCTCTTTCGATAGGATATATCTTAGTGACCGTCTGCACATCATGAATGATCTGATCTTTGAGCTTCGACGGGAGATGGCAGATCTCAATTATCGACTCCAGGCCTCAGATGCAAAGGTGGAGAGGTGTCTCCAACTACTCTCATCCATGCAGGGGGATCTAATTGAAGAACAGGTTGAAGAGATGCCAAGGGAGCCATCTGCAGCTGCTACAAGTGGAATACTGCACACTGCCCAACGCTCAGCCCACAGGGAATCAGCGAAAAAACAACACGACAACTGAGATAAGGGGGTCGAGCGCGACGCGGCAAGCGAGCCAGATTATGAGCCAACTTTCATTGAAGAAGAGCCGTGGCCCGAGAACCTCGCTCCTATGTGGCCGACCTTCTCGCCAGGTGTTTAGTCTATCTGTTTGTTTTGGGTCGATATACCAGTCTAATGGTCTCAGATGAAGATCAGTTTAAACTTAGTTTTTACACTTTTTCTTTTGACTCTATGCATTCTGAACTGAAGAGGAAGGCTGGAAGGCTGGATTGGTTTCCCCTCTGTTGGAGCAGTCCATCAATCCCACTTTGAACATGTTTGTATTTTGAAACCTCACTGCAGTATTGCAGGAACCTAATATATTTTACTTCTTACTTACAAAAAAAAATATGTGATAATGTTTTGTTAAATTTTATTCAATTAATTATTCATATTTATTTTTAGTTTTTAGTTTTTCATGATATTTTACTTCTTACTTACAAAAAGAAATATGTGATAATGTTTTGTTAAATTTTATTCAATTCATTATTCATATTTATTTTTAGTTTTTAGTTTTTCATGTTCGTTTTAATCTGTGATATACATCTTGCACCCAACACTTCTGTCATATACAATTTTCACCCAACAATTCAGCTGGTTGGCGGATGAGTCCACTCACATTTATAGTCATGCTTATGTATGAAGAGTCTGCAACATTATAAACAATTATTTAAATTTTATTAAATATTATTTTTAATATTTTTAAATGTAATTTTGGAATTCTCGAATTTTGATTTTGTTTATGATAATAAAGGTTTGTACTTAGAAATTGATTCTTCTTAACTATAGAGTTAAAATTGATATATACTTGTACATACTATTATATATTATCGTATTCATTATTAATATGTGATAATGTTTTGTTAAATTTTATTCAATTAATTATTCATATTTATTTTTATTTTTCATTTTTCATGTCCCTATTGTTCCTTGATATACATCTTGCACCCAACACTTCTGTCATATACATTTTTCACCCAACAATTTCGTTGGTTGGTGAACTCATCGTTTCGGGTTGGTCAACTAGATGTTCCAGTCGAACTAGGGGGTTCACATTTATAGTCATGCTGACCCCAACATGAGATTTAGTAATTTATAGAATATTATAACATTGTACCAAGATTTATAGTAATTTACATAATGCTATAACATTTTTTACTTAAATAATAGTATAAACAATTATTTAAATTTTATTCAATATTATTTTTAATGTTTTTAAATGTAATTAAATGGAATTTTGATTTTATTTATGATAATAAAGATTTGTACGTAGAAATTGATCATTCTTGACTGTAGAGTTAAAATGAATATATATTATTTTATATTAATATTAACAAATAAACTATAAAGTAAAATTAATTATATCTATAATATTAATATTAAATATTGTATTCATAATATTGTATTAAATATTATATGTATCATATAATATTGTATTAAATAGTATAAAAAATTATTTAAATTTTATTTATATTGTTTTTAATGTTTTAAAATGTAAATTTGAAATTTTGAAATTTTAATTTTGTTTTGATCGAATGTTTAAATGAAACTTTTAAATTTTTGAAACACTAAGAATATACACCATAAAAAAATTATAAATTTATGAGGCACCAAGATTATACAAGGAAACACTAAGTTTATACACCATGAAAAATTTCTATATTTCTGAGACACCAAAATTATACACCTTGAAAAAATTTCTGAATTTATGAAATAATTTATGAAGCAACACCTAAAAAAAATTAAATTTTTGAAACACTAAAATTATACACCATGCAAAATTTCTAAATGTGAGGCACCAAGATTATACACCTTGAAAAAAGTGTTTCACATCAAGATTATACAGACCCAACAACTCAAATATGCTATTACAGCAATTTCATATAGTAATTTCCTAAATTTCACTTGAAATAAACTTGATTAAAAAATGTGCTCTCATAAAAATAGGTAGGGCATTTACAATACTTCTTTAAATATTATTACATTTATATAATGTGCCTACTTTTAAAAACTAAAATAAATCAGTCCATAATATTATAACATTTTACCAAGATTTATAGTAATTTATACAGAGAAAAACTAAGTTTATACACCATGCAAATTTTCTAAATTTCTCGACACCAAGATTATACACCTTGAAAAAAATTCTGAATTTATGAAATAATTTCTAAAACAACACCTAAAAATCTTTTAAATTTTTGCAAAAGTTCTAAAGCTATGAGGCACCAAGATTATACACACCCAACAACTCAAATATGCAATTTCACTAATTTCAGTTAGTAATTTCCTAAGTTGAAGTAACTTGATTATAAAATGTGCCCTCATAAAAACCAAGGTAGGGCATTTACAATACTTCTTTAAATACTATTACATTTATATAACATGCTTACTTTAAAAAACGGAATAGTCCATAACATTATAACATTTTACCAAGAGTTATAGTAATTTATATAATGCTATAACACTTTTTACTTAAAGAATAGTATAAACAATTATTTAAATTTTATTCAATATTATTTTTAATGTTTTTAAATGTAATTTTGGAATTTTGATTTTGTTTTGATAGAATATCTAAATGAAATTTTAAAATTTTTGAAACATTAAGAATATACACCATGAAAATTTTCTAAATTTATGAGGCACACGATTATACATGGAAACACTAAGTTTATACACCATGAAAAATTTCTATACTTCTGAGACACCAAAATTATACACCTTGAAAAAATTTCTGAATTAATGAAGTAATTTGTGAAACAACACCTAAATTTTTTTTAAAGGAAACACTAAGTTTATACACCATGAAAATTTTCTAAACTTCTGAGACACCAAAATTATACACCTTGAAAAATCTTTGAATTTATGAAATAATTTATGAAACAACACCTAAAAAACTTTTAAATTTTTGAAACACTAAGATTATACACCATGCAAAATTTCTAAATTTCTAAGGCACCAAGAGTGTCAGTAATTTCCTAAATTTTAGTTGAAGTAAACTTGATTAAAAAATGTGTCGTGATAAAAACCAAGGTAGGGCATTTACAATGCTTCTTTAAATACTAATACATTTATATAACTTGCTTACTTTTAAAAATGAAAGTAAATAATTTACAATACTTCTTTAAATAGTAATACATTTATATAACCTGCTTACTTTTAAAAATGGAAGAAAATGAGTCCACCATGCTCCCACACTTTCATGCCACACTTTGATGTACATATCATGTCTTAAATGCATGATATGTAGTGTTAAAGGCATCAACGTTGGAGACATTGGACTTATTTGAAATATACATTCCATTACTGTCCAATTTTCCTATGAAACTATAGTTTTCATAGCGTATGAAGCAGATAAAATCCCAAGTTCTAATGCAAATGAAATTTTCACATTTTTGTGGGACGATAGTTGTTGCATCTTGTGATATAGAATAACAGGTCCAACTGCGAATGCAAGAAACCAACCTTGCAAAGTTGAAGAAAACAAGGGCATAGGATCTCAACCCTGCAAACTGCAACAACATGTCTAACTGCCCAAATTCACTACAGACAAGATTGTATCCAAAAACCAGAGGAAAATGTATCGTAACATGCATGTTAAGTAAACATTTAAGGTTGTGAGGCCTGTTACGTAAACATTTAAGGTTGTCAGAACCGTCCAATGGCCTCTTTACTTACGTTAAGTGCTTAATAATAATATAAAATAAAAAAATTAATAATACCAATAGTACAAAAAACTAAAAAATATTTATAATTAACAAAACTTAGGATAAATTTAGCTACGAGAAAATGCTAAGACAAGCATTCAAACTAATGCTAGCATTAATCCACCTTCGAGCAATGCATAAGAAAATATATGATTTAGAAAGACCATATATGATCAAAATTTTTGGATATGCTAACATATAAAACATTGGGAATAGAAAAGCCGACAATAAGACCTCCAATCTGTTATCCAACCAGATCATGACATATATGGTATTTTTTATTATATAAAAAATCAATGTTTTTAGTTTGCTAGTTCCAACAATAGATATTATGCAAATATTTGTGGTCAAAGGACAAACTAATATGAAGACAACAAATTATCGATCGCTATAGTACCTCTACACCTTCGGACTAATAACAAAATCATGGTTGGAGTTGATATTTTTCTTAGGTAAATAATGTCGAAATAAATGAAACCGTTTATCTCTGAAATTTTTTGTCTTTTCATTATCCTGAAAAGTATGTCTAGTAAACCTTGAAAAATAAAATGTGTGCGTGAACAATTAAACTCATAAGTGTCTCTTCCTCTCTGTGTTGTGTATTTTACGTTTTGATATCAGAGCTTTGGTTGAAGCCCGCGCGTAGAGAGAGAAAGTGTTGGTTGTTGAAGCCCATGGCAGAGTAGAAACCCTAGCCACCATTTGAATTTTGAGTTGAGCCTGGGAAAAACCGAGGAGAAGAAAGTAGTGGAAGGGGATCTGCTTGTTTGTTGAACATTTCCAGAAAAGAAGTCGTGAAAGGGAGTCTGAAGGGGGTTCATAGAGAAGTCGGTTGGTTACTGGTTCACTAAGAACCAATGTGCAAAAAAGTCAGTTTGTTGGTCATTTCACACACAGAGATGAACAATAGAGGATGAGCCGCACGTAGGTGTTTGACTAGTGAATCGCGCAGGCGACTGATGAGTGAAGGTCGTAGAGGTTGGGATAAAACCCTAGACGACAAACAATGGAGGCCGAGTCACATGGGTTCGTCTATTCGGTGAAGACGAGTGGTGAAACCCGTGCTCAGGAAGGGTCTACGTCGAGAGAAGACCCTTGCAGAGGTCATAGAGCCTCACTGCAATCTTGGCCGAGAAGATGACCTTCAATGAGTCTTGGCAATGGCGGGGGATGAATTTATGCTTAATGTCTCTTCAATCTTGACTGAGAAGATGACCTTCAATGAGTCTTGGGAATGGTGGGCGATGAATTTATGCTTGATGTCTCCTCGCCTCTTGCAATTTCACATATATTGTGGGATGATTTGACTATAAGTGAAGAGAGGAGTCATGGAATTTGTTTGAATTAGCTCCAGTGAAAGACTAGATGGAGTTTGAATTTGTTTGAATCATGAGAACAAAAGAACAAAAGAGGTGGACAATAGTTTGTATTGATAATTGAGGAAAGTTTGAACTATCTCACCACTACCAAAATTTTATGGAAAATGTGTAGTTGATCATACAAAGATCCATACCAAAAGAAATGGAAGCATTACAATCATGAGAACAAAATAGGTGGACAGTACTTTGTATCAACAATTGGGGGGAAGTTTGAACTATTTCACCACTATGAGGCCATAGATTGCATATTTAGTTAGCATCTTTCGTCAATTCATGGCTAAGCCTCATGAAAGCCACTACCTAGAAGATAGTCATTTGATACCTCCTTTAGTTAGTTCATGGCTAAGCCTCATGAAAGCCACTACCCCGAAGAGAGTCATTTGATACATGAAATGGATGCTACCAAAATTTTATCAAACTAGCCAACAATCATGTGTACCATGTCATATCCAAACATATTGAAATACAACATCATATCATGTCACATCATATCATGTCAGATCAAAACATATTAAAATACAACATCATTTTGTATGAAGATACACTCAAATAAAATTGACTTAATCTATCAAATAAAATAAAATTGACTTAATCGATTGTAATTGTAATAGTGATGATAATATGACTGATATTTTTACCAAGCCACTTTGAAAGATAAAATATAAAAGTCACTTAAGAGTTCTAGAGAATTTTTCAACGCATTAAAGGGGAATAATGTTAAAATAAATGAAACTATTTAGCCGCCACATAGGTCACCAAAACGTTTGTCTTTTCATTCCGGTTAACGATTAAAGTCAGAGGTGTCTCCTCCTCTTTGTGTTCTGTATTTTGTATTTATTGTGTTGTCAATACATATTATTATTAATAATAACCTAGTTTATTTGATGTTTAACGAAATTCATTATGAGACGGATTTATGGAACTTTACATGTTCACCATTAAACCCATCTTATATAATTATATGTCACTGCTTCCAGCAGTAGTCTGTATTATCTTCTTCACCTGAAATGTTGTATGAGTTGGGGCGTATTAACGGTTTCTTTTTACTTGCAATGTTGTGTTTAGTGTTGAAGTGTAATATCCTTTTCAACTGATATGTTTTACACAACGGAATGTGTAATATCCTCTTCATCTGCAATGTTTTATACCGTTTCCGCCCAATAGGAGGGAAATGTATCCATGCCGATTTGAACCTCGGTGGACTACAGAACACCCCCTGTTTTACCATCTAATCAAACAATGTAATTTTGGGTCATATCAAATGAATAAAAGAAACCGAAGTCCTTACAAACAAAACATTTTTCTCAAATTAGAGATACATATTATTTCATTTCATACGGAATTAGAATATAGCAGAAGGATCCTTCAATTTCATTGTTACGACCAGGCAGAAGAGGATTTCGAGAAAGCACGTTTAACCCATCTGGTAAAGCGAGAGTTTGTCTTCTTAGGCGCACCAGGACTAGTAATTTCCCTCCTGCGGGTATGACGATCTTCATAGCGATAGACAGTACCAGAAGAGGGGCGATAGAGAGTACCAGAAGAGGGCGTCGGATTCGATCCTACGCTTCCGCTGTGAAGCAAAACCTGGTTTGTCGAAGACTCCGGCCACTTCACCATATTCTCAGATACAACAGAGTTTAATACAGCATCGGCAGCCGCATGAACATTACTATTACTGGCCAAAACCAATCCGCCCGTTCGGTCTGTTTCCCCGGGAATCCAACCCTCGCGCCATACAATTCCAGACGAGCCCTGCCTTCTGAACGATAAGGCTGATCTTGTTAGGGAAGAAGCCATTGAATACAATACAGATAACATAAACTGCCCAAAACAATGGATAAGAGAATACAATAAGGTTCTCTCCCTCCCGTAGCGTCCTATTTAACCATGACAATGGGTGGCATAACAGATTTGATGGCGCGCGGCACGTAATTGTAGTCAAAGCCCACCGTAATTCGCTTTCCTCTCTCTATGTGTACACTCCATATCAAATTCCGGGATTCTTGAGCGTAGATAATATTCTTTTCTATAAGAACTCGAATCTCGAATGATGAAACAAAATCAAATCTTAAATGATGAAAACCCAAAGTCCTCTTTGGATAAGCAAATTAAACTATGTGCTCTAAAGGATGAAATTGAGGAAATTATATGAATTTGAAAATGGCAAATGTAGTTGATCAGGAGATATGAACCCCATCCCTATGGAATTGATAATTTGGTTTGAAGCCAGTGCTAATCGTTGACATCCTGTACTGAATTTATATTTTGACTTGTTTTTATTGATTTGGATATATAAATTCGTCGCTCATCTTAATCTCTACGAGATTCGCGTGTTCAAATCTTGACTGTCGATTGTAATCCATAGCCATTCTACTGAAATTTCGGCAATTTTTAAATGAGATAATGACCTAGCGAGCCACCCGGCTTGAATAATTCAGAATTTTTAAATGAGATGGTGGTCTCTCGTTTAGATAATCCAAACAAATAATACATGCATTTTCATTTTCAAACAATCTTTAATGAAAAGTCATGCTCCGGCTTACAAAGCAAAGTAAACTATGTGCTTTAAAGTAGAGTATCTTAACACGGAAAGTCGAGTCGATTCGGTTGAAAAACGCTATAGAGATCGCCTGCATGGTCAGAGATGCTGGATGGTGAGAACTTCTCGAATCTCAAGACGGTTACTGTCACGGCCCAACAATCCGCCAAAGGTTTCGCCTCGGACCTGAGGGTCATGCAGCACCACTATTTTTCGTTTTCGTGGCTTAACCGAACCAAAACCTAGACGTACTCATACTGTGTCTTGACTTACTTGTTCAATTACTTCTGTTTTTCATTAACCAATTACAGAGTTCTTATACTTAGCCAAAATGACACCAATTAAAAAACACAAATATGAAGAGGTTGCCAAATCTGCATAAAACCCAAGTTTTTATTACAAGAACAACAGTGTGTCGAGCCTGCAGCTCTTCCCACACAAAGAAAGATAACAAGGAACTTCCGCTCAGTTTACATAACAATAAATTGTGAGAAACACAAAGACCCTCTTTGTCGACTCACCCATATGCCCTTCCTTTGTTACCACAGTTAGAAACCAAAGCTAGTCATCTCCCCTTCGTGCTTCATCTCTACGGCACCTGCAGCCCTTGCCTTAGCTCGCTCGTCCACCTTCCTTGGTTCAAAACTTGTCTTACTTCATGACTTGCTTCTTGGATGATGATTTTGTTTTGTCTCCAGCTTCGCCCTTGCCTTATCTCGTTCGTCCACCTTCCTTGGTTCAAAACTTGTCTTACTTCATGACTTGCTTCTTGGATGATGATTTTGTTTTTTTTATCCACCTTGGCATATATAGACGCCCAACTCTCCAAGCTGGTGCGTCCCTTTCCTTAGAACTGACACAATGTTTGACAACTTGTCCACCTAACTCCTTGGCCAACATTCGTCTAAGGTGAGTTTGTCTTTTAGGTGAGCCGACTCACCTAAGCATGTCCTTCTTTCCTCTTGTTGACTCGTTGGTTTTGTTTGGGCGCCCAAGTCATGCCCACAACCAATCGTTAACCAACTCACCTTCAACCGAGGGATAAACGTATGCTGCATGACACCTTGGTCAAGCTTCCCTTGGCGTGTCGGGCATCCAAGGTGACCGAGCTCGCCCACTAAAAGTATGCCTTTGTTTGTTACTAAGCTGGATCGGGTGCCTTGTTTGCCGAACCGTTCAACTGACACCCCTTTCGTTCCATCCAATCCATTGTTTTGGTGATGCGCCCCTTTCTTCGTTTGGTGAAGTTCCCACCTTCTGCCCACGTATTTCGTCAATTCGCATGCCTAGCTTAGGTTGTATAGAAATCTTTGGTGGAGTTGTTCCTTAGCATAGCACGTACTCAAGGAACCCCAACTCTCCCCTATATGAAGATTTTTGTCTCCTCATTTGCACCGAGCATCATTCTCGTTTGATGTTGTTCTTCTTTGTTTGCAGTGGAAGTGCACATGCTTGGCCTTGACTCCCCAAGCCTTACATCCTCCCCCACTCCAAGTCGTTGCCTCCCTCGACAATATCCATAGAAATTTTCAATCTCCAACTCTCAACTCATTTCTCCATTCGCAACCAAGTTCATTGGAAACCTCAAGTCTCATGCCACTTGAAACCCCGAATTTTACCTAGTGGAAACCCCAACTTCCAAGTTTCCCTTTGTCATATCACTTAGTCTATCTCATGCACAATCTCTGCCCCCAAAGTCCCTCTAACCTCTTCGCCTATAGAATGAATTTCCTCCACCTAACTTCGCTACATCAACCCATGCACCAAGTTTTCATCCATGACCGCACACCATGTTTCACATTGATTTGGCCAAAGATGCAACTTTGTCCTTGATGCTACATGTCGTTGTTGGCCCTCACTACCTCCATACTCCAACCCAAGTCCATGCTTCCGCACATAGCTAGCTCCCACATCTCAGATTAGTTGGGTGAGAAATCCAATTGTCACGTCCAATCACTGAGTATGCGCATCCCCACATCCTCAAAGTAATTTATGTCAACAACTTTTGTCTCTTTGTCCAACTCTTCAAGCTCAAGACAAAGTTCATCTCCTTCATCCAAAATATGCTAAGTCTTCAACCCAACTCCACAACCGCTACCAAGCTTCCCAACTGTTGTTTGCGCTCCACAGTGTTGATTGTTGTCCTTTGTAACCCAACAACTAATGTCTTTGTCATGTCGGAGTAATATCATAACCTTCCTCCAACTCGCCAAGTCTCCATCCTTCAAATTTTGCTGGAGTGCCTTTCTCCAAGGTGCCTAAGATCACACCACCCACTTCCTAGGAAGTACGCCCATTCCCAGACTGCTTAATAGATAAGGTACTCCCAAAGGCCACTACCAAGGCTCTGGGTGAACAATGTGTCTAATCTATGATCTATGCATAAGTACGTTAGGACCAGTATGACTTTCATCGATGAGCAGCTCAACTTCTCAATACATTCTACATCAAGATAAAAGTCATAGATCTCCATCACTAATGCAGAGGTAACTGGGCTGCAATACACACAATTACAACACACCCCTTGCTACATAATACATAACGAAAAAACAAAATAGAAATACTTTTTCCAAATAATGAGGAATTCCACTGGAAACTAAACACTAGAAAATACGAAATGAAGTGCCACTCTTTTATTGATTCGAAGTAAATACTGGATTTACATTACATCGAGCCTGAATTAAAGTACAACCATGAATTTATGCTCATGTGGCTGAAAACCACTACGAAATTGTCCATAGGGTAATGGTCTGCTTGTATGGGATGAGATTTTGTTTCTCCCTTCCTACGTGCTCACCCAACCTGGAATCTTCTCTCCAGTACACCTTATATGATTTCCTTGCTTCGTGGTTCACCACGACCTTCAAAATCACATTCCATTTCTTTTTAAAACTCCTCCTCGGTTTTGAAATGATTTTCCTTCCCTCCAAGAATGAGTTGTTACTCAAACTGTCTCTTTGTCTTCTGGATTGCTTCAACTTCCCTTTGGCCTCGGGTCGATCACGTTTTTCCTTTAGCCGCGAGTTATTTTACCTAATGGTAACTACGACTCATCATGAATTCATACCAGCATGGAAAAATAAAATGTGTACAGCCACAGTGTTGAAAATAAAGAATATTGTTACACTTGTAAAATTTCATTATGTGTGTGTGTTTCAGCACTAGTTTCAGCATGACACTTGTAAAATTTCTATATACGTGGCAGTTTCAACATGAGTTTTAGCACGATTTTCAACATATGTTACAACACAAGTTTAAACATAGAAAGAGTAGCTGCAGGATTAATCAACAGTTCAAATTTACAGTAAACTGACTAAATAAAATGGACCACTAACACAGTCCTTAATCGACTTATTTCCTATTTGCAGAATGGAAATATTTTTGGATGATGCGGATTTCCCAAGCCCAAGGATGCTCCGACATCATACACCCCTGGTAAGAAAAACATGAGCTCCATCTGATGTCTATATTATTGTTGAAGTGAAGAGTTCCGCACATGTGCTAACTGATCTTCAGTCACCCATGATGCATCTTCTTCTCCTTGATTCTTCCACTTGATCAAATATTCCATTTACTTCTTCTGGTGAGTCATCTTACCAATTTTGTTCCCAAGAATTTATTCAATCTTCTCCTCATACCTAAATGGTAGATGTTATTCTCATTTGTTGAGGGTACCTTCATCTTCTCTTCTATTCCCTTCATGAAACTCATTGAGGTCAGAAACATTTTTTTTTGTTTGCTAGTTTTTTCATGACTTGTGGGACTAGCTTGTGGCTTGAGAAACCATGACTCAGGGTCATGTAAGTCATCAAAATCACCTGGGGATTGCACCTGGCCTGAGCCACACCAACCCTTAACATGGTTGGATTTCTTGTCCCCACAAGTTTCAAACCGATGACTTAACATCACGAAGTGCCTTAACAACACACTCTATCACTGACTGTCCTACACCTCGGGGACATAGAGGTCAACAACATTGAATGTAGGAGATATGTCAAATTTATCTGGAAGTTCCAACTGATAAGCATTATCAAATATCTTTTTCAAAATTTGACATGGACATATCTTCTTATACTTGATTTTGTTGTATGTACCTCAACGAAATCGCTCCTTCCTCAAGTGAGTCATGACCATATCACCTTCTTGGAATATTTTTTGTCTTCAATACTGATCTCCACTTTGCTTATAATTGTCATTGCCAATCTGCAATTTCTTCTTAACATGTTCTTGTAATTCATTCATACTGTCAACAAAATCATTCGCATCAACACTCTTTGTAATGTCCCCACTTTGGGACATCATCACAGTGCAGAGATTTATGATGACCAGAGTAGCCAGATGGAGGTTATAGCGAGTACATGGGTTATTGAGAGGCATTGTGGGGGTCCAGCTTGCCTTGCTCATCATATTCCATCATTATGAGCCATTCCGCATAGGTTGGATTTGGTTTCGTTGCATTTCGACGATTTCCATGATTTTGACTATTTTGAGCTATAAGTCAATGAAATTCAGTGAAGAGGTCATTTTGGGCACATTACCTGGAGGAACCTCTCAGTGTAATAGCTCATTGGAATCGAGAGGAGAAACACTACAGGATGGGATGGATAGAAGTGACTTTCAGTGGCTAGGGAAGCCACAGGGAGAGATAAGGATCTTTTCAAAGGTAAAAAGGTTAATTAATTAATTAAAGTGATTTAATTAATTAATTAAATATTGATAAAATGAAAGTCACTTTGGAGGGACAAGGTGAGCCAAGAGTATAAAGGAAAGGCAAGGGCCTCTTCTCATTCATAGCATGTATGTTTATCTTTTGATATCTAGCTTTAGCTAGTGAGCCCAGCATTGGGGGTTTTGAGGGTTTTGACATAACAAATCCTAGAGGACAATTCGATGGTGAAAGATTCCACCTAGCTTGTCCCAAGCTTGGTCTCGGAGATGAAATACTCTCCCACACCATTCTAGTTCCAGATCTACTCAGTTGCAGGGGAATTCTATATCAGTTTCATGTGCAGATAGAAAGAGGGCACACCAGTTGAGGGTTTCCAGCAAGAGGGGCACACCATCCTTGGATTGAGATTCGTTGTAGGAGATTGGCAGGGTTTTTGGAGATTCCATCACTTGGGTTCTTATTGTAGGGTCTTCACCATCATTCTTAGTTCTTTGTGAGAGAGTTTCATGGTTCGGATTATTTCTTAGAGCAGTGGGACGAATTGAAGAGAAGGAGGGCGTTTCTGAGATTCAGATCTAGTTAGTTTGGAGGAGTTACACTTCAGATCTAACCCTGAGACTTCACCTAGTGACTTGCAGTGTCCTGATCTATATTTCTGGAGATTTTCAGAGCATTTGGAGGCCTCCTTCAGCAGGGCCTAATTATCTAGGGCTTCAATCATCCAGTGGGGCACACCATTCAGTGGAGGATTTCAGATCTACAGGGTTTGAGAGTGGATTTGGAGATTTGGACACCTAGGTTGTCCTTACAGTTTCCCGATCTATCAGTTGGCATATTTCTTCGGGTGATTGGACACCTTTGACAGCAGGGCCGAAATATTGAGGAGTTTCAGCACTGCAGCAGGGCGTGGCATCTTCCAGCTTGAAGGGTTTGGCACTTGGCATTGGTCTTCATCTCTTATCTAGCCTTTGGAGGCTTATTTTGTATTGTCGGAATCATTTTGTAGCAGCTCTATTATCTATCTTCTTGGCCATCTGTTGAGCATTCCAGATCGGCATCTTCACTGTAGCAGGTTCTTCTATCTTATGAATAAAATAAGATTTGAGATGTTTTGGCTTGTCTATCATATTGCATATGGTTGAGGTATGTTCCATGGTTGTCTATTCTTGTTATTTGTTGTATACACACATATAAAAACATCAGTAAACCCTAAGGCCGAAATCAAGAGGCCATTCAGCAAGTAAACACAAGTAAACCAGTAGATCAACAAACTGTTTGACGAAATACCACAACCAGAAAAAGTTTTAAAAAGACACCAAAATAGTGATGATCCTTGCATAATGGCTTGGGATCATTACAGTGGTATTAGAGCTTAGATTCCTACCAGCCAGTGGGAATTAGCACATTCATGCAGAGCCATAGAGGGGTCTTCTATACGAAGAGATGGATTTGTTTTACCTTGCTAGAAAGAGTATGATCTGTAAAGAGGAATATTACGCCCTTGGGGAGGAAACTAGGGCTCAATTGACATTCCAACAGTTTTTATCTATAAAAAGTCCTAGGTGGAGCAAAGAGGAGGTTATATATTGGGTCAACATAGAAGAGGAAAACAAATCTATGGATATTTTGGACTTTACTAGAAGGATTGTTGATTGTGATGGGGAATATCAAACCCTCAATGAGAATCTCAGAGGTCTAATGACATTCCATCATTTTGTATCCTATAAGAATCCTAGTTGGAGAAAAGATGATTTTACACATTGGGTCGGCATGGCAAAGGAAAATAGAGCTATGACAGCTAGATGGAAGGAAGCACAGAGAAACCCCCCACCCATTAGGAGCACGTAGCTTTGCTACAGTTGCAAGGTGCCTTGGGAACCAAATCATAGGTGTAGGAGTAAGGGTAAGAAGCCTATCATTGAGGTACACTATGATAGTGATGATGAGGATTTGGAGCAGTCTGATGATGACAGTGACTCTTGCACAGAGGCTAGTGATAGTGACTCTACCTCAGAGGATAGTGATGATGACTCTTGCACAGAGGCTACTGATGCTTGCACGCTTGAGGAGGATGATGACACTTGTGTAGTGGATAGGCAGCTGGATGGACAGGACGATAGCACCAGTGTCTCAACGGACATGTCACATACCATTGATGACCTTATGCCTCAGTAGAGTGGTGACACTAGTGAGGATTCACACGTGTTAGCACCTAGAGATGATGAGCTTCCTATGGGGGCCGTGACACATCTATCACCTGTTCAGACACCCAGGATAGCCATGTCACATGAGGAGATTAGTGGCACGTCAGGTATGATGGATGAACCTAGTGTGAGGGATGCACACCATGGACAGGTAGACCCATAGATCTAGGAGGAGGTACAGGGAGTACAAACAGGGGACCTTACACATATAGATCAGCCTGAGGAGATGGAGTCACAGCTATTGGAGACTCCATTGGTTGAGAAGATTGCAGAGGCTGACAGGGTGATGGAGCACTTACTTCCAGGATCGGCCTGCATTGATGAGGATGCAGTTTTTAGCAGTCAGGATGACCATAGCACGTGTCTGGATACATCTCTATGGGATCCAAGCGCAGATGATAGTAGCAAGTTGAGTGAATAGGAGGATACAACTGCTCATACAGGATACAGTGTGAGTTAGGGGGATATGGCATCTAGTGATGGGATGCAGTGCCATACAGGAGTACCCAACAACACAGTAGACAGTGGACAGTTCAACACGTCATCTTATGTAGAAGGCATTTCTGGGGATTCTAGAGTTGGCACTAGCAGTGAGGGGTCTGAGATGGCACCTCAGTATGACCATGATCAGGAGTCACACCACTTAGCAACACAGTTGAGAGTTAGTGAGGCTATGATCAGGGAAGCCACTAGATGTATTGATGACATGCATACAGTGATGCCAAATTACTGTTGGAGAGCATCAGTGGCACAGGGTAGCTCAGATGGAGGATTTTCCATGGATGGTTTTCACACTCTCCTAGAGAGAGTATCTGTGATGAGGACTGACTGCCAATAGTTATTGACAGATAGGGATTATCTACCGAGGGTTGGTGAGATGTATCATGAGACTCTGAGGGAGCAGGAGTTGGATATGGACTGACTCACTCTGGAGTTGGAGAGCACTCGAGGATTCTTGAGAGGCATACTGACCGCCCTTCAAGAATCAGAGTCTAGGATAGATAAGTGTCTTGAAGAGATCCATCAGAGATCCACTTCATTTGTCTTAGTGGATACTCAGATGTATCAGTCAGTCACATTGATAGAGGAGCACTAGTTGATGGAGGACACTTCCCTTTGTGCTTCGAGAGCGGTTGACCTCCATGTAGGGGTTGATCTAGCAGTATGCCTAGGATCTATGATGCAGCATGAGTCTGTAGGAGACGACATGAGTATGTCGGAGCATACAGTGATGGGGGATAGTTCAAAGAGTCATGTCGAGATGTATGGTGACATTCAGAGGGGTATAGTGCCTTGCAGGGAGGAGACACACTTAGGGGAGTATGCATATTTCACTCTTTTGCAGCAGCCCATAGTTATGATTAAGCACCTTCACCAGATCAGCAGTTGTATGAGGAGAGATAGATAGTGGCTGAGAGCATGGAGAGTGCCTAGGCCGAGGCCACCTGACATGAGTACCTTTACGGCATCCAACTAGAGAGAGAGGGATCGTCATAGGTAGCCAGTTGAGACTTGGTGTGTGAGAGAGAACATCATGGGCCAGGTGGTAGCAAATGAGCACATAGGGCTTCTGACAGTGATCAGTCTCACATAGGAGCAGTTAGAGGAGATTGGAAGTGATAAAATTCCAAGTTTTCCATGGGACCTAGTGATCCAGGTGGATATTGGTGGCCACCCACCTTTTTCGACTGGCTCAAAACAATTTTCTGGCAATTTTGGCAATTTACTATTTTTAGCAGGTTTAACTTCCAAGGCCATTTTGAGGGCCTAAATGAAGGTTTTTCGAGATCGAGGTGCTCAATGATAGCAGAAGGCATGATTGAGCCCCCAAAATGAATCTCCTTGACGATACCTTTCCAACGAGCTATCACACGCCTAAAACGGAGATTGTATGCAAAAGTTACGACCCCGGGAAGTTGATGTACTAACTTACCTAAACGGGGCCCACATGACTTTTGGCGCTTCATCTCCT
>ML781256.1:323202-371010 GCA_009831015.1 Picea engelmannii | reverse complement strand
CTTCTCAGAGATAAGCTACCAGCGCCTTAGCTAGTTTATTTACATTCTGTCTGTAAGCATTTTTCAGTCATTAATGAAATGAAGTCTTATTTCCGCTGCATCTCTGCGTTTATGTGTATTTCTGTATTTCATTGTGTTCCTACCTAAATCCGGATCACCTAGGAGTCCGTTGTGTTAGCACGATGTTCATGTTGACCCATGTTGCACCAGAGAGCCACACACTCCACCTTGGTATGGTTTGGAGTGGGTCTGCAGGTACTTGTCCTATGGGTCAAAACCTTTTCTTCCACTTGATCATCATGATAGGGCATGGAGATGCTTGGACATGTACTTCTTCTATAGAGGTGTCTTCAATGATACAGTTTCTGGACAACAGGTCCAATGGTCATAGGTATTTTAGCTAGAGGACCCAGGAGAGGAGGGTTCAGGATGCATGTAGGGGGCAGACAGTCATGGTCAGATTAGTGTAGTGTCAGCATGAGGATCTTCGACAGAGGTTAGCATGGGACCCGAGGATTGCAGGATTGAGCAGTTCATTGACCAACAGGGGAGAGTGGACCATTGCAGGGGAAAGTTATTCTAACTTTCCATTGAGCTTCAGTGTTGAGAGGAGCGCATCACTTGCGGGTGCCTCATGGAGGTCTTGCATCACCTCATTCGGGCATCAGAATGAGAAGTTGATGGAGGCCGTGTGGATCTTGGTAGAGATTTGGAGGATGGACTCATTCCGAGATGAGGCCATGGGTCAGGTGCAGGAGGTTCACAGGGTTGATATCTTCCAGGACTATGATTCGCATAGTATTGCAATTCACTTTCTGATATGGGATCCAGGGGGTAGAGTGCATGAGTGTTCATCTCTGGATGGGTTCTACTATGTATCCCACAAGTGGACATGGGATCCTGGTATTTTATTCGAGTGCATTTCGTTATTTCTTGAAAACAAGCAATTTTCTAGTAGGGAGGACTGTAATGTCCCCACTTTGGGACATCATCACAGTGCAGAGATTTATGATGACCAGAGTAACCAGATGGAGGTTATAGCGAGTACAGGGGTTATTTAGAGGCATTGTGGGGGTCCAACTTGCATTGCTCATCGTATTCCATCATTATGGGTCATTCCGCACAGGTTGACTTTGGTTCCATTGCATTCCGACGATTTCCATGATTTTGACTATTTTGAGCTATAAGTCGATGAAATTCAGTGAAGAGGTCATTTTGGGCACATTAC
Source organism: Picea engelmannii (assembly GCA_009831015.1). Taxonomy (NCBI): domain Eukaryota; kingdom Viridiplantae; phylum Streptophyta; class Pinopsida; order Pinales; family Pinaceae; genus Picea; species Picea engelmannii. Next base: position 369,782 of record ML781256.1, on the reverse strand, counting down.
CTGGAGGAACCTCTCAGTGTAATAGCTCATTGGAATTGAGAGGAGCAAAACTACAGGATGGGATGGCTAGAAGTGACTTTCAGTGGCTAGGGAAGCCACAAGGAGAGATAAGGAGCTTTTCAGAGGTAAAAAGGAAAATTAATTAATTAAAGTGATTTAATTAATTAATTAAATATTAATAAAATGAAAGTCACTTTGGAGGGACAAGGTGAGCCAAGAGTATAAAGGAAAGGCAAGGGCCTCTTCTCATTCATAGCATGTAAGTTTATCTTTTGATATTTGGCTTTAGCTAATAAGCCCAACATTGGGGGTTTTGAGGGTTTTGACATAACAAACCCTAGAGGACGATTCAGTGGTGAAAGATTCCACCTAGCTTGTACCAAGCTTGGTCTCGGAGATGCAATACTCTCCCACACCATTCTAGTTCCATATCTACTTAGTTGCAGGGGAATTCTACATTAGTTTCATGTGCAGAAAGAGAGAGGGTGCACCAGTTGAGGGTTTCCAGCAAGAGGGGCACACCATCCTTGGATTGAGATTCGTTGTAGGAGATTGGTAGGGTTTTTGGAGATTCCATCACTTGGTTTCTTATTGCAGGTTCTTCACCATCATTCCTAGTGCTTTCTAAGAGAGTTTCATGGTTCATATTATTTCTTAGAGCAGTGAGACGAATTGAAGAGAAGGAGGGCGTTTCTGAGATTTAGATCTAGTCAGTTTGGAGGAGTTACACTTCAGATCTGACCCTGAGACTTCACCTAGTGACTTGCAGTGTCCCGATCTATATTTCTGGAGAGTTTTAGAGCATTTAGAGGCCTCCTTCAGCAGGGCCAAATTATCTAGGGCTTCAGTCATCCAGTGGGGCGCACCATTCAATGGAGGATTTCAGATCTATAGGGTTTGAGAGTGGATTTGGAGATTTGGACACCTAGGTTGTCCTTATAGTTGCCCGATCTATCAGTTGGCATATTTCTTTGGGTGATTGGACACCTTTGACAACAGGGCTGAAATATTGAGGAGCGTCAGCACTACAACAAGGCATGACATCTTCCAACTTGAGGGGTTTGACACTTGGCATTGGTCTTCATCTCTTATCCAGCCTTTGGAGGCTTATTTTGAATTGTCGGAAGCATTTTGTAGTAGCTCTATTGTCTATCTTCTTGGCCATATGTTGAGCATTCCAAATCGGCATCTTCATTGTAGCAGGTTCTTCTATCTTATGAATAAAAGAAGATTTTAGATGTTTTGTCTTGTCTATCATATTGCATATGGTTGAGGTATGTTCCATGGTTGTCTCTTCTTGTTATTTTCTGTATACACACATATAAACACATCAGTAAACACTAAGGCCAAAATCAAGAGGCCATTCAACAAGTAAACACAAGTAAACCAATAGATCATCAAACTGTTTGATGAAATACCACAACCAGAAAAAGTTTTAAAACGACACCAAAACAGTGATGATCCTTGCATAATGGCTTGGGATCATCACACTCTTCTTTCCTTCCAAATCTATAAATGAAACCAAATCTAACACACTATTTTGCGACCATCCATAAACAATATGAAATGGAATATTTCCCATAGATCTATTCACCGAATCATTATATGTGAATTCAACTTGGGCCAATGTCAAATCCCATTGACTAGGATTCTCTCCACTTAAACTTCTCAACAAATTTCCTAGGATCTTGTTCACTAATTCTATCTAACCGTCTGTTTAAGGATGATACCCTGAACTATAGAAAAAAACTGATCCTAACTTTTTCCAGAGTGTCCTCAAAAAATTCCCAAGAAATCTAGTATCAAGATCTGAATTAATACTCCATTGCAATCCATGCAATTTGACCACTTCTTTGAAAAACAATGCAGCTTCTTCATTATCATCAGTAGTCTTATTACACGCTATGAAGTGTGCCATTTTTTAAAATATATCCATCACTACCATTGTTGAATCATGCTTTCTTTGAGTCATAGGAAATCCTAAGACAAAATCCATACTCATATCCTCACAAGGTCCTTTGGGTACTGGAAATGGAGTATAGAGTCCCGTGTTCTAACTTTTTCCTTTGTCTAGTTGGTAGAGCCTACAACCTTCAACAAAATTTCAAACATCATTATTAAATATGGGCCAAATGTACCTCTCCTTTACCAAGGTTGCAGTCTTATTCATCCCAAAATGTCCTCCTAAACAACCACTATGTAACTCTTTAATGAAATTCAGTCGTATGGAACTTTTGAGAATACACAATTGCTGATTTTTAAACAAAAACCACTCCTAGATATGGTGTTCTATCTAAACTCCAAGGTTCCTTACATGCCTTCCAAACTAGAGACAAATCTGCATCTTCTTCATACAATGTCTTTACACAGTTCATGCTTACCACTTCTACCGACATGGTATTGAGTAATGCTATCCTCTGAATTAATGGATCAACTACCTTATTGGACTTCCTAGACCCGTGCTTCAACACAAAAGAATAACTTTGCAAGAATTCTACCGATTTAGTATGTTCTTGATTCAACTTACCTTGGTTGTTAATGTACTGCAAATCTTTGTGATCCGTGAACAAGAAAAACTCCTTCGGCAGTAGATAATGTCACCATTTATTCAAATATTTCACAATAGCATAAAATTCATGATCATAACCATAATACTTCTTTATGGGCTCATTCAAATTCTCGTTGAAAAGTGCAATGGGTCTGCTTTCTTGACTTAGAACTTCTCCAATTGATGTTCCACTGGTGTCACAATCAACCCGAAACACTTTATTAAAATATGATAATGTTAATATTGGTTTTGTTGTTACTCTATTCTTCAATTCCTCCATTGACTTATTTGTTGTTGCATTGCACTGTAACACTCCCTTCTTCATACATTATGTAAGAGGCACACATATTTGGCTAAAGTTCCTAATGAATTTCTTGTAAAAGTTTGCCAATCCATGGAAAATCCTCACATCGAATGTGCATCTTGGTGTTGGCCATTCAAGGATAGCCTTCACTTTCTCAGGATCCATTTTCAGTCCTTCCTTTGAAACCTCAAAACCGAGGTACACTAACTCTTGCTGCATGAATGTACACTTCCTCATGTTTATCAATAGTTTCTCTTCTTTCAAGAACTGTAACACTGCTCTCACATGCTCAACATGATATGTTTTGTTCTTGCTAAAAGTCAGTATATCATCCAAATATACAACCATGAACTTACCAAAAAATGGCTTCAAGACTTCGTTCATCAATCTCATGAACGTGTTGGACGCATTAGTTAACCCGAACGACATCACTAACCATTCAAATAGTCCATATTTTTTATTGAATGTTGTATTCTATTCATCACCTTCTCTGATCTGAATCTAGTGATAACCACTCTTCAAATCATTTTTTAAAAAATATTGTGAACCACTCATGTAATCCATAAGCTCATCCATTATGGGCAATAGAAATCGACACTTGATAGTGATCTTGTTTATAGCATGTGAATCAATACACATTCGCCACTCCCCTGTTTTCTTTGGAGTCAATATTTTTGTTATGCACACGGACTCAAACTCTCACAAATTAACCCTCGATCAAGTAATTCATGAACTTGTCAATTCACTTCTTCACTCTCTGCTGGAGTCATCCTGTAAGGCACTTTATTAGGTAAACTTGATCCAGGAATTAAATCAATTTGATGAGAAATACTTATCACTCGAGGAAATCCTTTTGGCATATCATTAGCAATAATCTCCTTAAATTCATCCAACAACGAATTTATTTCTGTAGGTACAACATTTGGCTCCTCTACACTTTTCACTTCTTTCGGAATCACTGCTAAACATAATGTTGATTTTCTTTCTTCTTGTAAGAATTCCTTAGCAGAAAATATCATGATCCTACTTCTACTTGTGTTTATATCAACACAATTTCTTATTTTTCCTACTGTATCCTCCAACATTGGTGTTAATTTATATCGTTTTCCATCTTTCTTGAACTCATATGTGTTTTCCTTACCATCATGGTGAACTTCTCAATCAAACAAGCATGGTGTTCCCAACAGTATGTGACACACATCCATCTCAATCACATCACATAACAACTTCTCTTGAAAACTCCCTATTTTAAAATTCAATCAACATTGCTTAGTCATAGTCACTTGTTGTCCCTTGTCCAACCAAGCAATATGATAAGGGTTCAGATGGTTCAACCTTTTCAAGTTCAATTTGTTCATGACTTCAGTGGATACCAAATTTTTTGTACTTCCTCCAACTATAATCAGGGTAAAACATTTTCCTTGAACCTTACATTTTGTTTTAAAAAATTTCTTTTGTTGTTTTGGTTCCTTTGCCTCTTTTTTTTCAGATTTAATCAACTCTCTCCGAAACAAAAAAATCTCACCTTTTTCTTGATGAAGAACATTCACATTTTCTCCAACTACTGAAGCTGCTTCAACCTGTGTGACTTATGCTCGTGCTTCACCTCTTCTCTCTGAATTTTTCCTTTCTGTACAATCATACTTCTTGTGTCCCTCTACACCACAATGATAACAAGTGATTACATATCTTCCCTTTCCTCATCTGAATGCTCTTCCTCTACCAACTCCATTCCCTCCTTTGCCACCTTGACCACTGGCAGATTCTTCTTCCTTTTCGCTACCTTTAGTTGTCCATGCTTTACCTATTCCTTTAAAACCTATTCCTCTACCTCTAAGTTGTGTTTTCCTCTCAATATTTTCTTCTACATTCAAGGAAACTTGATAAGATTCATCAACAATGCAGAAATAGTGTGTGCTCATTTAATACTAAATTAAATACTTTATCCCATTTACATACCTTGCAACTAGTTAGAATTTTGGTTCCTTGAGGCCTGTTCTGAATGAAAGCATAAAGAAATATTCAACGTATTCACAAACATATGTCTCCCTTTTCTGAGGTCCCAGACTTGTTGAAACAAATTGTGTTGGAAATTTCTCTTTAACCTTGGTAAACATCTTCTTCCAAGTTCTGATTTTCTCTAGCTGATTATTCACTCTATCATTCTATAGCATATCCCACCACAGTGTTTCATGGCCTTTCAGTTTCATAACAAAAAATCTTAATCGATTTGGATCCTGAACATTTTCATACTCAAAGTATATTTCGAGTTCTCCAATCCAGTCAATGAGAGCATAAATTCTCATACTACCATCATAACATGAAACCTCAACCTTGGCACTACCTCTGTTACTCAAATACGAAATTAGTCTAGTTGTTGGGTCTATTTCATCACCATCCCATTCATCTTTGATTTCTTCTTTTGGCTCTGAGTATACTTCATCATCTCCATTCCTATGATTTTCCAATTCCTCTATTCTTCTTCTCAAATTTTCTAGTTCTCTATTTCTTGCACCTCCCCTTCCTGCTCATCTCCTTCACAATGGTATTCCTCCAATTTGTAGGTGTTTCATCAACATCCACAAACCTCACACGGTTTTGTAACCCAAATTCACTTCCAGCACTCTTGTTGAGAAACCACCACGAACATGTATTTGTAGCCTATCCCACAGAAGCACATTAGATGTTAATCCCATAGAAGAACCGAGTTCTGATACCACTTAATGCAGAGGTAATTGGCCTATAACACAGACACAATTACAACACACCCCTTGCTATAGAATACACAGTGGAAAAACAAAACATAAATACTTTTGCCAAATAATGAGGAATTCCACTATAAACTAAAACACTAGAAAACATGAAATGAAGCACCACTCTTTTATTTATTTGAAGTATGTAAATCCCTTCACTAAGGATTCAAATTTAAACCCTAAATTTTTAATATAAATATTTTAAAAATTCCTCCCGACCATCTAGGAGTAGAGCCTCTCTAGCGCTCTAGCTCTAGGAATCCTTGCAGTTTCCTAGCCCTTGAGCCCAAAATTCCTATAAACCAACCAATCTCGTATGCATCCAAAATTTCCCCAAATCAAATTCTTACTCCAAGGTTTTTTTCTCCTTTCTCTCCTCATCCTCTTCCTTCCCAAAAAAAAAAGAATCCCCCTTCCTTCCTCAAAACTCTTCCCCTCTAACATAACTTGTGTCTCTTGACTTCCTTCCCCTCCCTCATAAATTCTGATCTACCCTTATCTCTTCCAACTTTCCCATCATAGACAATACAAGAAATAATATATTTGTTCATTGTTATATACTTTAATCAAAAAATAAAAATAAAAATGATAAAATCTAATTGGTTAAATAATCTACTTGACTTATTTAAATCAATGATTTCGATTATTTAATTAACTTTATTACATTAATGACCTGAATTACATTACTTAATTGTAATTATTAATTAATCCATTTTGGGTGTTACATGCACCCTCCCTTCAAGAAACTTCATCCTGAAGTTATGGTAATTTAGCATACAAGGATAATAATAACATGATTCATGTATCTATATCAGATAAGAAACATCATTAATTTAATACACTCATAAATACTAGTGTACATGTAAAAGGAATGTATGTGTTGTTGACACATACATAACTCATGCATGTACTATTGACAATAATTAACACATCTAATGCAATTCATGTATGCTTCCAATATAATCAACAATGAAATTAACTTGATAATGAATCAATCAACCATTTACAATATTAGCAGAACCCTTTAATTACAATAATATAGCACAAAGCAACATTTACCTAGATAATTGTAATTCAGTTAAGCATGTCTTTTTTTAAAGGAAGAAAGAGAAAATATGACACTTTTGTTATAAGATTAAAACCCCACACACTCTCAACTACTTCTAGCATCCTTCCTTCATAACATACTTCCATCTTCCATCCCTATCCTTCCTCTGTTGGATTATCCTGTAGCGTAAACTATATTGACCTAACTCCAGATAGAACCCGTAAGTGGAAGTGTCAACTACATTGACCAAGCTTCCCCAGTAGGAAATTGGAAGTGATCATCACATGTCTAGGGGAGCGTGACCTAACATCGTCCTCCCATGAATCCAAGTTTCAGAGGATACACGGTGGTAAACACCTCCACCCCTCCTAATATAACTAGGGTCAACACCCTATCATGGACCATATAGTGGCACTATGTTGTTGGGAATTTTTTCATCGTATATTCAATTTTAGGTAGTCATGCTACCTGAAAAACCTACACTTGTCCACATATCATAGAAATGCATTTGAACCAACATATTTTAACATACAATGATTCATACCATATTTCTTCCTAGTTGATTTTCACAACATCAACCATTTATTATAATTTTTCTTTGGCTATTACATAGCTCATTAATCTAAAAGTTAGTTTATAACACAAACTCTTGTGTATTCATACTCTATTAACATGTAATTACATTTAACCATATCATTAACTCGATATCCACATACCAATATCTTCTAAATTCAAATTTTCAAACTAGAATTAGGTCGCATAACTTCCGTCATAATTCACATAATGATAAACATATATAGTATTTACATTCACATAGGTCCATATGTACAAAATTTAAAGTATCAAGTTGATAGTGTTCCACAAATAATAAGTAAATGAATATACGACTAGGCCATAAGTAATTCTAGCTGTCTAAGCCAAATGGGGTATTACAAAGTGCATACATGCTTCAAAGGGCACCATGCCTACCCTAATTTAGTGAGCATCTATAGATCAAGAATAAATTTCTTATTAGAGTCCATTCCACACTCTACAATTACTTGTCTTAAGGACTTCTTTTCTCACAATTGATTTTCACGTGTCTCAATTTTATATCTTTTATACCTACATGATACTTACCAACTCTAGCCTCTAGCCCTTTCTAGCTGCATCATTAGCACTTTTCAAGTTCCTTCCTCTTACTATGAAAAAACTTCAGTATTGGGATGAAAATTCCTATCATTTATCATTCAACTTGTATATTGGTTTCCATTAAGTAATAAGGAAAAATTCTCATTAAGTGAACATTGTAGATGTTACGTCGAGTATACATTTCTTCTTAAATTTTTTGATTAAATTGCAAAGTAATCTTAACATAAGGTGGTAGTAGATAATAATTATTTGAGTCACTTACACTCACTACCATTATTTCTTAGTAAGGAACTCAATTTAACTTAACAAATCGATGCATAACCAAGTATAAGTTGGGTTAATTTCACGCCGATCATTAGCAATTCGTCCAAATATCATACCACAACCCATGATGTAATAAAGTATCTCATCCCAAAGTTTTCATTATCGTTTTGAACTCAAGTTCTTTTTTTTTTCGCAACATAGGCCCTTATGGTATCACCTAGGATTTTATTATATTATTACTCCTTAACATATTTTCTAGGGTTCATTAAAGTTCCTTATTTGGCATTTTCTTATATAACATTCCTTTTACACATTTTCATATGTCATTAGATTTGTTGTCACTTCTTATTTAAGCACATCATCATTTATTAACTTAACATATACTTTACAATATTTGTAAACTCATCATCTTATTATTTCATTATCTCATAACCTTTTGTTGCTTACTCCAATTATTCGCTCTTACTTTTTTTTTGAAATACATTCAATGACACACTTCATTATGCCACACTTCATTGCATGTTATCCTCTTATATAATAACTTGACATCATAATTGTATATTTACATGCAACATCTGCAATTTCCACTATTTCATTCTTCCCTTTTCTTTTTCTTTTTTTCTACCCCATCATCTTTATACTTTTAACTCATTTTATATCTTACTACCAACTATTTACTCCATTTACATATAACCGTTACATGTCCTATAAATCCCACCAACCCCAACCTCTTGATAGCAATATAGTATTCTAGTACTCTTCAATACACATACTATCACAATCTATAACATTTCATATCATATCATAACCAATATCAATTCTATCCTTTTATTAATAAATTCAACTCCTCATATATTAACTTATAGTAATGTATGTTTCTTTATGTTTAATAAGTCCCTCTACATTTCATATATAATTATGTCATATATATCATATTATATTTATTCTTGTAATTTTTTGTACTTATACTTTGACATTAAGTTGCATATATTGTTGTTATTTAATCTCATGAATGTAGTTATTATTTTTTGCTATGTATATATCAATACGATTTTTAAATATTACTAATAAATCTTATTAATGCTAACAAATTCACTTACTACTATTATTACATAGGTTATAATACATTTATCTTTACAATTTAACATCTACATTATTCTTAAGACAAATGTATGTCTTACTAACTATCTCTTTTGTATGAGTCATACTAAACTCCCTTTTTGTATATTTCACTCCATATCATCTTTATTTTTATATCTTTATACAACTTATTACACTTACTCACTAACATTTCCATTGATTATTAATTCATACAATTATCAATATGTTCGTATGAAAAACCCACTGCATGCTACTAACTTTTATTCTATTCTATTCATATAGCGTTTCTCACTCCAAATTTTCTTTTACCCCAATCTATACCACTTAATTATGTGAACATATAGATCCATTAGTATGTCCATCTTTTCGTCATTCTATACTTAAAGTTTTGATTTACTCATTATCCTTATCTTGCTTATATTTATACTCTAACCTATAATTACTATGTTTCTCCATGTACATCACATATTATGTTTACAGCATATCTCTATACATCACTCTATTACATTACTATTATTCTATTTTTATTGCAATGTCCCCATTACATCATTTACCATTTTTCTACTTACCCATTAATAAATCTATACTTAATTTTATTTATAACATATCTACTTATATCTCTTAAGTAAACATTTGCATTGTTATCCATAATATAATTTATTGCATTAACTATTCTTATATTAATTGACTATTCTTAATACATATACTTTACCTATAACATTATTTGCATATTTATTTCCAACAATTTTTTTTAATTTCCCCACCACATTACATTATAATTTTTATTTTTTTTAAATTGTAAATTATGTTTTAATAAATAATTAATTATACATTTTATGAATAAAATAAAATAAATATATTATATATATTAATGTTTTGAATTTTTATTATTATTATTAATTATTAATAAAATAATAAAAAAATGATGGTAGGTACTCAACCTCCCCACATACTTCCCTCTGGATTTGAACTTGTGACCTCTTAAGAAGAAATAATAATAATAATCTATTTTTAAGGTCACGACCAAGCTAGCACACCAAATTGGTGTATGAGACCCCCTTGTTTGTGGGACAAGGGACCCCCCTCCGCCCAAGCAATTTGACTGGTAAAGTCTATGAAGGTATACATACCCTACCCCCCTCTGGNCCCCCCTCTGCCCAGTGATTTGATTGGTAAAGTCTACGAAGGTATACATACCCTACCCCTCTCTGGATTTGAACTTGTGACCTCTTAAGAGGAAACACATGTTCTTAACCATTAGGCCCACTTAGGTTATATATATTTACATATATATTTGTTTTATTAGAATATATTTTAATTAAACAAAATATATATGTATATATATTTACATCTATATTTGTTTTATTAGAATATATTTTAATTAAACAAATTATATTTATAATTTTTTTTTGGTTTTTTATTTTTTTATTTTATATATATAATCAATGCTAAGTCAAAAAAAAATTGTATTTTTTTTTTTGGTGTTTTATCAGTTTTATTATTTTTATTATTTTGAAGCATAATTTTATTTTATTTTGTCTTCCATGTAAACAATTTATTTATATATATTTCTCATAATTATTTATATTGTGAAATTTATGAAATCTAACCCTTCATTTTTTCTCTATCCTTTTTTTTTTTTTGCGAGTGATCATTTTTACAGTAAACATGGTTGTAACATTAACATTTTTATAGTAAATATGGGTATAACATTTGGATAGGGGTTGGACAAGCCTAGATGGGTGGGTTAGGAGGATAACATTTGGATAGGGGTTGGACAAGCCTAGATGGGTGGGTTAGGAGGACTTTTTCCTGCTACCTCTTTCTTTTCTTGTTTTTTTTTGTTTATGGGGTTGTTTCTTAGGGGTTCTTAGGGTTTTAGAGTTACTTTTAGTTTTGGACTGTTTTCAATTCTAGGTTGTTTCTATTTTTGGGTTATTTTTTGTTGTTTCAAGGGATGCAATTAAAGGATTTCAAGGCTACATGTCCAGGGTTTCAGGGTTTTATATGGAACCATTTGCATAAGATTTCAGTCATGTGGGTGGGTAAGATGTAGGTCTCAATTTTGTAGGTCTCAATTTTGAAACTAGGCTCTCATACCAAATGTAAATCCCTTCACTAGGGCTTCAAAGTTAAACCATAAATTTGTAATCTAAATTAATTTTATTTTCTTCAAAGATTCCTTATGAACAAGTTTATGTTGTATTTTTGTTTTCATGACATCTAATTTCTATTTATGTTTGCATTACAATAAATCTATCCAATTTATGTTGAATTTATAGCAAATTAATCAGTTAAATATCAAATTCTCAAATTATATAGTCCAAAGTAGTCACAAAACACATTACACATTTTCAATATATAGATACATTTTCATTTAGAACAAAATTGTATACTAGTAAAATATCTCTTGAAGAAGAAGTTTGTCCCTTTGTTTCTTGTTGTTGCTAACTACTTCAACTACCTCAAAACTGCTTGAAACTGCCTAAAAACTTAATCTTTTCCTCCCAACCATCTAGGAACAAAGTCTCTTCGGCTCCCTAGCTCCAATAATCCTTGTGGTTTCCTAGCCCGCGAGCCCAAAATTCTCGACAACCAACCAATCTCGTATGCATCTAAAATTTCCCCTAATCAAATTCTTACTCAAAGGTTTTTTGTTCCTTTCTCTCCTCCTCCTCTTCCTTCACAAAAGAGGAATCCTCCTTCCTTCCTCAACACTCTTCCCCTCGAACATAACTTTTTTCTCTTGACTTCCTTCCTGTCCCTCATAAATTCCTATCTACCCTTATCTCTTCCAACTTGTCCATAACAAACAATACAAGAAATAATCTATTTATTCATTGTTATATAATTTAATCAAAAAATAAAAATGATAAAATTTAATTATTTAAATAATTAACTTTATTACATTAATGACCTGAATTACATTACTTAATTATAATTATTAATTAATCCATTTTGGGTGTTACAAAGTAAATACAGGATTTACATTACATCGAGCCTGGGTTAAAAGAAAGCCATGAATTTCTGCTCGTGTGGCTGAAAACCCCTACGAAATGGTCTAGAGAGTAATGGTCTGTATGTATGGGATGAGATTATGTTTTGACCTTCTTGCGTGCGCACCCAATGTGGAATATTATCTACAGTCCACATTCTATGATTTCCTGGTTTCATAGTTCACCACCACCTTCAAAATTGCATTCCATTTCTTTTTAAAACTCCTCCTCGGTTTTGAAATGATTTTCCTTCCCTCCAAGAACGAGTTGTTACTCAAACTACCTCTATGTCTTCCGGATTACTTCAAATCCCCTTTGTCCTCAGGTCAGTCACATTTTGTCCTTTAGTCACGAGTTCTTTTACCTAATGATATCATCATGAATGCATACTAGCATGGAAAAATCAAATTTGTACAACCATAGTGCTGCAAATAAATAATATCATGACACTTGTAAGATTTCATTATGTGCACGTGCTTCAGCATGACACTTGTAAAATTTCTCTATATGTGGCACTTTCAGCACGAGTTTCAACATGTGTTTCAACACAAGTTTCAACACATGTTTCAAGACGAGTTTCAACATGTGTTTCAGCACGAGTTTCATCTTGTTTTTTAGCACGAGTTTCAACATAGCAAGAGTAGTTACAGGAGTAATCCGTAGTTTGAATTTACAACAAACTGAATAAATAAAATGGACCACTAACATAGTCCTTATTCGAATTATTTCCTATTTGTAGAATGAAAATATTTTTGGGTGATGCGGATTTCTCAAGCCCAGGGATGCTCCTGCATCAATCGCTCATCTACAAAAGTTTACGATTGTTTCGGGCTCTCGGTCTTCTCTACCCACTTCATCCACATCCTCCAAGTCTAACTAAGTGAGTGCCTATGTTCCCTCCTTCATCTCAAAAATTAGATATTTTGGTGTAAGTCGGTGATCTAACCAACCCTCCTCAACTTCATCACAACCATGCTTGAAATATGTTTACTCGAGATGCATTTCCTGTGCAATGATTTCTGCAAGTGTTGTGATGGTCGACATCAAATAATTATTCCTAACTTTATTTTGGTCATGAAGGCTCCATAACTAGTCTTCCTTCTCCAAGATAGACTTTTCCAATATCTCCAATGTTGTCAACCTTCATTTACTTCATTCTTATTCGTTCATGAAACTCAAAGAAAATATGGCTAGAATCACCTTTTGTTGTTGCACCATGTCACAAGGTCTTTCCACACTTTCACAGGCTTCCTCAATCAACCTAATCGCACCACTTAAGGGATTCCATCGAAGATTTCTCTTTGTCTTCATCGGCACACTCGATGTTATGCTTCGTCATAAAACAACAAGAAACCCTCATGTGGCATAGGAACTTACTTGGCATACTTGAGAGAATCCTTCCCCAATATCATCGCATGATCATCCAACGGATCCACCATCAAATCTCAAGTGATAAACCAACTCCCGAATCTCAATTGTGCAGAAAAAACCACTCTTGTAACCAGCTTCACCATTGATTTGACCACCTTGAATGAAGCCATATTTCCCTTAGATTTACAATGGAGTGATGTAGGATTCCATTCACTTATGAAATTTTTATTAGCTCCAGTTTCAACCAACATTGCCACCTTCACCCCACTAATTGTCGCATCCATAAAAAAAATTCCAACTTCTCCATATTGTGAACATTGTCCATGATCCCTTTCCTTGAACTCATCCAAATGATTTTTCAACTCCTCTAACCCTTCTACCATTTCCTTTTATGGTTCGGGATACATTTGTCTTACTTCTCCCAAGGCTGCGAGCTCTTTCCTTACAAGTTTCACTTGTTCACTTGGTTTTCATTCATCCATTCCAATTGTTCCTTCAATGGGAAATTCACTGCAAAATGGTTAAGGTTGTACAAGAAACAAAAATTTATCCCTCCTTTACGATCAAGTAATTTGACTTGACTCGTTGTCATGAATTCACCTCTGTCTTGGGCATCCTCCTTCACGAGTGACTCCACCCTTGTTGAGTTCAAATATTTGATTCCATGGATGAGATCTTCATTCCATGATTTCCATCTCATAGTGCTTTTCTTCACCTTCAGACAATATTTTCGAAATGGTGTCCTAAACACACTTCACATATGATAGAGCTAATGCATTCAAACAAATTTGGTTGTTTTGTTCCATGATGTTAACAACAATGGACATGGCTTCCCTCTCCATGGGAAAGTCTAACTCTAAGACTTGGCAATATTCATCTAGTAAGAGAGTCTTTTATCTCCCATCCCATGAATCCTACCATGTGGTTATCAACCTGATATTCTCTAAGATTTTGCTGGTTTATTTCATGATCATTCTCCATTCTTCATCGAGGTTTTTCTTCATTTTTTCATTGTTCATCACTTCCATCACATGCATGTCACTTTTTTCACGCATATATATCGCTTGTGATTGTTGTTGCAACCATGTGATTGTGTTCCCTTCTTTCATACCATAGAACTTCCTTTGCAACAACATTTCCTATCGACTAGTGTGGCCCCTCCCCACACAAGTTTTCTAACTATAGTAGTGGTGAAGAGACAAATATTCTTTGATACCACCTATCATGGCCCTAAAATCCACCCAAAGTTTCACCCGACACCCGAGGGTCATGTGGCACTACGAAAATTCATTTTGGTGGCCTAAACAAACCAAAACCTACTTCGTCTAGACTACACCTTACTCAAGATGCACCCATAATTTTTCCTTAGTTACTTTTTCAATTGCTTGTGTTCTTTACCTAATAAATTACATAGTTCTTATACTTATCCAAAATGACACCAATAGCATGCAACCACAATAAAGAAACACAAATATGAACAAGTGGCCCAACTAGCCTAAATCCCATTTTTTTATTACAAGAACAACAATGTAACAAACCTATAGCTTGTGCCACACAAAGAAATATAACAATGATCTTCTACTCAATTTACATCAACAATAACCTATGTGAAACACAAAGACCCTCTTCATTGAGTCAACACTGCACCCTTTCTTCGTTCCCACAGTCAGAAACCAAAGTGAGTCACCTCCCCTTCATGCTTCATCTTTGCAGAACCTATGACCCTTGCCTTAGCTCGTTCATGCCCCTTCCTTGGTTCAGAACTCATCTTTCTTCATGAATTTCTTCATGGATGATGATTTCATTTTGTCTCCCCCTTGGAATATATAAGTTCCCAACTCTCCAAATTTATGTGTCCCATTCCTTAGAGCTGACACAACATTTGGAACCTCATCCACATAACTCCTTGGCCAACCTGCATCCAAGGCGCATGCATCCCTTAGGTGAGTTTACTAACTCACCTAAGAACACCCTCCTTTCCTCTATCCAACTCGTTCATTTTGTTTGGATTCCGAAGTCATTCCCACAATCGATCGCTAACCAACCGATCTTCAACTGATGGCTAAACGTATGTTGCATGACACCTTGGTAAATATCCCCTTGGCACATTGGGAAACCAAGGCAATTGAACTCTCCCACTAAAATTATTTCTTCATTTGTTGATTGGAATGGGTGCCTTTTCCGCTAAAATATTCAACCGACGCCCATTTCGTTCCATCCAATCCATCATTTTGGTGATGTTCCCCTTTCTTCATTTGGTGAAGTGCCCACCTTCTGCCTACATATTTCATCGAGTCTTGGGCTTAAATTATGTTGTAATCAATGTTTGGGTGCAGTGGTTCCTTGGAACAACACATGCCTAAGTAACCCCAACTCTCCCATATATGAAGATTTTTGTCTCCTCATTCGCATCGAGAATCCTTCCTGCCCGATTTCATTCATCTTGGTCTGCGGTGGAAGTCTGTGTACTTGATATCGACACCCCAAGACTTACAGTTACACTATTTTGTTCTTGTGATGTCGATACAATTTCTAAATGCTCGGTGTTTCATATTCCTTGTTGTATTTTTGTTAAAATGGTAAGCATGCACGGTGTTTGCAAATCTATTCTTTGTAACCTTGTTTTTTATTCATTGATTTAAGACAGAAGCAATAAGATATTACACCCCCATTTTATTTATCTGTTTTTTGTTTGATCTATTCAATTTTCTATCCATTAACTCTATGATTGCATATCATCTAACTTGTTGTTTGTAGACACTATAATTTTTTGTTCATAGGCCCTTTTATTTTCTCCATTTGTTTTGTTTCTCAATAAATGGTATGAGAGCATTGAGGAATAAAGTTCCCATGCGTCGAGATCTTGGGAAGATAGTTCACATTCACAAAGAGATGAGGGAGCAGATGTAGAGTGTTTAGGATGAGTTCAGTTGAGGTTTTCTCTAATATTTGAGGGTCGATTAGTTAAGATCCAAGGAGGAGTTCGTGGAGAATGGAAAAAATGATGAATGCAAGGCTTGAGGTGGAGAAATTTAATGGATAGAACAAATTTGAGTTGTGGAAGCTTGATGTAGACCTTGACCTTTGGGCCGTGATCCACACAGGATCGTTCTAAATTCTCCTCGAGCCGAAGTGGCTCCCTCGGATCCGTATTGGAACCTCACGAATCTGATCCACAGGTCCTTCGTGAAAACCCACCCTATGCAACTTAACACCAGGTGCGAGGCTTAAGTCTCCATGCGACCAAAACCGGGTCTTAGCACAAGTGCCTTTCACAACTCGAGAGTTCTTGAGTCAATGACCCTCGACTCCTCCTTCTCCAAACCTCTGATACCTGAGATGTGATATGGGTATGGCTCCCTCCTCACTAATGCCTGCTACATATAACCGTGGGCTACACTAAACACTAGCACTACTCGCAACTTCGTGAATTGGAGTGTTGAGTCCACATGCTCCTCCTCTGCGAAACCCCGAAGCACGATAAGTTAGCGATGGGTTGACCCCTTCCAAGGTGACGCGTGTACGCCACTGTTTGCCTACTTCCACCTTTTCTGTGCGCTCTATGTTTGTGCCACCTGTCAACCACACAGTCCCCACCTAACGGATGTGACATGTGTTTGCATGAGCCCTCAACGCTCGACACTTCGCAACTTCTACAATCGAAAATAAATCCTTTCAACCCTGAACCCCTAATACACGATACCATGCAAAGGTTCTGATCCAACGGTCTAGATATCCTTCCCTGCTCCTCGCAAATCAAGACTTCGCAAAACCAAGAATTTGGTCTACCCTCCAAACTCATGAACCCTAAATTCACGATTTATTGTATGAGATCAATGGTTGTCGTTGATCCAGATCTGACTGTCTCTATCCTTTCTGAGCTTTAGAGTATCAGAAGATACTCGGCCTTAGTCCTCTCGCTGCTCTGCGAGATCCAACGGCCCACGGGATTTGACGCAAACGAGGTGCTCCTCACAGTTCCTCCCTACTCTCACCAGGACCTTCTTTCTCTACAGGCCCGAAGAGTCAATGCTCTTCAACTCCTCTCGGGAGTTCTCCTACCGACAACAACACTCCTTTGGCGATCTTCCTTTCGGATATCAGGAAATCGCGCTTCGGGAGTTCGTGGTTCACGTGAGCACGATTCACATACAACTCTAAACCCCGAACCCCGATGGTCAACGGTCAACTACTCGGGAAATTCCCTATCGGGAAATCAGAATATGCAATGTCACGAATCCTTGACACCACAAAGTCCTGAACCCCGAACTCCGATGGCACGTGAAGACTGAGACTTCCGCCCCTCAAACTTCGGTAAGTCGCCACCTGTGCTCCACTAGCAACCGCGGTCCCACCTGCCACGTCACTTCGGGATTTCGTCGATCACGAACCCAGGATACAAGTGTTCCTTGAGGTTGGAAACCCCGAATGCCGATATGTCGATGCTCTGGATTCGTGCCACCTGTCCCTGCTCTGATCAACAGCCTCGATTGATTCGGGAAATCACCGGTCGCGACAGACAAAGAGTTGAACTCTTGCCTCCGGAAAACACCGAATGTCGAAACCCCGAGGTCCGACTTCAAGGGATCCTTTGACGCGTGTCCCACAAATCGACAGCTCCCGTTGATTCAGGAAATCGCTATTCACGATTCCAAAAGGTATGAACCTCACACTTCGACAAAAGTCGAATGCCGAATCCCGATCTTCCGGGATTTCGTGCCACCTGTCCCGTGGAATCAACGGTTCTGATCAATTCGAGAAATCGACACTCGCGATTTCAACGAGCACGAGACTCTTACTTCACCAAATGCCGAAGCCCGATATGCCGATACGCGACGGCTCTTGGTTCCTCCTGCACCTCTAGTTAACTCCCGCACAACTTCTCCATGATCGAACGGTTAACGAGACTTCGCGATTCTGCTACGCGAACCTCGATCGTTGTTCTTCCTCTTGAGAATTCTTCCTGCTCCCAAATCTCGATTCTATTCACGCTCCTCCTGGGTCTGTTCCCAAAGTCTCCCCCGCGGAACTACCCCTCCTGAGCTTTGTTCCTCTAACTCCTTTCGAGACCTCTCACACACTCCTTCAACGGAAGGTTGCCACACTACTTGTCCTCGGCGTCCAATCATTCTCCAAGTGTTGGATCTTATGGATTCTTGAAGGTTCTTCTCCTCTGTGGACCATCAACGTGAGTCCCGCTGACACTAGTAAAAGCGTTACCCTTCCTGAGCTTTCGTCCTGTAGCTTCGACCTCTACAGAAACTCAGTTCTTTTTCTCTTTCTCCTGCAGATGGAGAATACAATTCCTTCGAGGCTCGCCTGCTCTAGCAACCACGGTGCTATCTCTCCTGAGCTTTGTGTAAGTACTCAGATCCCTCAGGGATTTTGTTCTTCCTTCTCCCTCAGATGGAGAATCTCAATGCCTTCCTGGCCGTCTCCCAACTCAAGCAACCTATTGCTGAGTACTCTGGGTATCCAGTAACCCAGTAAAAGCTCCCTCAGTGGATTCTTCCTTCAGGTAATAGAACTCACGGAGTTCTTTTCTCCTGTGCCATCTGCACACTTACTCAACACCCTCCTGGCGGAGTCTCTTCTCCCACAGAACATTCAGTAGTTCTGGGTTCCTATCCACCTTTTGCACTTGCTCAATGCCCTCCTGCCAGAGCCTCTCAGAATCCTCAGTGATTCTGGTCTTCGCTTAAGAACTCACAGCAGAGTTCTTTCTCTCTGTACACTCCTGTACATACGCTCGATACCTTCTTGGTAGAGCTCCTACAGAACTCCCAGTAAAGGTTCTGTCCACAACATTGTCTCAGCTACACTGCCTTGACTATTGAGGTGTTCAGCAACCCCAAAATTCCTCCTTCGGTATGAGTTGTTGACTTCAACGCTTGTGCTCTCAGCATGTCTTTGTCTGACTCCTTCAAGTTTAGAAGTGCCTCCCCAATGCACTGATATTCAGAGTCTCAGCACTCTGTCATGTCTCATGGCATGAAACCCCAAAGACCTCTCAAACCTGAAATCAAACCAAACCCCTGCAAAGGCATAATAACAATACACAATTGCACCATATATTGAACATACACATACAGACATGCATATAATGACAGATTGGTGCAGGAAAAACTGCTATGTATTAATAATGGCAAATGTCTGTATATTTTACAAGATGTTCCTGAGCTCTCCCCAGCTCTACATGCATTTTTATCTACATGTACTACTCTTCTTTTCAAAATGAGATCTCCCTATCTCTTTTACCTGAGGTGCTCTCAGCGCTTCCCTCCAGGTACACCTACCCTATTCAATTACAATGAATGGGGCTGTCTAGTCCAAAATCGGACCTAGATCTCAGCCAATCTACAATAAAGGTTGATCCTATCTAATGCCTGCACAAAGGCATGGCTTTCCTGGCTCAACAGCCTAAGCACATTAAATTACATTCAATACAAATTCAAAATGAGGCTGTGCCTCCTTTTCAGCACATGAATGAGTGTGCGCTGACGTGGTTGACTGGTTGGCATGGAGATATGCTCCTGCATCATACTCCACAGCTGCAAAGTTCATGAGCTCCTGCTCATGAGCTTCCCCTGTAGCTTGTTGGAGTCCACCTGGGTCCCAAACAAGTCTTTGGAGCTTTTCACTTGCTCCATTCTGCTACTGCTGCTTCCGCTGCGCTGCTGCTGCTGTCTTTCCACCCAGCTTCTCTTCACTGGTAATCTGCGCTGACCTCAGCATCAGCCTTCTGATGTCCTCTATCTCCTGGTCCAGCTGTTCCTGTGGCTGGTTTAGGGTTTGCAGTCTCCTCAGCTGCAAAAGATTTTGGCCATTGGACAGATCATCACGATCTCCCATGCCATCTTCTTTATCTGTCTCCAACCTTACCTGTTGGATGTGCATGCCCTGCACTTTCACCCTGTCTTCTAGAGCTTCAATCTGCTCCCACATCTCAGTGAGACATATGCTGTCTGTGTCTCCTTCTTCTTCTGCAACCTCCCATGTTGCATTGGTTTCAACTTCATGGCTGAAAATGTTGAGCCATTCCTCAGAATGCTCCTCTTCCTTTTCAGCTTCTTCGGCTGTCAGCTTCAGTGCTGCAACTCTCTCAGTTTCCTGGACGAATTCATTGAGACATTCCTCGAAATGCTCATTCTCTTTACCTTCTGCTGCAAACTCCCCTGTTGCATTCTTTTCAGCTACAATGCTAAATATGTCGAGCCATTCCTTAGAATGCTCATATTCTTCTTTTTCTTTTGCTGCTGTTAGCCTCAGTGCTACAACTCTTTCAGCTTGCTGGCTGAAATCATTGAGTTGTTCCTCAGAACACTCATTCTTCTCTTCATCCGCTTGGGAAATCTCAGATACCTGCTCCAATTCTTCTTCTTCTACAGTCATCTCCAACTGTGGCTGATCTGCTGTTGCTGCATGTACAACAGAATTTTCTGCCTCCTCCTGGGCAAATGGCAGGAATATTTCAATTCCCCCAATCATCAGTATATCATCCTGATGTTCCTCCTCTCTTGTCAGCTTCATCTGTTGATCTTCTTGTGAGCTTATATTCTCTGTCAGCTCTCCTAGCTGAGTCTGAATTTTCAAATCATCCCTGCCCATCTGGCCATATGGGATGCTTTCACTGCTGCTTCCCTGGCAGATTATGAGATCAACTGATCCCATCTTCATCAGCAACCTTTGCTGAATTGAACTCTCCCTTGAGTCCAAGAGACTCTTAGACAGTCTCAATTTTTCATCCCTGCCCTCCAGGCAGCCTAGTACGCTTCCGTTGCCCTCTTGGCAGTCTTCAATGCTTTCACTGCCCTCCTGGCAGTCTTCAAGACCTCGCAGAGATCTCTGATCAACGCCCAGTTGGTCGTTTGAAATTCCTTGGTTGTCCTCACGACAGTCTTTGAGATCCTCAACTGATCCCAATTCGTTGCCCTCTTGGAAAACTGGAATTTCTTCCTTTCTTCCCAACCGACAGTATTTGAAACCATCAGCTGATTCCAATTTATTCCAATCATCATCATCATCATCATCATCAAGACTTTTTCCTGTCTCTGGCCAACAGTAAAAAATCATGTCTTCTTCTGTGGCCCTGAGGTTCTCAGCATACCTCAACCATCTTTTCAACAGCCTACGATGTCCTATGACCATCAGCTGCTTGACTGGCCATTTCGCTTTTGCCTTCTCTATTGGCAATTTGCGCAGTCGTCTCCTCCTCCTATCCTGCCGCATCCACAGTTCCATCTTCTCTATGTCTGCTTTTAATTCATAGAGCTTTCTAGTCTCTTCTGCTTCCTCTGCAAGCTTTTCTTCCTTGCTTTTCTTTCTATGGCCTTCAGTAGCCATTTTGCTGTGTCTACCTGTCCCCTCGACAGATCTGCTGCTGTCACTCCAGCAATCCCGAGTGGTCAGCTTCATCTTCTCACAGTCCTGCTGACTGTCTATGGACTGCTGCCTACCTGCAAGCAAGCCCTCACAGAGTCCTCCAGTGCTCTGTCTTCTCCCACTCTCCTCTGTTCGCAATATACGAACAGATTTCTAGCTCTGATACCACTTGACGCAAACGAGGTGCTCCTCACGGTTCCTCCCTACTCTAACCAGGACCTTATTTCTCTACAGGCCCGAAGAGTCAATGCTCTTCAACTCCTCTCAGGAGTTCTCCTACCCACAGCAACACTCCTTTGGAGATATTCCTTTTGGATATCGGTAAATCGCGCTTCGGGAGTTCGCGGTTCACGTGAGCACAATTCACATACAACTCTAAACCCCGAAACTCGATGGTCAACGGTCAACTACTCGGGAAATTCCCTATCGGGAAATCGAAATATGCAATGTCACGAATCCTTGACACCACAAAGTCCCCAACCCCGAACTCCGATGGCATGTGCAGACTGAGACTTCCACCCCTCGAACTTCGGTAAGTCACCACCTGTGCTCCACTAGCAACCGCGGTCCCACCTGCCACGTCACTTCAGGATTTCGTTGATCATGAACCCGGGATACAAGTGTTCCTTGAGGTTGGAAACCCCGAATGCCGATATGCCGATGCTCTGGATTCGTGCCACCTGTCCCTGCTCTGATCAACGACCTCGATTGATTCGGTAAATCACCGGTCGTGACAGACAAAGAGTTGAACTCTTGCGTCCAGAAAACACAGAATGTCGAAACCCCGAGGTCCGACTTCAAGGGATCCTTTGACGCGTGTCCCACAAATCGACGGCTCCCGTTGATTTGGGAAATCGCTATTCGCGATTCCAAAAGGTATGAACCTCACACTTCGACAAAATCCGAATGTCGAATCCCGATCTTCCGGGATTTCGTGCCACCTGTCCCGTGGAATCAACGGTTCTGATCAATTCTGGAAATCGGCACTCGTGATTTCAACGAGCACGAGACTCTTACTTCGCCAAATTCTGAAGCCCGATATGCCGATACGCGACGGCTCTTGGTTCCTCCTGCACCTCTGGTTAACTCCCACACAACTTCTCCATGATCGAACGGTTAACGGGACTTCGCGATTCTGCTCCGCGAACCTCGACCGTTGATCTTCCTCTTGAGAATTCTTCCTGCTCCCAAATCTCGATTCTGTTCACGCTCCTCCTGGGTCTGTTCCCAAAGTCTCCCCCACGGAACTACCCCTCCTGAGCTTTGTTCCTCTGACTCCTTCCGAGACCTCTCACGCACTCCTTCAATGGAAGGTTGTCGTACTACTTGTCCTCGGCGTCCAATCACTCTCCAAGTGTTGGATCTTCTGGATTCTTGACACTTCTTCTCCTCTGTGGACCATCAACGTGAGTCCCGCTGACACTAGTAAAAGAGTTACCCTTCCTGAGCTTCCGTCTTGTAGCTTCGACCTCTACAGAAACTCAGTTCTTTTTCTCTTTCTCCTGCAGATGGAGAATACAATGCCTTCGAGGCTCGCCTGCTCCAGCAACCACGGTGCTGTCTCTCCTGAGCTTTGTGTAAGTACTTAGATCCCTCGAGGATTTTGTTCTTCCTTCTCCCTCAGATGTAGAATCTCAATGCCTTCCTGTCCGTCTCCCAACTCAAGCAACCTATTGCTGAGTACTCTGGGTATCCAGTAACCCAGTAAAAGCTCCCTCAGTGGATGCTTCCTTCAGGTAATAGAACTCACGGAGTTCTTTTCTCCTGTGCCATCTGCACACTTACTCAACACCCTCCTGGCGGAGTCTCTTCTCCCACAGAACATTCAGTAGTTCTGGGTTCCTATGCACCTTTTGCACTTTCTCAATGCCCTCCTGCCAGAGCCTCTCAGAATCCTCAGTGATTCTGGTCTTCGCTTAAGAACTCACAGCATAGTTCTTTCTCTCTGTACACTCTTGTACATACGCTCGATACCTTCTTGGTAGAGCTCCTACAGAACTCCCAGTAAAGGTTTTGTCCACAACAGTGTCTCAGCTACACTGCCTTGACTATTGAGGTGTTCAGCAACCCCAAAATTCCTCCTTCGGTATGAGTTGTTGACTTCAATGCTTGTGCTCTCAGCATGTCTTTGTCTGACTCCTTCGAGTTCAGAAGTGCCTCCCCAGTGCACTGATATTCAGAGTCTCAACACTCTGTCACGCCTCATGGCATGAAACCCCAATGACCTCTCAAGCCTGAAATCAAACCAAACCCCTGCAAAGGCATAATAACAATACACAATTGCACCATATATTGAACATACACATACAGACATGCATATAATGACAGATTGGTGCAGGAAAAACTGCTCTGTATTAATAATGGCAAATGCCTATATATTTTACAAGATGTTCCTGAGCTCTCCCCAGCTCTACATGCATTTTTATCTACATGTACTACTCTTCTTTTCAAAATGAGATCTCCCTATCTCGTTTACCTGAGGTGCTCTCAGCGCTTCCCTCCAGGTACACCTACCCTATTCAATTACAATGAATGGGGCTGTCTAGTCCAAAATCAGACCTAGATCTCAGCCAATCTACAATAAAGGCCGATCCTATCTAATGCATGTGCAAAGGCATGGCTTTCCTGGCTCAACAGCCTAAGCACATTAAATTACATTCAATACAAATTCAAAATGAGGTTGCGCCTCCTTTTTAGCACATGAATGAGTGTGCGCTGACGTGGTTGACTGGTTGGCATGGAGAGATGCTCCTGCATCAGGATTTCGCACTTCTCCATGAAGTGTCTCCACCGTCTATTTCAGCTACTCTCCTGCGCAACCTCCTAGAGGTTAAACTCCATGCACCTTCCTCCAGATCTGATGACTATCAGTTCTTTGCACTAGATCTGACAACCCAAATCTCTTTCTCTTCCTTGTGCGCTTTCCTGCATGCATATGGACATAGACTTCAACGACCCAGATCTCGCCTTTCCAACTGATCTAACGACAGTTGTGCTCTACCTTGAGAATGGCCTTCTTCCTTTCCCTTGGAATATTACTTGCTCGAAAAGGCCTCATCCTTTGTCTCTGCTGTGAAGCCTATAACCTTGGCTCCCGCTTTATGTCTCTAAGCCTCAAAGGTTCCTTCAAACTATGCAACCTCTTGCAGAACCTTTGCATGAAATGGTGTTATCTCTTCTGAGCTTATCTATGGATCTAACCTCAAAGTGTCTCTGTCCCTTTCTCTCCTTGAAGGGATGTAAGTGCCCTCTGGTAGCTTCCTGCTCAAGCACACTTTGTTGAGCCTGTAGGGTCTTTAGTAACCCTGTGAGTGTCTCCTCCTATGACACTTCTCTTCTCTCTAAACTCAAACAAGAGTTCCTTATGTGCACACTTGTACCAACTCAATGGCCACCTGGAAGAGTTCTCCAGAATCCTCAGTGATTCTGTCTTCTTTCCGAACTTGAAATAGAGTTCTCCTCAATGCATCCTGTGCATTTTCTCAATGCCTTCCTAGCAGAGCTTCCATAGAACCCTCATTGATTATGTTTTCTCTGTGCCTTCCTCTGCACAGTTTTACCTCCAAGGTGTTCAACAACCTTGAGGCTTCTCCCTGGGTCTAATACTTCCTCTGGTGCACCCTACTGGCACAACTCTGTCCAAATTCCGCAGAATTCAGAAGTGCACTCTATGCACTGGCTTACAGAACCCACAATGTTCTGTCATGCAACCTATTACATGAAGCCACAAAGAACCAGACCTGGAATCAGAGAACCCAACAGACAATGACTTTTTCCTGTAACCTGAAAATGAAAACTAACACACATCTACAACATATCATATACACACAAAGACATTCATCAACATACACAGAATAACATGCAGGAAAAACTGCTCTGATTGTATTAATATGAAAATGCCTCTTTACAATGTGAGCTCTGACTGCAATAGAGTCACGGATTCTTCTCTTCACCCTATTCTCTCTATTCTTCTCTCCCTTATCTACCAACTAACCCCTTAGATGCAAATGATCATTTTACAAAAGGGGGCTCTTTGAGTGCTTCCCTCCATCTTACCAACTCTCATTAATTTACATTCAATTACATTGAATGGTTGTCTAGTCTAAATCAGATCTAGATCTCAGCCTTACAACCATTAAAGATGGTTTCTAATCACAGCCTGTGCACATGCATGTCTTTTAGCTCTACCGGCCTTACACACATTTAATACATTAAATTCAAATTTGAGATTTGAAAGTGAGAGGGTTGTGCCTCTCCTCTCCATTGAATGTGTGCTTTGATGTGCTGGCTAGATGGCATGTAGCTGGCTTGGAGCGATGCTCCTGCATCATACTCCTCAGCTGCAAAAATCATGAGCTCCTTCTCATGAGCTTCCCAACACCATTGTTGAAATCCACCTGGATCCCAAACAGTTCTCTGGAGCTGTCCATCTGCTCCACTGATTCGCTGCTGCTACTGCATTTGTTGCCCTCCTGCTATGCAGGTTCTCCTCTGCTCAGCTTCCCTTTGCTGACCACTTCTACTGATCTGATCATCAGCCTTCTGATTCCCTCAATTACCTCGTCTAGATGATCTAGTGCCTGGCTCTCTTTATGCAGTCTCCTCGGTTTCACTTCTTCATCCTTATCAGTGGGTAGATCAACTAGATCCCCCATGCTATTTTCTTCCTCTGTGGCCTCATCTTGCCACTCTGCTGCAAAATTCAGTTCTACAGTCTAATCACTGAGTCTCTTCTCAACTTCCCCTTCTGATAGCTTTGCTTCTGCCAGTTCTCCTGCTAGTGCATCTCCAGCTTCCTCCAGCTGCTCCTCAGACTAGAATTTTGTTTTATCTCCTACTGCATGCCTCGACACTGCAGTCATCATCCATTTTTCTCCCTGGCTGAAATTTTCAAGCAATTTCTCTGAATTCTTTTTTTCCAAAATCTTCATGATTGTCTTCTCATGGCAGTCATCTACTAGTTCTGGATGGTTCAACCAATCCTCCAACATTTCTCACTCCAACTCCCATGAAGTGAACATCTTATCTATGTGCTCCTCTTCTTTTCCTTGGGAAGCTTCTGATATCTGCTCCTTCATCATGACAGTTTCTAATGGTTGTCATTCCTTTTTCATACCTGCATCACATACACAGTTAACTTTAAAATCATTTGGCCCCATGGCCTCATTCTCATATTCTTGTTGCACTATACTCTCATGTGAAATGCTTGTATTAGCCTCTACTGAACTATTTGGCAGGAATACTCGAATTCCCCCAATCATCAGAATACTTTTCTGACCTTCCTTCTTTGTCATCTCCTCTTGTTGATATGAACTCACCTATGAGTTCATCTGCTCTCCCTTGCCCACTTGGAAGTATGGGATTTTTCTGTTATCCACCTATCAGTCTATGAGATCAATCGATTCCATCTCCATCAACACTCCTTGCTGACATGAACTAACTTCTAATCTCCCGAGACTTTCAAACAGTCTCATCTCCTTCTCCCTGCCCACTTGGCAGATTGGGAATTTTTTGTTGCCCACTCAGCAGTCTATGAGATCCTCCAGCGATCTCATCTCATTCTCAACATCATTGAGATTTCTCCCAGTCTCTTAGTCACAAGTGTGGACCATTCCTCCTCTATCACCAAGGCTTCTAATACGCCTCAGCCATTTCTTCAGTAGTCTATGCTGCCTTTGGGCCAATAAATACTGAACTGACCACTTTACCCTTCTCTTTATGGGCCATTCATATACCCAATGTGGCTTTGCATCCTGTTGCATCTTCAATGCAAGCTCTTCCATTCTTGCCCTTATCTTAGCGAGCTCTTCATCCATCTCATCTTTTCTTTGCTGCTGGTGGTTCTTCTTTCCACCGCATCCATGGCCTTCAGTAGCCATCTTCTTGTTCCTCTTTGTCCTCCTGGAAAACTTGTTGATGTCACTCTGCAACCGTGAGTGCTTCCAACCTTTCCTACAGTCCTCCTGACTGTCTATTGACTATTGTGCACCTTGCAACAATCATCATAGAGCTTCAACACTCTGTCTTCCTTTTCCTCTGGCTCCCTCTGCCTGCAATATATAGACAAAATCAAGCTCTGATACCACTTGATGTAGACCTCGACCCTCATGCCGTGATATGCACAGGATTGTTCTAAATTATCTTCGAGCTGAAGCAGCTCCCTCGGATCCCTATTGGAACCTCACAAATCCGATCCACAGGTCCTTAGTGAAAACCCACCCTGTGCAACTTAACACCAGGCTCAAGCCTTACGTCTCCATGCGACCACAACTGAGTCTTAGCGCAAGCGCCTTTCGCAACTCGAGAGTTCGTGAGTTGATGACCCTTGACTCCTCCTTCTCCAAACCTCCAATACTCGAGATGCGATACAGGTATGGCTCCCTCCTCAATGACACCTACTACATATAACCGTAGGCTAGGCTAAACACTATCACTACTTGCAACTCGTGACTTCGTAATTTGGAGTGTTGAGCCCTCGTGCTCCTCCTCTGGGAAACCCCGAAGCATGATAAGTCAGCGATGGGTTGACCCCTTCCAAGGTGACGCATGTACGCCATCGATCGCCTACTTCCACCTTTTCTGTGTGCTCTATGTTTGTGCCACCTGTCAACCACGCGGTCCCCACCTAACAGATGTGACACGTGTTCGCACGAGCCCTCAGCGCTTGGCACTTTGTGACTTCTGCAGTCGAAAACAAATCCTTTCAACCTTGAACCCCTGATACGTGATACCATGCGGAGGTTCTGATCCAATGGTTCTCCTGTGGCTTGGATCCAATGGTCTGGATCTCCTTCCCTGCTCCTCGCAACTCGAGACTTTGCAAAACCAAGAATTTGGTCTTCCCTCCAAACTCACAAACCCTGAATTCACAATTTCTTGTATGAGATCAACGACTTTCATTGATCCAGATCTAACGGTCGCTATCCTTTCTGAGCTTTAGATTATAGAAAGATACTCAGCCTTAATCCCCTCGCTTCTTTATGAGATCCAACGACAAACGAGATTTCTCACTTCTCCACAAAGTGTCTCCACCGTCCCTTTCAGTTGCTCTCCTGCGCGACCTCCCAGAGGTTAAACTCCATGTGCCTTCCTTCGGATCCAATGACTATCGGTTCTTTGAACTAGATTTGACAGCCCAAATCTCTTTCTCTTCCTTGTGTACTTTCCTATGTGTGTCTGGACGTAGACTTCAACGACCCAGATCTCTCCTTTCCAACTGATCTAATGATAGTTGTGCTCTACCTTGAGCATGGCCTTCTTCCTTTCCCTTGGAAGATTTATTGCTCCAAATTGCCTCAGCCTTTGTCTCTACTACGAAGCCTATAAACTTGGCTCCCACCTGTATTCTAAGAGGTGTTCCTCCTCTTGAGCTTTATGTCTCTAAGCCTCAAAGGTTCCTTCGAACTCTGCAACCTCTTACAGAACCTTTGCATGAAATGGTGCTATCTCTTCTGAGCTTATCTGTGGCTCTGAACTCAAACTGTCTCTATCCCTTTCTATCCTTGAAGGGATGTAAGTTCCCTCTGGCAACATCCTGCTCAAGCACGCTTTGTTGAGCCTGCAGGGTGTTCAGTAACACTGTGAGTGTCTCCTCCTGTGACACTTCTCTTCTCTCTGAACTCAAACAAGAGTTCCTTTTGTGCACACTTGTACCAACTCAATGCTCACCTGGAAGAGTTCTCCAGAATCCTCATTGATTATGTCTTCTTGCCGAACTCAAAATAGAGTTCTCCTCAATGCATCATGTGCATTTTCTCAATGCCTTCCTAGTAGAGCTTCCACAGAGCCCTCAGTGATTCTGTTTTCTCTGTGCCTTCCTCTGCACAGTTTTACCTCCAAGGTGTTCAACAACCTTGAGGCTTCTCCCTGGGTCTAATACTTCCTCTGGTGCACCCTCCTGGCACAACTCTGTCCAAATTTCGTAGAATTTAGAAGTGCACTCTATGCGCTGGCTTACAAAACCCGCAGTGTTTTGTCATGCAACCTCTTTCATGAAGCCACAAAGAACCAAACCTGGAATCAAAGAACCCAACAAATAATGAATTCTGTCTGTAACCTGGAAATGCAAACTAACACACATCTATAGCATATCATATACACATAAAGACATTCATCAACATACACATATAACATGCAGGAAAAACTTCTCTAATTGTATTAATATGAAAATACCTCTTTACAATGTGAGCTCGGATTGCAACAGAGTCACGACTTCTTCTATTCTCCCTATTCTCTCTATTCTTCTCTCCCATCTCTACCAACTAACCTCTCAGATACAAAGGATCATTTTACAAAAGGGGGCTCCTCGAGCGCTTCCCTCCATCTCACCAACTCTCATTAATTTACATTCAATTACATTGAATGGTTGTCTAGTTCGAATCAGATCTAGATCTCAGCCTTACAACCATTAAATATAGTTTCTAATCATATCCTATTCACATGCATGGCTTTTGGCTCTACCAACCTTACAAACATTTAATACATTAAATTAAAATTTGAAATTTGAAAGTGAGAGGGTTGTGCCTCTCCTCTCCATTGAATGCACGCTTTGATGTGCTAGATGGATGGCATGTAGCTGGCTTGGAGCGATGCTCCTGCATCAAAGCTCAAGGCATGAGATTTTTTGGTGCAACAAGGACTACACAAAGCATTGAATGTAAAGAGAAATAGGCAAGTGGTTATGTTGGATGATGAATGGGAAGATCTCGATGCAAGTGATCTCAACACCATTCAGTTGTGTTTTTCCAACGACGTCATCTTCAATATCATGGGAGAGGAAACAACTACATGCCTGTGCAACATAATGGAGAGTCTCTACATGAAGAAATCCCTAACCAAGAGAATCTACCTCAAGAGGAAACTGTATAGTCTATGGATGAAAGAAGGTACCAAAACTGTTGATCAATTAAATGTATTTAATATTCTCATATGCTAGATATCTATTATGGATGTAAAAATAGATGAGGAAGATAAGGAAGTTACATTGTTGTGTTTATTTCCTGAGTATTGGGATCATTTATTCACTTCCATTGTATTTAGTACAACTGATACTCTTGAATATAGATTTATTGTGGGTCCTTTGTTTTCTGAGGAGGTGAGGAGTAAATCTAGTATAGAAACCTCAAGACGAGAAGGAATGGTAGTTCAAGGTCAATCTAGAGAAAGAGGGGAGAAAACAAGAGGTACATATAGATCCAAGTCAGAGGGAAAGAAGAGTAAGCTAAAGTGTTGGTACTATATTAAATTAGGGCATATCAAGAAGGATTTTTGAAAGAGACAAGAATCCAAGGAAGACTCTCGTAAGGAAGCAAATCGGGTTGTGTCAATTTTAGGTATGGTTAATGAAGTTTTATCCATTTGAAATGTATCACATTATCATGAAGAATGGTTACTAGACTCTGGTGCTTCACATCACATGTGTCACATAGGATTTGGTTTTCCTTTTATCAAGTTGTCGATGGTGGTACTATTCTCATGGGAAACAATTTTCCTTGTAAGATTGTTGGGGTTGGGATCATGAAGATTAAAATGTTTGATGATATTGTTAGAACATTAACATAAGTTAGACATGTACCTAATCTTAAAAATAAATTAATTTCTTTGGGATTTTTGGATTTTGGAGGTTACAAGTTTACAAGTCAAGGTGGAGCACTAAAATTGTCCAAGGGAATTTTGGTGGTTATGAAGGCTACGAAGATTGGAAACCTTTACAAACTGGAAGGAAGAACTCAAGTAAATGAAGCAGTGGTGACATTAAAGGAAGAAGATGAACCTACTTCTTTATTGCATCAATGACTGGGTCATATGAGAGAGAGGGAGGGATAAAAGTTTTGATAAACCATAAGTTACTTCCATATTT
Source organism: Picea engelmannii (assembly GCA_009831015.1). NCBI lineage: Eukaryota > Viridiplantae > Streptophyta > Pinopsida > Pinales > Pinaceae > Picea > Picea engelmannii. The sequence continues at coordinate 338,025 of ML781256.1, read as the reverse complement.
GAAATCCTTGAATTTGAATTTCTACAAACATTTTATTTTTCGGAAGCAGTGTAGACACAATTTTAAAAAACAAAATCATATAAGTAAATTTGTTCTTGATTACATTCATTCAAATGTGTGGGGGCCATCCTGTACAGTTTCTTTAGGAGGATAATCATATTTTGTAAAATTTATAATGATTAATCTAGAAATTTGTGGGTCTATGTTATAGAGAGAAAATTTGATGTATTTTTATGTATTTAAACAATTTATAGTTTTTGTTGAAAAAGGAACTGGCAAGCCAATCAAATGTTTGAGAATAGATAATGGAGGTGAATTCACATCCTTGTAATTTGAGAAATATTGCAAGGAATCTGGGATCAGAAGACATAAAAACGTGATATACACTCCTCAACAAAATGGCGTGGCAGAACACATGAACAAGACTCTTCTAGAGAGAGTAAGGAGAATGCTCAGTAATTCCAATTTGCAGCAATAATTGTGGGAAGAAATAGTCACTATTGCTTTCTCTTTGGTAAATTGGTCACCATCAGCTGCAAGTGATTGTAAAATTCCTGAAGAGGTATGGACAGGTCATCCTTGTGATTACTTAAAGTTGAAAATATTTGGTTGTGATGTTTAAGCCCTTTTTCCTAAATATCAACGTTTAAAGTTAGAATCTAGGTCAAATGTTATGATCCAAATTCTCAAAATATCATAAAATATTAAAATTACACACCATGTACATAATGTAAATGTGGAGAGCACAAATCCAATATAGATAAGTTACAAAATAACTCCTAAATAATAGGGGAAACCCCTCCAAATAACCAAATATATTTCATACTTCACAATTCCCCTATTCAATAATGAATACATGATCTATTATATATATCTATTCACACTTTTTGTTACGAGGGAAAAACTCTCTAAGGCCAAGGGTAAACGACAACAGACAAGTATGGCTATAGAAATCAACTCAATTCCAACATATGCTATATAAACTAATGTGAAATATAAGAAAGAGGCCTACCTCGATCCAATGTTTGATGATGTTCCACCATTGAGCACTTCAACCCAACTTTTTATACCTGCAATAAGTTCTTAACAGATGAGAAAAGAAAGTATATAGTGATGATATAAAGGGGTTAGCACATCAGATATCATAATCCATTAATAAACATTACAAACATGCCCATGGATAATAATCATATATTTGCAATACACCAATAGGATGAGAAATGAGTATTTCTATTAATAATTGATCAATAGAAGTGACAACATTACAAACTTTCATGTCGGCACAGTTCGAAACCGAGGAACCAAGTTCCTTCCAACTAGGCCTCCACCACTTCAATACTCCACCAAAGGCAAGCTCATAGGAGAGAGACAATGAGGTTCTCTCAACAATAGGGAAAGAGCTTGGGGGATGAACACTGTGTTCAGACTTGAGGGACAAAGGGATGCAGACTCAATATGAAGTAATTTCTCCAGAGTAACTTTTCTCTCAAAGTTGAATGCTTTCTTCTCTTTTCCATATCTCAAAATTGTTCTTTTATATCCTTCAGAATGCAACCGAAGGGTCGAGTCAGAATGTTTCCAGTATATGGAAGGCCAAGGATCAGAGATCTACTGTCGTGACATGGAAACCCAACTTCATTTTTGTATTTTTTGTCACAAATACTGATGTACGTGGGTTGTAGTGGAGCAGCCAGCATATACAGATGTTGTATAGCAGATAGGGAGCGCATATGTGGAAAAATGTATATTTTAGTCTTTGGATTCATTAAAAAGGGATGACAAGTCTGCATAGGGAAATGGAAAAAGGCCCTTTGTGCAAGATAGCAATGGTGAGGCAAATCTTGATATAACAGATGCCCCCTAATGTGTGAGATTAGAGGAGTACCTGTGATGGACAAAATACATTATAAATAACTCAGAAGTTGAGTGGTGGAGAACCAGCTAGACGAACTCAATTACTCATTACATTCTGTACTGACTTTTCATACATATCTGCCAAGAATACAATGCAAATCCATGTGGAAAATATACCAAACAAGTGTTCATGGCCATGAATAATCAAATACAAATGTGGTTTCATGCCAAAAGTTGTCAAAGTCACGAACAAGGCCTAGTGAAACCAGTCTCAAAATCAATATGAAGATATATGTATACCATGGAGTACAATCTGATCTCCCATGATCATTGAAGTCGAATAGGTGATGGTCCAATGAAAGGGAAGCAATAGCTCAGGAAAGTTGTGGCCACGTAGTGATGTCTTCAAGTCTTCTACACTATCTGCCAAGGGTGCAATTCTACATCATGTGAATAAAGGAGTTGAGGTTGAACACAATGAGACTTTGTTTGATTACCGATCATTGAGGTATACTGTTAACAAATGCGAGACAACCTACCAATAATGAAAGTAGGTATCAAGGCATCGAGTACATTCCTACAAGTGTGAATAAAGGAGTCGGTGTTGAAAACTTGAAAAATTCATTGATCATGAGACATTGATGTGTTCCCATCTTTCAATGGCGAGAGAGCCTGCCACTAATGATTGTAAGCCTCAAGGTACTCATAAAACTCTAGGTCCCATATCCAGAATAAATGAGCTGAAGTCGATGGAAAGAGACCCACTGAAAGGAGAGCATTAAGGAATATTTCATCAGTCAGCACGAGGAACAAAGTAGGAGCTTCATGATTTGGTGGAGATCGGACGAAGAACATGTTCACGAACCAACGATCTTGTGTTTCTTTCACTTGTACCAAATGCAAGAAGTATACGAAAAATACCCTCTGAATAGAAACCAATGATGAAAACTGCTAACAAAGGCAAGGATACCACCAATGGCACCCAAGACACTGCATGAATCCCAAAGTGTGAATAGATGTCTTGTCGTCGAAGACAAGGGAAACCACCCAGTCAACAAGCAATGATGATATGTCGATTTTTGGGTTCAAGGTGACCTATCGATGATGAAACTAGGGTCAGTGTGCATGATAATACCATAGTATCATGTGATTATGAGACAAACTAAGGGTGTGGACGACATGCAAAGTCAATATTTATGAGGAGTGGCCGACACATGTTGATAGACTTCCTTTGAATGAGAGCATGATAGATATGGTGGACTCTGGCATCATAGACTTAATGATGTGACTATTATATGCAGGAGGCATCATTAACGTTCTCTATAGGGACTGTACAAGTAACTAGTCGATATAGAAAACTCTGTAATGAGGTCAACTTCCTAAGGCCATGATAAACCCAAAATTATGATGACGCAAAGACTCAATAACTTTGTGCTCTATTCAAAGGCAACACGACTGCTACCGATTATAATATAGTACTCCCTTCCTACCCGCCTTTTTTTTCATAAAAAATGAATGCTATGATGTAGAGGAGGAAACGAGTGTCGCAAGTAAGAAAAACTAGTTCCAGCAGTGGAACATACCTATGATTAATGAAAGGAAATGCATGCGGGAGATGGACACTCGGGGTATTGTTCCCTCCAGGGTATAGGGTGTCTAATTGCAAAGGATATAAACAAGGCTCTGCTTGGTTATGGATGCAAAAAATGCTTAGGCAATGGTTTATAATGCAAAGTGAGAAATGGCTAAAGGCTCAATACTGCAAGTGAGGGCATGAGATGCAATCACAACTTAACACCAAAAAATATCCTTTTTTATGTATTTTAGTCTACTTGGTGTGAAAAATGGGTAAACTTGTGCCAAACAGATGTCTTTTCAAATCCAATTTAACAGTGTGAAAAAGACAATTTCACTCAAAAATATTTTCTATTTTTGATAACGAGTCGGAAAAGAGCTTAAATAAGACTCATAACCTTTCAAATTCAGTTTAACGAGTGTAAAAGGGACAAATCACTCAGCAATCTTTTCATTTTTTAGAGAAGTTGGAAAAGAGCTTAACTAAGACTCATTTTGTTGTCTTAATCAACATGTAAAGGGGGAGGCCAAGGCTCCCATCTCGGTCTTCTACGAAAATTCAATATCTCACGAATAGTTGACAAAAGATTGGGAAAACCCAAAGCTCTCCAAGTCGAGGAGGACAAAGTGATAACAGAGGATACAGTCTTCGTGATGGTTCAAAGAATGTTGCTTAATGGAAGAGACATATGTGGGTGGATGGGATGCCCCATAAGGTCATCCCAATCGAAGGGAATCTCATCAGGACTTGGAGGGAGAGAATTCGGGGAAAGAATATATCCCTCTCGTTCAGAAGGGGGAAGATTTGAAATTTTGATGAAATGACTGAAAGGTGCATCACTCTCTTCAGGGGGATTAGGGTTGACCATAGATTGCACTGGTGTCGACAATTCTTCAATTATATTTTGAAGATGATGCATAGTAACGGGGGAAATAGACTCCTCGCCCTTGACAAAGGGGGTGAAGTCGGGAGAAGATGGCGTTGATGGGACCACCAAGATGATCAAAGTAGAAGTGGTGTGAGGAGAAACCATGGATGCCTCATAATATGAAGGGCTCTTGGGTGAGCCCCATGCTTTTTTTATCCCGGTAGTTGTCGGGCACAAACGAGTAAGGTGACTTCCTTCACAATTCATGCAAAGGAATTTAGGCTTATGTCTGAGACATCTAGGATTCTTGATATGACGAGAAGGGGAAAGATATTTTTCTCATGTATGATGACTAAAGACTGTTGACGTGACACGGCTATGATTTGGGGTAAGAAGGATAGTGCCCTCAACATAATTGGTGGAGGTTGGGGGCACGTTGTCGACATAATTTGTAGAAAAAGTCGACCCATGTTCGACATGACTAGCAGAGGTTGGTGATGGAGCACTATTATGAATAACAGTGACTAGGCTAGTGATAGATTGTGGAATTTTATTCCATGGTCCGAGTAAATATTGATTCTAAAACCTTGCAATCCAGAAAGGATCCTGGTGTACCCCTGTCCCATCCCAAAAAAGTGGTGGCCAATGTCAAAATGGTCCGAAGAGGTTTGGACTGGCATCATCATTGAGGTCTTCGAAGAGACCGAGGTATGGTAAGAATTATTTGAGTGAGGATATATGTTTCCCCCTTGCGAAGGGGTCTTGTAAAGAGGGTAGCCCAAACCGTAAAATTGATTCTCCCCATATGAAAGACCTGGGGGTACTTGAGGACCTGTCATGGAAAAAGTGTTCGAAGGAACTGACATGGTGGATGAAAGATACATGGGTGGGGTGGAATAAGTGAGATAAGAACTCATCTGAGTACTGGATCCTGAAAGAGCATAGCTAGAATTGGATCCATAAAGGGGAAGCTTCCAACCTCCCATGGGGACATGACTCATATAAAACAAAAGAAGTAGGCATCGGAGCCATGGTGCCCCCGGATCCAATGATAGGATTCATATATGTGGGCTAGGGAGAGGATTGCACGGGGGAAGGCATATAAACAGAAAAATGACTAGAGACCCAAGGTGCAGACTAAGAGTTGTAGTTCTTCATACCATTGTAAAAAGTGGAAGGGTCCATCCCCACGAAATGGGAAGACATCATGGGGTGGGTAGAATTAAATGAGGGAGAAAAGGAAGCTCCATTGTCCATAATGATGAAACCCAAAATAGACTCCTAAGGCCAATTAGTAGTCAAAGAGCATACCAAAAATTCAAACAGCCAATATGCATGCAAACGGGCTTAAGTGGTTGAGTGGCCTCCCTTGCTAAAGAAGGTATGTCTCGTCCAAGAGGGACCTGAGAATCCTTGCTAAAGTTTGGAGGTAACAAAATCAGTTATAGGGGCCCTCATGGTCTTAACAACCAATCAGTCAAATCCCCCCGGAGAGGTAATCCTCCATAAAGGTTGTGTGTTGTCTGACCCCTATATGACCCAGGGTACAAGAAGAATAACCCTGCAAGTAACCTATGAGATACCTGAATCAAGAAACTAATAAACCACTGTATAACCGATGGATAGGCGAGCAGTTGTAAGTCCGGATCACTGTATGGGAAGGATAGAAAAGCCCGAAGCCTTGAAAGCACCGCCTCTCACAAAGGTATGGGTACTAGAAAGATCCCCAAGAATGAATAAATCCACATAAATATCTCTAATGCTAGGTGAGTATCCAGGGGTTATCCCTTCAACTAAATTCGTGTGACCCAGTGACTAACTCTAGTGTGAGCGGAGCCTCCTGATCTTACCAATTATACAATGGACTTCTCAACTCCCTATCTTAGACAGATATGTTGATTTAATTTCCTTGGAGAAGTTTACTCACAAAAATCCTATTCCAAGGCACTAAATACTAGACTAGTTTGTGCACCCTAAAAATAAAAACGTGACTAATCAATTTTAGTTTAAAGTGTAAATTTTATTGGTCATGATTACTCAAAAGGGTATGGAAGAGAAACTCATGATGTTATGACTCTGCAATAAAATGAATATGAATATAATGCAAAGTCTATCTTTAACTTTTCAATGAATGATATGCTAATAAAAGAAATGAAAATTTCAATTTCAACTCTACAATTTAGAAGTAAAATGCAATCTCTCGCTAAATGAACTAAGCTAATGATAAAGGTTCAAAGAAAGAAATGATAACCAATGCAAAATGCTTGTTTTTTTGTATTTTCAATATATTAAAGAGAAAATGCATGGATTGAAAAGAAACCTGATATATAAATTCTATTGTGTATAAATGAAATAACTCAAGCAGAATACCAAGCAGCCAAGAAAACAACCTAGGGTTCAAGGACAACCAAAAATGAAAAACAAAGAGAAAGACTACACCCAAAAATTCAACTCCCAACGGGTTTCTTGTCAACCCAGAGAAGCTCAACAGGCACTATAGAGACCTAAGAAGGCTCAGAAATCATCATATCCCACCCAACAATCACTAAACCAAGTAAACAAGCAAAGCAAAGTGGTATACGCAACTGTTCAGGAGAACAGGGCATATATACACATCCTGCAGTGAGACAGCAAGCGTGTATATGTGACTGTCAAGGAAAAAAGAGCGTATAGGATTTAAAACAAGGCTAGGAAAAGGAAATAAGGATGAAAACTTAGACCCATAGTGAACATAATCCGTCAAGTAGTGATACGACAAGAAACACAAAGGAAAAAGAGCAATGTAAGAAGAAAAAGTACTTCAACCCTTAGAAGCAAGATCTTTCCCCAGTGGAGTTCTGTTACGAGGGAAAAACTCTCTATGGCCAAGGATAAACCACAACATACAGGTATGACTGCAGAAATCAACTCAATTCCAACATATGCTATATAAACTAATGTGCAAGTTAAGAAAGATGCCTACCTCGATCTAATATTTGATAATGTTCCACCATTGAGCACTTCGACCCAACGCTTTATACCTGCAATAAGTTCTTAACAGACACGAAAAGCAAGTATATAGTGATGATATAAAGGGGTTAGCACATCAGATAGCATAATCCATTAATGAACATTGCAAACATTCCCATGGATAATAATCACATATTTGCAATATACCAATAGGACGAGAAATGAGTATTTCTATTAATAACTGATCAGCATAAGTGGCAACATTACAGACTTTCGTGTTGGCACGGTTCGAAACCAAGGAACCAAGTTCCTTCCAACTGGGATTCCACCACTTCAATCCTCCACCAAAGGCAAGCTCATAGGAGAGAAACAATGAGGTTCTCTCAACAATAGGGAAATATCTTGGGGGCTGAACACTGTGTTCAAACTTGAGGGACAAAGGGATGTAGACTCAATGTGAAGTAATTTCTCCAGAGTAACTTTGCTCTCAAATTTGAATGCTTTCTCCTCTTTTCCATAGCTTGGAATTGTTCTTTTATAGCGATTAGAATGTAACCGAAGGGCCTAGTCAGAACGTTTCTAGTATATGGAAGGCCAAGGATCAGAGATCTCCTATCGTGACATGGAAATCATTTTTGTATTTTCTGGCACAAATATCGATGTGTGCAGTTTGTAGTGGAGAAGCCAGTGTATACGCATCTTGAATAGAAGATAGGGAGCGTATATGTGGAAACATGTATATTTTTGGCTCTGGATTCATCAAAATGGAATGACAGGTCTGCATAGGGAAATGGAAAAAGGCCCTCTGTGCAAGATAGCATTGGTGAGGCAAATCTTGCTATAACACTTGCACATGAGGCCCCTTTATCACTAAGTTGACACTGTTACATATGTATTTACACATTACATGTACATTCATGTCCATATATGCCCCCCCTTGGGGTCATATCATATACATTTAGACATATATATGTCCCCCTTGGGTCATAACATAGTACCCTCCTTAAAAAATCTTTGTCCTCAAATATTTGCATTTAAAATCTTCACATGTGATGAAACCAAGTAATATGATTTTATTATGTTCCTTGTTTCTTCATTCCATTGTTGATGATCTATCCATCCAAAATCAATTCTATTCGGTCTTAATCCTTGGTGTCTAGTTGTTGCATAATTTTCTTTCCTTTGATTCCATGTATTTTTGTTGAATCTTCTCCAATTTGTAGTGGTTGTTGGTATCTGATAATATCTTGTTGAAGAGTATTTTGGTGATGCCTTGCTCCATGACTATTGAAAAGTATTCCATCTTCTTCCTTCGTACTATTGATATTGTCCTTCTTGTCTTCCTTGAAATGTTTCTTGGTAATGAGGGTGTCGATACGGTTTCACATTTGAGGGTTTGTTTTCACTCTTCACATCCATTTCATCTATCTTATTTTTAGAGACAATGGCATCCTCGATCATCTTTTCTTGGTCCTTGATTACTCTATCCATGTATATAATATCATCATATTTGGAATGTACATCCTCTAGATGGAGTTCAACTTCTTCGAGTATCTTATGTTCACCTTCTTGAATCTTGTCTTATTTCTCCTATTGAAGATGAAAGGTGACCCCATCTATAAAATTATGACATCATTCTTCAGCTATGGCTTGAATTTCTGACTTTACTCATCCGTATTTAAGGATTCCTCAACCTTCTTGCAAATTTCCTCTTGTAGTCTTTTGGTAGATTATTCATCCAAGATCATTCTTTCTTCTTTATTTCAAAAATTCTTCTTTTATTATTTCAATCGCTTAACCTCATCCAATAGTTTTTTATTATGGCTCCGTAATCTACATATCTCTTCATATTTCTTTTTCAAATATTCCCTTGATTCATATTTTTCCCACTTTCCTTTGCTAGTCTTTTCTTGTTTTAGGTTCTTAACCCTCATTAATGAGTGATTCATTAAGGGATATTATCTTAGATATATCCTCACCCTTCTTCTTAATCTCTTCCTTTTCTTCTTTTAATTGATATTGAATTATATACATTTCCTCCATTTTTGTATCCCTAATACATTTATCCAATAAGATTTTTTCAAATTCTTCCCATGTGGAGTGAAGTCTAGTATCTTCATCAAGGATTCTCCACCACTTATGAACTCTACCCAGAAAATAAAAGTATGCCCCACAAGGACTTATACCAATCCTCATAAAATATTCCTTTACCATCCTCAACCATTCCATGGGATTGATTTCATCTTTATCTTCATCTCCACTAAAGTTAGGTATTGTCATTGATTCTTAATTGAGGTCTAACCCCAATCCTTGGATTACAACCTCAGTATATTAAGGATAAATGTATCAAATAGTTATTATCCTTGTTCCAATATAATGTTATAGGTTTAATCTTTCCAACGGATTTTGAATCAGCTCAATCGGTCATTCCAATAAAAAGTTTTGATAGTGTTAAGTCAACATACCTTGGAAACCCCGATTTGGAGTCTATCCTCCTAGAAGGCATAACTTATAATGTATCTTTGCAATTTCGGCCCTTCTGATTTTGAAATTGCGACCTTTATTACTCTGAAATTTATTCTCTGCAATTCCACATTTTTGACCAAAATTGGATGTTCCAAGTGGAAGTTATGGTAACTTCCCCACACCTTTCTTATTTTTGGACTTTTGAGGAGAGCACATTTCTATAGCATTCCTTGTGCAAAATTATAGATATAAAATTATGAACATTGTACCAAAAACACTAAATACTGTCCACTATCCAATGCAACTAGTCTCACTCAATTTGGATACTCTAGTAATAATTTTTTATTGTTTTACCTGGAACACATGTTTGAGACTAGTCAGATACCCTATATTCCACAGAGTGTATCTATGAAAGTACAATGACCTAGATGTTGAAATTCTTACCATAGGTGCTCTGATAAGTATTCTAAATATTCTCTAGGTTTCTCTTCTAAAAATTCTCCAAGAAAACATTATAGTAAAAATGAAACAATGACTATATTGAGGAGAAAAACCTTAGGATTGGTGCTTTGATACCAAATGTTATGATCCAAATGATCCAAATATCATAAAATATCAGAAGTACACACCATGTATAGAATGTAAATATGGAGCCTAACTCCAATCTAGATAAGTTACACAATAACTCCTTAAATAATAGGGGAACCCCCTCCAAATAACCAAATACCATTCATACTTTACAATTCCCCTATTCAATAATGAATACATGATCTCTTATATATAGCTATTCACACTTGTACATGAGGCTCGTTTATCACTAGGCCGACCCTATTACATATGTATTTACACATTAAATGTACATTTAGGCCCATATATCCCCCCCCCCCCACCACATTAAATGTACATTTAGGCCCATATATTCCCCCCCCACCCCCCCAGCCCCTTGGGGTCGTATCATATACATTTAGCCATATATATATGCCCCCCTTGGGTCATAACATAGTACTCTCCAAAAATCTTTGTCCTCAAAGATTTTCATTTAAAGGCTTCACATGTGATGAAACCAGGTAATATGATTTTCTTATGTATCTTATTTCTTCATTCTCTTGTTGATCATCTATCCATTCAAAATCAATTATTCTCGTTCTTAATCCTTGGTGTCTAGATGTTGCATAATTTTCTTTCCTTTGATTCCATGTATTTTTGTTGAAGCTTCTCCAATTTGTAGTGGTTGTTTTTCTTCGATAATAGCTTGTTGAAGAGTAGTTTGGTGATTCCTTCTTCCATGAATATTGACAAGTATTCCATGTTATTCCTTCATAGTGTTGATATCGTCCTTCTTATCTTCATTGAAATGTTTCTTGGTAATGAGGGTGTCGATATGGTTTCACATTTGATGGTTTTTCTTCACTCTTCACATGAATTTCATCTATCTTCTTTTAAAAGAAAATGACATCCTCTATAATATTTTCTTCGTCCTTGATTACTCTAGCCTTGGAGATAATACCATCATATTTAGCATGTACATCCTCTAGATGGAGTTCAACTTCTTCAAGTATGTTATGTTGACCTTCTTGAATATTGTCTTCTTTCTCCTTTTGAAGATGCAAGGTGACCCCATCTATCAAATTATGACATCGCTCTTCAATGCTGGCTTGTATTTATTACTTTATCTCATCCGTATTTAAGGATTCATCAACCTTCTTGCAAATTTCCTCTTGTAGTCTTTTGGTAGATTCTTCATCCAAGATTCTTCTTTATTTTGACAATTCTTCTTTTCTTCTTTCAATCTCTTAATGTCATCCAATATTTTTTTTACTATGGCTTCATAATCTACATATCTCTTCATCTTTCTTTTTCAAATATTGCCTTGATTCATCTTTTTTCACACTTTCCTTTGCTAGTCTTTTCTTGCTTTAGGTTCTTAACCTCCTTAATGAGTGATTCATTAAGGGATATTATCTTAGATATATCCTCATCATTCTTCTTAATGTCTTCATTTTCTTCTTTTAATTCATCTTGAATTCTATACATTTCCTCCATTTTTGTATCCCTAATCCATTTATCTGAGAATATTTTTTCAAATTCTTCCTATGTGGAGTGGAGTCTAGTATCTTCATCAAGGCTTCTCCACCACTTATGAGCTCCATCTAAAAAATAAAAATATAACCCACAACGAATTATACCAATCCTCATACAATATTTCTTTACCATCCTCAACCATTCCCTGGGACTAATTTCATCTTTAACTTCTTCTCCACTAAAGTTAGGTATTGTCATTGATTCTTAATTGAGGTCTAACCCAAATAATTGAATTACAACCTATGTATATTAAGGATAAATATGTCAAATAGTTATAATACTTATTCAAATATAATATTATAGGTTTTATCTTTCCAACGTATTTTGAATCAGCTCAATCGGACATTCCAATAAAAAGTCATGATAGTTTTAAGTCAACATACCTTGGAAACCTTGATTTGGAGTATGTCCTCCTGGTCGACCTTACTTCTGATGTATCTCTACAATTTCATCCCTTATTAGTTTGAAATTGAGACCTTTAGTTCTATGGAATTTCTTCTTTGCAATTCCATAGGTCTGAACAAAATTGGATGTGCCAAGTGGATGTTATGGTAACTTCCCCATACCTTGATGATTTTTTTCCTTTCTAGGAGAGAGAACTTGTACAACATGATGTTGGATCATGTTGTCATTGATGCCAATGTTTTGATTGATTTATGTCACTGATTGATGTCAAGTGATTGATTTATGTCAAAGGATTGATTGATTGATGATTGATGTAATATAATATGTATTGTCCTTGATGAGAATGCATAGATGAAGATGGATCAATGAGTTGTCATTGATATGATGAAGATGGATCAATGAGTTGTCATTGATACATGATGAATATGGATCGATGTGATTTCATTGGTATATTATGCATTGTTGGAAAAATGCATATATGACTCATTATTGTCTTATCATGATTGATAATGCGCACAAATGGATGAACTCCAAAGTGGTCCCCTTATGGTGAAAGCCCTCACGGAAAGACGCTTTGTGGATTGAGTTATCCTAGAAGAATGGTTGGAGGAACCTTTCTCTCATTATTTTCTTATCATGATTGATAAGTTTCACAAATGGATGAACTTCAAAGTGGTCCCCTTATGGTGAAATCCCTCACGGGAAGACGCTTTGTGGATTGAGTTAGCCTAGAAGAATGGTTGGAGGACCCATGCTTGTATGTGGAATAAAGAGATGAAGATAAAGGAAATTGTTGGTGAAACTTTCCTATATGTATATTTATTTTCATTCCATTTCTTGTGGTATGTATAATGTCACATAACTCCTCACGGTTAGATATTTATGGCCATGAGAAGTTGGAGACCCCAGGTTTGGGTAATGGATTCAAGTTTGTTTGATGGGTAACGATATGAGTTATGATATATTTTCATAAAATACTATTCTATATGGAAAATACATGTCATGCCATTTCTAGTGGTATGTGTAACGTCACATAAATCCTCACGGTTTGAGAGTTATGGCCTTACGAAGTTGGAGGACCCTCGCATGTCATCTAGAAGCCCCAAAAGGTCAAAGTAGTCAAAGTGGTTTAAGGGATTTTAAAAGGTAAACAATAAAGTGAACAGATGAGTGTACTATAATTCAAAGTGAATACAAAATAAATTATTTAAATAATAAATTTAATGGATAAATTAGAAGTGGGTTAACCCTAAAATAAGGAAAGTGGGGCCAAGTGACCTAGAAGATGTTTTTAAGGAAGTTATTTGGAGAGTATAAATAAGAGGCAAGGCTCTCTCATTTTAATCACACTTGAGAATATTGAATATATATGTGTGTCTAAGGTAACCAAGGATATCTAAGCTGAAATTATGAGGAAAGGTGAAAAAAACAAGGCCGAAATGCAAGGATGGATAAATTCTTTTGATGGTGCTTTCTAAGGTATGTTATTTACAGGTCATCTCACCATTTTCTCTATAAAAAATTTTATATAATGATTCAAACCATGAAATTGATATTCCATTGAGAAAACATACACAATTATATGTGGTAAAAAATTCATCTTGTGGGTCGTTGTATTTTGGGAGTTACACTCCATGGAAAATAGGGTTTGTGGCTAGTCCTGAAACCAGTCAAAAATAGGTGTTTCGGGTAAAAATGTCATAACTTCATCATAAGAGATCCAAATTCAGTGTGACCAAATGTGTTGGTTAGGGTACAGTCTTTAGTATGTTTTTTAACAGTTTTATATCAATTCAATGAAAATTTTGTGCCTGCCATGCTCTACAAGGTCGCTCTCTAGAATAAGCCAGAATTCAAGAAGGTATGTGATTTTTTCTGTAACACCTTTTCTAAGAGGTTCCAAGTAGTTCCACATGGAGGAATTGCATAAAAAAAAATGAATAACATTGTGTATCAGTTTCATATCTTTATTAATTACAGGTACAAAGTTATAATTATTTCAAGTTGGGGTTGTTGACTAATCCAAAACTAGTCATGGTTGAGACAAGCAGTTGATGAGTTGGCAAATACATGAGGTGCATAGTTGATGATGTTGGTACATATTGATGAGTAATTGTTGATTATTATTTGACACATGATTGGTATATACTTGGTACATTGTTGGATGCACTTGTTTATGGTACAGGTTGATTATAGGTTGTTTGGCACAGGTTGGTGCATGGTTTATGCACTTGTTTATGTTGACAGATTGATATATGTTGAGGATTGTTGCCTCATATCAGTTGGTGCTGAGAATGTAAGATGATTCTTTCATATAGAGCTGGTGCTCTTGTAGAGTTGTACTCTATTCAGTTGTTGCTGGAAAAAACCTCGAATTGAAGTCCATAATAAAAAGAAAAATTGTACATACATCTTGTGTTCTTTGTGTTCCTTGTGGAGATGATTTGTTGATGATATGTTTCCGATATATGTTGCTAATATGTATTCACATCTAACTAATTATAAATGGCATCAATGAGTAATGAGAAAATGTTCAATGTTAACTAAGGAGTTTTTGCGTAAGAGGGAAGTTTTGGGAAAAAGATCCCCACACTCATTCACACCCCCCCCCCCCCCCCCCCCC
>ML781256.1:301549-323187 GCA_009831015.1 Picea engelmannii | reverse complement strand
GTGTGGTAGGTGTGTCCAACACGTGCCCCATGCACAATAATTGATATAAAATTATGAACATTATACTAGAATTACTATGTCCTATCCAATATTCAATGCAACTGGTCTCACTCAATTTAGATCCTCTATGAATAATTTATGTATGTTTTACCTAAAACACATGTTTGAGATTAGTCAATAGGATTAGTTAGCTTCCCTATCTTACACATGGTGTATCTACAAAATTAAGATGACCCAGAAGAGGAATTATTTATCACATCTACCTTGCTAATTTCTATTAATATCCTCCGAGTTTCAAGGTCTGAAACGTCACAAACAAAATTTTATAGTGAAAATTACGAGATGGATAAATTCAGAATGATTCTAGAACCCGAGCTTGCACAGGCTATATCTCCAAAATTATAAATCCTCGGGAGATGAAATTTTAATACCAAGTACATTGATCCGTTTGATAAATATCCTCAAAGGAGTTCCTTCTGAAACTTTGGAAAAAAAAATTATAGAAAAAATTCCAAGGTATCTCAGATGTAGCAGTGAAACCCCAAGACCTTGAACTTTGATACCAAATGAATGATCCAAATGCTCAAAATATCATAAGAAAAATAGAATTACACACCATGTACATAATTTCAATGTGGAGCACAACTCCAATATATATAATTTACATAATAACTCCTTAAAGAATAGGGGAACCCCCTCCAAATAACCAAATACCATTCATACTTCACAATTCCCTCACAATAATGAATACATGATCTGCTATATATAGCTATTCACACTTTCAAATGAGGCCCCTTTATTAATAGGTCGACCCTATTACATATGTGTTTACACATTAAATGTACATTTAGGTCCATTTATGCCCCCCCTTTGGGTCATATCATATACATTTATCCATATATATGCCCCCCTTGGGTCATACAATCAAAGAAGTACATTTTTGTTTGTTATGATGATGTAGTTAAGGGATATATATTATGGGATCCAACTACTCAAAAAACCATTATTATCAAAGATATAGTGTTTGATGAATCCCCTCTCCTAAAACCAGATGTTGTAGAATTTGAAGTGAAACAGGAACAAGTACCATAACATCAAGAAATTCAGTTGGAAACTTGGGGATATACAAAAACAAGGGAGCAATAAGAAGCTTCTGAAGAAGAAGATGTGGAAACATGATAGTCATGTTTGAGGATATACACACGTGACATGAATCCTCCCAAGAGGTATGCATATTATGTTTCATCTATTTCTTTGATTACTAATGACGAATAACCTTCTTGTTATCAGGAAGCAATGGATGATGTTCAAACTTAAATATGGAAAACAACCACGGAAGAAGAAATGGATGCCTTGGAGAAGAACAAAACATGGGACCTAGTAGAAATTCCCAACAAAAAATGAGTGGTTGGGTGTAAGTGGGTATAGAAATTGAAGAAGGGTATTGATGGAAAAAATGAAAGATACAAAGCTATACTTGTTTCAAAATGGTTTTCTCAAATGGAAGGTATTTATTTCCATGAAATATTTTCACTGGTTCTTAAGCTTGTTTCCATTCATGCTATGTTAGCACTAGTTTCTTTATATAATCTTGAGTTGGAGAATTTAGATGTTAAAACATACTTTTAGCATGGATATTTGGATGAGGAGATATATATGGAACATCTATAAGGTATTGTTCAAGATATCAAGAGAATATTTGTTTGCAAACTCAAGAAGTCATTATATATCTTGAAGCATTCTCCTAGTCAATGGTACAAGAAGCTTGATTCCTTCATGGTGACACAAAATTTTACTAGACGTGTGTATCATTATTGTGTTTACTGCAAAAGTTTCAATGGAATATTCATTATCTTTGTGTTTTATGTTGACAATATGTTCGTGGCAAGAAAAATCATGGTTGAGATCAAAAGGTTAAAGGCTCTATTGGATAGGACTTTTGATATGAACGATACAAGAGAAAAAAAATGGATTTTGGGTATGGAAATGCACAGAAACAACAAAAGTGGAAAGATTTGGTTATCATAATAGAAGTATGTGGACAAAATACTCATGAAGTTCATTATGAATGATTTGAAACTTGTGAATGTCCTATTGGCTTCCCATTTTAATCTTTCTTCATAATTATGTCCTATTAGTAAAGAAGAAAATAATTATATGTCTCATGTACCCTATGCCAATGTAGTAGGATGTTTAATGTATGTGATGGTATATATTAGACCATATATTTCACATGCAGTTGGTGTTGTGAGGAGATACATGGAAAATCGAAGTAGAGAACACTGAGTAGCAGTGAAATGGGTGCTTTGATATCTAAGAGGCACAAGTAATTATTGCATCACTTTTGATTTTTGTAATGATATAGTCTATGGTTATGTTGATTCATATTTTGTAGGTGAATTGGACAAGAGTAGTTCCACTATAGGTTACATATTTACTTTTGTAGGAGGATCCATTAGTTGGATGGAAAATCTTCAAGAAACAATTTTTTTTTCCACTACTGAGGAAAAATATATTGTTGTCTCACATGCATGCAAAGAGACAATCTGGCTAAAGGGTCTTTTGAGTGAGGCTGGAAGAGTTCATGACCCTGTGTATATATTATGTGATAGTCGAAATGATATCCATTTGGCCACCAATCTAGATTATCATAGAAATATTAAGGATATGAATGTCAAGTACCATTTTGTAAGATAGGTTGTTGATGGAGGTGGAGTAGCTCTTAAGAAGGTCCATACCCAGAACAATTGTGCAGACATGTTTACAAAACCAATACCATTAGAGAATTTGTTGTGGAGTGTGTCTTCTCTTGGCTTGCAGAAGAAATGATCATTGATTTTTTTGGGTGATATCAAGAAATTGTTGTCAAGGTGGAGATTTTTATATGGTGATAACCCATCGAGACAATTACACTCTTATGTTCCTATGATGTGGGTATGGTTTCAAAATGTTTGGTGTTTCGTCTCCCTTGCTATATTTTGGTTAAAATGATAATACTGCAAGGTCTATGCATATGTATTCTTTGTAACCCTATTTTTTCTTCATTGTTTTAAGGTAGAAGCAATAAGATATTACACCCCGATTTTATTTCTCTATTTGTTGTTCAATCTGTTCATTTTTCTGCACATTAACAATATGATTGCATATCTTCTAACTTTCTATGTGTAGACCCTATAACTTGTTGTTCACAGGCCCTTTTATTTTCTCCATTTATAAGATTTCTTTCTCAAAAGTAGAACAAAGTAAATTGATGTTTTTTTGTGAAGAAAATGTGCCTTTTATGGTCAATTTTCCTCTACTTAGATGCCACACTCAACTTTCTTTTCTTAGACGTTGCATTGTTGTGAATATATTTTGTTGAATTGGCATTCTCCAAAAAATATCAAGATTGACTTTTTTTTGGATGTAGTCTAAACGTTCTACAATTTTTTTGTTTTTTGGACATCTTTTTCGACAGGTTTGTTAAAAAAATAGCTAGAAATTTAGGAAAATTATTGGAATGGCAGAGTTCAGTGGTTCAAAATACATAGTCTAGGTGCTCTATGGATTTTGGGGGCGTTGAATTGATTTATGCATTCATACTGACTATGGTAGTGGCCGAAAAAGTCAAAAACATAAAACATTTAGACTATTAGACTACTACGCCTTTCTTTTAGTGTATATATTCTACCAAATATGTCGTAGCTTAGAGATTGATATTGTATTTTAGTTTACTTATATGTAAAGAGTAGATTATTTACTTTTCCAAAATGTTCCTAGGCGAGCTCTATTGTTCCTAGGGTGAGATTTTTGGGGGTTTAGATATGGTTAGAACTGGGGTTTATGTTCTATTAAATGTATCACTATTTAAATGTTAAGATTAAATTTTCTATTTAGATGTTAGTTGGGCTTTCATCAAATTAGAAGTGAGAAATGGGAAGTATCTATTCCATTATTTTCTTCTTTTAAAAAAAATTAAGATGTAAGGATTGGGGGTATCTAATATACTAAATTTTCTTGCTTAAATACTAAATTAGTACCAAATTTTCTTCATCTTAGATGCCACAATTTGGCATATCTATTCTACGAATTTTCCTTGGTGCTACTGAACTTTCTTCATTTTAGATGAGATAATTTGGCATATCTATTCTACCAAATTTTCCTTAATGATACTGAACTTTCTTCAACTTAGATGAGACGACTCGGGTACATCTATTATGTGAAATTTGAATTGGTGGTATTGAAATTTCTTCAACATTGGTTCCATGAATGGGGTATATGTTTTATCAAGTATACCTTGTCTTAGATGTTGATATTGACAATATCTACTCTACCAAATTTTTCATGGATTAGATGTTAGGATTATATGTCGCAACGAGGGAAGTGTCTATGAAGTAACAAGGACACAAAATTTAGCAGAATGATACTCATATCATATGCATTCATCTAAAGTCCTATAAATTAAAATTACAATCAAATAATAAAGTTGATAGCATCAAAAACTATGATCAAAGTTGACAATGTCAATAACTATCAAAACCTAACAAAAGGTGGCTAACTAATTGTTGAATATTTATTTATCTTAATAAATGATTAAAGGACTAACTAGTTGTTAGAATAATAAATGATCCACTACCAATCTACTTTACTCTTATCATTCCTCCCAATTGACAAGGAGAGAATCCCCACTTTCCTCCCAATTTACAAAAGGTCATATTATCAAATTTAACAAAACAAACAACCTCCTAGTTTAAGAAAGGTGCTAGAGCAGTTTGAAATTGACCTTGGTTTACTTCAAAATGAAAGTCAATGTCACTAAAATAATGCACTATACTAATGCATTGTATTGAAAAAGCAATAAAGAGTGGTTTGGGATCTTAACAAGGGTGTTTCCCTCTGGATAAATGGAAATACAAGTAACTAGACCACAATGGCTAGTGGAAATCACCAATGTTTATGCATTCCATCTCATATCAACTTTACAATATTATCAACATGTCCACCTTTGAGAATGTTCATGTTGAAAATGATTTCAATAATGGATGAATTGTTGATTCCTATTGCAGGAAGGGATATGCATTAATCAGAATAATTCCACTTTTCAATATCAAAATCTTTGAAGATAAGCATGAAAAGATCACAATTAGAAATCACATCTATTTTCTCATGCTAAAATAGGAAAGGCATACCATGCCTATCTTAGGTTTTTGGTTTCCATATGTGAAAGGAAACATGAGCTATTGGAAAATTTGTATCAACTATGACAAACTGAACATGAAAAAGTAGAAATTATAGAAGATGGAAAATTACAACACTTGGGGTTTGGAATCACATAAGATTTTATGTTTATGGGGTCTTAAAAATGGAAATAATATATAGGTAAATGAGTAGTTTCTTGTCATGAAGAGAGAAATCAATTAGTATTATTCTTGTCTAGAGACAAATCTAGGATATCTTAGCTTTGGAGTAGCTTTGAAACATATGCAATCTTCAATGTATACATATTTCTAGAAGGAAAATGAAAAGGCCAAGAGCAACAAATGTTCTATCCTCTTCAATAGCATCTACAATTTGAATCGAATATGTGGAGGTGATTCATTATCTCTTCTTTCTTTGCACATTGATACATTTTCATCGAATAAAGCCATATATACACTTGTACCAACTAGTACATGCTTTCCTCTTGTGTGATATCACCTAGAAATGGAGAAAGAATTCTTCTAGCAACTTAAATATACATGGTGATAGGAGTTGGGAAACCATCCATTAATTTTATTCTGAACCTATAAGTTGGGTTATGTTAAGAGATTAAGATCTATCCTTAGGTAAATTCACCCTTGTGGACTTAGAGCCTCATCTCAAGTTTCACCTCCATTGCAGAGAGACTAAGTGAATCCAAGATCCTATGGTTGGGTGCAATGTCCTTCTTATACAATCAATTGGTCGATAATTTCCAAAAAGATAATTGTTCTTGATTTACTTGTGTAATTGTCAAGAATTATTATGGTTTATGTTATGAGTTGAATTAGTTTCTAGTATGTTTAGTTATATTTCCATGTTTAAGACTACATCTATAAATTATGGTTTCATTGTCCACTGAATAGTTTCATTATGTTTGCATAAGCCTGATTTATAATGTATGCATCTGTTAATTAAGTATTAGTGTGATAGTGAGGAAAGGCATGATAAAAAAATTTAAATCATAGATATGCTATCATAGAAACAAATTAGAGTGAAATTTGGTAGTCTCAAGAAGTACCCCATATCCTCAACAAAGCACACAAGGTATTGGGTATGTTACAGAGTGGTATCATAGGTCTTGGTTGCAACATTGGGGATATAAGGGCTATAAATTATATTATACAAGAACAAATTATAGTTGTATATGAATTCTCCATTAGAAGAATTTGGGAAAATGTGTAGAAGATTGCATTTGTCTCTAATTCTTAAATCAGGATATCGTTAGAGTGCATGGACAAGTTAAAGAAGCATAATTGGTGTAATTCATGGATTGTAGAGTTAATTTCCATGAAAAATTGATCCAAGTGGACATTGTTGGCCACCCACCTCTTCCACTAACTCAACATGGTTCTCCATCTTAATTTTTTTTTTTTTCATCTACATTTTTTCAAGTATTAAACTTTATGGGCTATTTTGAGGCCCTAAATGTTTTTTTTTTGGCCATTCAGGGGCCTGAAGTGGCCATGAGCTACTCGGGCCTTCCATCAACTATAATTCTCAATTATATCTTTCCAATGAGATATTATGTGCCTAAAATCAAGATTGTATGAAAAAAAATTTCCCTCGGGAAGTTGATGTTTCAACTAACCATCTTGAGGCCCACAATCCTTTTGGTGTTTTGTCTCTTATGGTTAGGGTTTTGGATATTTAGGGGTTTTTTCATTATAGTTTAATAATTTAAATTAAAAGGTTGTTTTGGCCACTTTTAATGTCTTCTTATGAATGATCATAGATGACACCTCTCTTCAAAGATAAGCTACCACCAGTCTAGCTATCTTGTGTTGATTTGCATTCTACATTCTTTTCCTATTATATTCATTAACAAAACTTGGGTTTCATTGTATTAATTTTCTCTCTACAATATTTAAGTGTGTTTGTTTCCATTCATATTCCTATATTTCATTTCATTCTCTATACAACCAAGATCAAAAATTAACTAAAAATTGTAGTTTGTAGGCTAATTGTTTGATAAAATATCAATGAGGAAGAATAACTCTATAAAGTTGTAAATGAGAATTCATGGTTTTAAATTCTAGAATTGGGTATTTTGATGTAGAATAGGGTTGAATTTAAGTGGTTGTTGAGGAAATTTATTAAAATAAAAAGTTTATCTCTATGTAAAAACTAGGTCAAGATTGTGAAATTGGAAAAAATACCCAATTTCAAAGAAGGATAGGAATTGAATTGGCCCTAGTGGCATTGAATTGGGTGAGAA
This sequence comes from Picea engelmannii, assembly GCA_009831015.1. Classification (NCBI taxonomy): domain Eukaryota; kingdom Viridiplantae; phylum Streptophyta; class Pinopsida; order Pinales; family Pinaceae; genus Picea; species Picea engelmannii. The sequence goes on along the minus strand of ML781256.1, from coordinate 315,752 downwards.
ATGGGATCAAATTTACTTGGAGGAGAAAAAGAATTAAATTCAGGATTGAATCAGAGAAGTCGTGCCTATAAGATTCATAGTGGTCGCATGTCCATTAAGTAGATAAGAAAAAAATAATAACTTCAAAGATCCATATCTTCAACTCAAAAGTACAAATTGGGTATGGGTGTAGTCATTGGAAAGATAATTCACAAAAGAATAATTTTATGGCTTATATTTTGGAGAAGTGCTTTATATTTATTCATAACTTGAGAAGAAATATGGTAGGAGCTTTGATTTGTAAATTCGATGAAGTGCATATTTACTAGCATTTGAAATAAAATACTACAAATGTGGAATTGAGATGTATCCAATAGCTTTAATAGTATGCACACTTCTCACAGAGTCATAGGTAAAACAAGGACAAGTAAAGAACAAAGTTTAAGAATATTAATAAAGAGTGGAAATGGAATAACCTTACATCCATGAAGAAAAAGTTAGAGACCATAATAACAATGTGGAAGAGATGGAGTCTAATGGGAATAGAGAGAAAATGGATCCATTAAAGATAGTAGAAATCATAAGGAGCTTGAGATGAAGGTGCAAATTTGTAGAAATGATAATGAGAGGATGTTGAAATCCCAAGAGAAGAAAAAATAGCTAAAAAATCAACTACTATAGATATTAAATCAATTGAAAAATCAAATGAAGAATGGATCGAGTTCAAGGTATGATGAAAAAGGCAGGGTCCACTCAATAAGAGAAAACCATGGAAGATCCAGGCTCTCAAGAAATGCTACCAAAACTCAAAGGCATGATTACTCACCAAAACATCATCTAGGAATCCATATGCATCTGAAGAATCACATAATAGCCCATAAGTGTCCCTAATTAGACATCAAAGAAGAAGGTGTAAGAAAAAAATATTGCAAGGAGAGACTAGGGAGATCAGGCCTCCAACCTTTGATGGTGAAAACAAGATGGGAGAGGATGTTCAAGTTTTTTTGTTGGGAATAAGAAAGTACTTTTAGTTGGATAATTATGCATCTAATATAAAAGACATAATTTCCATATACAACCTACAAGGAAAATCTTATGTTTAGTGGGACCAACTGAAGCAAGTTAAGTACATCAGTGAGAGGAGGAACTCTTGGAAGTAGTTCAACAAGTATTTCCAGCAACACTATCTTTCTTAGCACTACTATGAAAATAAGATGCAACAATTATTTGAACTCAAGTTAGTAAATATTATCATGAAAGAATATGAGAATAATATTTTGAAGTTTCTAATGTATATTAACTATATCAAAGATGAGAAGGTAAATATGCAAAGGTTTCTAGGTGGGTTCCCTACATTCTAGAATGATAAAATTTATCTTGACGAACCTAAGACTCTTGAAGAGACAATCAAGAAGGTCAAATACTTGTATGAATAGAGCAAGGCCAAAGAATATTTTTAGAAGTCTTAGTGAGATAATAAAAAGGACAAGCAATATCAAAGGAAGAAGGAATTTAAACATGATTTCTTCAAGAATGATCCTAATACATGTATCAACAAAGCCATATATTTCAAAGTGAATATAAGATGGTATAATCTTTGGGGAAAAGGACAAGTCAACCAATTGAATATTGGGGATGTGAAGGATACTATTTGTACAGAGAATACACTCAAAAGGAATGAAGAATGAGGAATGTACACCATATATAGGGGAAACTACAATGGAATATTTGGGTAGGCGCATCCCAAGAATATATGCGGCCTTAGAAATCAATAGGAGAATCATCATTCAAACATGATTGAGGTTGAATATAAGATTTTCAATTATCCTATTGCAATTTTAATTGATTCAAGAAAAATTCATAGTTACATTGCTCCTAATTTGGTTTAAATATTTCATTTGAAGAGAAGTAAACATGAATTATGGTTGGTTAAATTGCCTACTAGAACTAAAACGAAAATCAATGACATTGTCAAAGGATTCCTACTAGATATGAATGGTTTCAACACTATGGTAGACCTGAACATAATACCAGTTGGTTCATATAATTTTCTTATTAGAATGTATTGATTTGATGTGTATCATGGTTTCCTAGATTTTCATAATAAGAATTTTACTTATACTGATTAAGAAGGAAAGTAGAGTACAGTGAAAGGCACTCCCAAACCCATTTGTATAAGGGATATTTCATCCTTATAGTCAAAGAAATTATTCAAGAAAGGGTGTCATTTGTATCCATCTTATGTGGAAGATCTAGAAAAGTGCATAATCCCAAATATTGAGGAATTTATAGTTTTATAAGAGTATAACGAGTATTTGTGGAACTACCAAGTTTACCACCAAAACCAAATCTCAATTTCTCTATTAATTTGATTCTTAGAGATGCTCCAGTATCTAAGACTCCATAAAGAATGAGTACACCTAAATTGAAGGAGCCACAATTTCAATTAGAATATTTTTTAAAGAAGGGGTATATATTCCCAAGTGTTTGAGCTCCTTCTGGAGCATCAATACTCTTTGTAAATAATAAAGACGAGACTTTTCATTCATGCATTGGCTTTAGAGAGTTGAACAAGGTAATTATAATAAATAAATATCCTATACCAAGAATTGATTACCTATTTGAGCCACTGAGAGACTAAAAGGTATTTTCAAAGTAAACATTAAGGTCAAGATACCATTAGATAAGGATAAAGGATGAAGAGATCAATAAGAAAACTTTTAGAACTAGGTATGGACATTATGAATTTGTAGTGGTTCCATTTGAACTAAAAAATACACCAACTACCTTCATGTTCTTAATGAATGGAATATTTAGGAATTACTTGGATACGTTTGTAATTGTATTCTTAGACAAAATTCTTATTCGTGCAAAGTCATAGGAGGAGAATCAAGATCGCTTAAGGTTAGTAATAAAAGTGCTAAGAGATTTTTAGTTGTATGATAATTTAAGAAAGTGTGCCTTTTATTAGAGACAAATTCATTACTTGGGACACATCATCTCTAAGGAAGAAATAATAGTAGACCATAGAATATTTAAGCTATTAGGGGATATCCTACACCTAAGAACATAATAGAGGTGGGGTCATTCATGGAGATTGTTGGATACTATAAAATATTCATAGAAGTATTCTCCAAGATTTCTTATCCTATTACATCTTTACAAAATAGGGGAATCAAATTTGAATGGACACCAAAGTGTGAAGAAAGCTTCGATTTTTGAAAGGAATTTCTTACTAGTGCACCCATTCTTAGTAATACTGACCCAAATGAATATGTTGTGGTATGTAAAGGTTCTTCTAAAGATGGACTTGGTGGATTTATTACTTATAATGAGTGCATGTGATTTGTTATGAATTTGGGAATCTTAAGGAGCATGAAAATGTTTATGCCACACATAATTTAGAACTTCTTGCAATAGTTCATGCACTGAAGATGAAGAGATCATAATATATATAAGGCCACCATTATTGCATGTTCTCTTTGCTCCCTCCCATATGACCATTTTTTATTTTAGTGGTAGCTTAAGTCTTTTTTTGCTTAGACTTGTTGTGGTTGATTTTTGTTGTAGAACATGAGAATGATGATCCAAAGGAGATTTTAAGGGATTTTGAAATGAGGATGATCTATAAGGATATATTGACAGAGTTGGAAATGTGCATGATCTATTGGTCATCCTTGGCATTGAGCATAATGGAGCACTAGTGGCTTGGGTTGAATCCTTATCACCAAATTAAATACATTCTAGATATAGTTGTGGAAATTCCCCATTACTTTTGGGAAGGATATTCATAGGTTCCATGTACCTTATTTTGTGGGTGGGGGGCATTTCCATTGGAAAGGAAAATATGGGGATGTGACCCTAGGCCTAGGGTTTTCAAATTAAGGGTTTTATCAATACAATTCAAAAGAGTTTGAACTTGTCTATATTTAGAACTTGGAGGGTAATGAAAACTTATTTGCAATTATAAGCAAATTTTTTTGGTTTCTATTATAAAAAAAATTTGGTTTCTATTTTAATGGATATTTAAATAGAGAAAACATGCATTTGAATTCTATCATATTAATTGAATCTTAAATATTACATCATACTTAATATTTTTAATTATATTTCTTGGTTATTGTATATGTTCCAAACAAAATCTGATGATTGCTAACAAAACTTATTTTTTACTTTAAAAATGGATATCAACAAAGGTTGTCGGTTTTTGAACTTTAGTACAGTTTCAGAACACAAGTAAGGTTTCAAGTTGTTTAACTTTGAAAATTTTACAAAACGTTGTATTCTTGTTAGTTTTTTTTCTTTCCTTCAAGAAAGGAGTGTTAAGTTGTCCACCTATCTTCCTTTATTTTTTTCATTTTCCCTACCATACAAATTAAAATTTAATAAATAATATAAGAAATATCAATTCATTATTAAAACATTAAAAAATGTTAAGTGCTAATTGTTGCAATTAAAGAGTTCAATTCAATATTTCATGAATGTGAAACAAATCTTGCTTTAATGAATGAGAATGGGGGGTTTATAATATATGTGTGTATATGAGTTTATTTTTCTTCAACGAGATTTTTTTTTTAATTTCTATTCCATTATAGAAATAAAATAACATCCTTTTGATGTTCAAAGTTAGACACAAATAAAAAAAAGTATAGGTGTATATTGCACTTAAAAGAGTACAATGGTAGACTGCACATACAAGATTAAAATTATGTTAGTAATATACATTTCATTTCTTTCCCTTTATAAAATAAACTTCTATTTTTCCCCTTTTCCCCTTCTTTGTTCTAACTTCATCCCACCCCTCTGAAGAAGGAGAAATAGTAACTAATTGTGATTCAAAAGGTGGGATATCATAATTCTCAAAAGGAACTAATTCCTTAACTAAATCAAAGGTATCAATTTCATGTTGTCATTTGGTTCCACCTAGAGGGACATTACTTACCATTACCTCCCTCTATGAGAGAATTCATCTATCCATTGCTTCTACTTTATCCTCTAAGAAAGGAGTGGATTCCCCAATTGATACTTGTTCGTCCTTTTTTTCTTCATTCTGATCAAGGTCAATGTTTGAATTTAGTTTCTTTGAAAATTTTCATCTCTTTGGTTTTTATTTTGGTTCATTTTTTCCTAGGGGATGAACTCAAACATGGGGGAAAGTCTCTTTCAAATGTCTTAGAATATGACATTTACTGCACTTGAATGTTATGTTTTCATAATTTGAGAAATCTTCATATGTAAAATCCTTCCATGTGAGAATCGTTAAATACCTAAAAGACCCTTACTAAGGTCTGTCTCAACAAAAATATATTTGCATTTGCATAATCCCTCTACAAGTCTCTCAAGATATGATTTTATGTAACTTCCCAAAACATTCTCAATATCCACAAAACTGATAACAGTTAGAAATGTAATGGAAATTTGGGAAGAGAAAACTAAACTAGCATTCTAGTAACTAACATATTGTTAGGATTATATTTAGGTTACCAAGCAGTTATAAAAAAGTATTTCATTTTCTCAAAACCAATGACCCTCCTCAAACACTTGTTGATAATCAACATGATCATAGAACTGAACAATAAAAATCCCTTTTAGCATGGAGATATCTCATATTTCTTGGTCCAAGTCTAGTGAATCCATTGAAACAATGTTGATGTAGAAATCCGTTACCCATTAAATCTAAAACTATGAAAATATTTTTCATATAGTGAATGTAGATGTGTTATCTCTAGAGTTGTGATATCCACCAATGACACCTCTTCATTGTGCTCCACTATATAAGAACTATGAATAGAAAAAATATTTGAATCATTTGAAGTGGTAGAGTTGTTTTTTACTGTAACTTAAGTGACATAGCTTTGGAAATTGAAGGCATCCTTCAACCCATAGTTCCTCCATACAATCGCAACACCAAAGTGAGGAGAGCATATTTACCTATATTGTATATAGAGAATAGAGATTGATCCTCTAGTTGTTTACCTCCATGTTGATCCACAAGATCCCTTTTATGCCCTCCAATTTCTTCTTTAGATCTAACATATAATATACAAAATCCACCCATAAGAAAGTAGTTTTTCCTAAGAGGAGCCTAACCATAACCTAACATTTTTTTCCAAAACTATAAACACCTTGCTTGCTAAAATTTCATCAAACACTTTACTTACAGACATTTCTTCAAACACATGTTATGTATCCTCAAAATGTTGATACTATATATGTGTATACCTTTTGTCAAACACATTCCATGTACCCTAAATACGAGTGGGTGGAAAATAATCATGATCTCTCATGACAGGTTAGTGGCAATGAAAACATGGAAAAACAGTAATATGTTAACTTGGAGAGATATTCTGAGGTACTTTCAAAATGAATTTGAATATGGTGTAAAAAGATGAAATGCAGGAAATTGAATTAGCTTTCCTAATATATAATTCTTATTTATAGAATTTGTGTATGACTATGTGAAATTTGAGTTTTTCTAATAGTGTTATGTTATTTTTCATGCAAAATATAATGCATATGTTCCCGTTAGTGCAAGTTTTGAGTACCTAAATAATGTCATTTCCTTAAAAAAAATTGTAGAAATGTAGAGAACACGTTGTTCTTGTGCAAGGTTATTTTTCAAAACTTATAATTTTAATTATTTTTTAAAATTGGGAAAGTCATTATATCCTTGAATTCATAAGGCTTTGTGCTAGGGAAACATATAGTTTATTCTAAAAATTGTTAAGGTGATAAAAAGTTATAGCATAAATAAAAGATGTATGTATTTTAAAATTGTGATATATGTCATGACAAAAATATATTAAAAATAGTAATATATATATATATATATATATATATGCATGGTTTACTGTATATTTGTGTGTGTAATTTCATAGATGATATATTTGTGTAACCTATACAAAAATAATGTGAAGAATAGAGATATTGAGATCCATTCATAAAAATGGAGGTTTTGGTGTATCTATATCCCACCACCAAGTTTGTAATTTGGAACCTAAATCCAAGGCAACCAAATCAACAAACACTTATGTAAAAGTTCTCACTTCCACCCCAAAAAAATGAAAGGAAAGAGTTTCCACACATTATAGAGTACTCATGTGTTCTAGAGTGTGTATGTATTCTTAATAAAACGTGCATGTTCCTAGGAATGTATGAAACACTTATGTGTTCTAATAATGAACATGTTATTTTGTGAGCACTAAGTATGAGTACTAGGGTCCTTGATATAATTGTTTGGATTTGGTGACAACGAATTCCCCTAATGATGGATCTGAATCCTATTATTCTGCATTGGTTGCAACTAAATAGACCAAGTTAGAATATGGATAGGAATTGCATTTAATAATCAATTTCTTGTCTGAGTGTATAAACTCATGTAAGCCCGTAGAGGCAAAGGACTGAGTGAAAGAGATAGAGTGAGAACTTGTTAGTCTATTGTAATCTCCATGATCTGAATAATAAGATAGTCGATGCCTATGCTTGGTGGACTTAGCCCAAAGTTTGGGTGAACCACATGAAATCCTTGTTTTTCTTATGTGTGTGATTATTAATTATCATATGTGAATTTTTTTTTCTGCATTGACAATTCTAACATGTGGTATCAGAGCTACTGCGTTGAAGATTCATGAATCAAGATCTGTGGCACAAGAAGGTGAATTGAGGAGGTGTCGGAGATAGAAATTGAGTAGAAAGTCATCGACACTCCCCAAAAAGTATTAGAGGTGCTTCGACGCACTCACACTTATGAAATTAAAAATTTCGTGAAGGCACGCACTTGTATCACACACCACAGAGCGTCAACACTCCCCCATCAACACTTAAGGAGTGCTAGTGCTCCCCCATGAACCCTAAGGGAGTGTTGATATTCAAAGTAGCGCTCCCCCACCCATTGTGAAGGAGCGTCAATCTCCTTTCAAAATATTTGTATGGTTTATTTTGTTAAAAACTTAAGGTATGAAGTTTTTTCGATTTTAAAATTTGAATTTCCTTTTAAAAACGTGAACAAGTACTTACGTGGAGGCTAATTTAAAAGGTGTACTAAATTTTGGAATATAGTATGTAAAAGGTATGAAATGGATATAAAAGGTTTTATGAAATATATAAAATTATTATTTTAAACCTTTTCTGGTTATTATTTAACTTTATTTATTAAGGATCCACATTTAACCTTATTTATAATTCCTCCACATTTAAAAGTATTTTTATAAGCAATGGGTATTGGGATATTTTTTGTGCTAATGGATAAGATGCAAAGTTCGAAGTTTGAAGTTGAAAATTTTAGTGGTAAAAGCAATTTTGAGCTCTGGAAGCTCAAGATGCGGGATTTACCGGTGCAACAAGGGTTGCAAAAAGCATTGGCAGGCAAGTAAAAGAAACCACTAGCCATGATGGAATGGGAATGGGAAGATCTGGATGAAAAAACTCTTAGTACCATTCATTTATGTCTAGCAAATGAGGTTCTATTTATGGAGCAAGTTGGAAAGTCTATATATGACGAAGTCCTTGACGAGCAGGATCTACTTGAAGAGACAATTGTATAGTTTGCGGATGAAATAAGGTACAAAAGTTGTTGACCATTTAAATACCTTCAATACCCTTATAGTTCAATTGACTAGTATGGAAGTTAAATTCAAAGATGAAGATCAGGCTATTACACTATTGTGTTTGTTGCCTCAGTCTTGGGATAATCTAGTCACCTCTATAAGCTTTAGCTCAACAGATGTTTTATATTATGACTCTGTTGTGGGAGCTTTGTTGGCTAAGGAGATGAGGAGAAAACATAGTAAAGAGACCTGAACTCCAGAGGCGATGCTGGTCAGAGGTCGAACTAAAGAGCAGAATGAGAGAAGTTTTTCTCTATCTAAGTCAAGACACAGAAAGGGTAAAGAAAAACGTTGGTACTGTGGCAAAACAGGACATCTCAAGAAAGATTGTTGGAAGAGAAAGGAATTTAAGGAAAACTCTATGAAGGAAGAAAATTTGGTTGTAACAAATTCAGGTATGACTGATCAAGTTTTATCCGTTTTTGCTAATTTACAATATCAAGAAGAATGGCAGTTAGATTCAGGTGCCTCCCACCACATGTGCTCACATAGAAATTGGTTATTTTGTTACCAATCTGTTGATGAGGGTGTAGTGTTTATGGGAAATGGTATTCCTTGTAAAACTGTTGGGGTTGGCAGTATTAGAATGAGGATGTTCAGTGGTATTGTTAGAGAATTAACGAATGTTAGATATGTACCTAAGCTTAAATCAAATTTGATTTCATTGGGAGTGTTGGATTCTTGTGGATATAAGTATACACGTCAAGGTGGAGCACTCACATTGTCGAAATGAAGTTTAGTAGTGATAAAGGAAATAAATGTTGATAACCTTTATAAGCTGGAAGGGAGTATTGAAGTGGCATCTAAAGTGACAGATGTATATTCTTGTTTATGGTAGAAGCATCAAGGTCATAAGAGAAAGAAATAATTGCAGGTACTGGTAAACAATAAATAATTTCGAGACTTAAAATCTTTGTTTCTGAATTCTTGCTTGTTTTATATCTCTGCAAGTTATGATGGTGGTATAATGGGATGTTGTGTGTGGGATCCTACTTCTCACAAGGTCATCATTGACATATATATAGTATGTATGGAACAACCAAAAGGGTTGATTCAAGATCACAACGGTAAATTTCTTTGCATGCTAGATAATTCATTGTATGGCCTATTGGTACCCAGGAAAATATGCAAGAGGTTTGAATCCTTCATAATGAGTCGTAATTTTTCAGAGGGTAGGAATGACTATACAGTTTATATTACATTCACACTCTTGATGCTATTTGTTGATGATATGCTAGATGCAAGCCGAAGCATGGATAAAATCAGTAAGAAAATGACTCATGTGGTCACGACAATTCAGATGAGGGATCAAGGAGAAGAAAAACAAATTATGGGCATAGAAGTACACAAAGATGGTAATGGTAAGATGTGGTTGGAGTTTAGTATGAACATTATAAAACCAGTCTTTATCCCTCTTGCTTTCTGTTAAAATTTTTCTTCAAGTATAGGGCATGTCTATAAAGAAGAAAATGTTATGTCTCATGTAAGTTCAGTAGGAGGTCTATTGTATGTGATGAAATGGTTAAGATGAGATGTTTCACATGATAATGATATGTTTTCAAATACGTGAAAGATTCAGGTGTTGCAGTGAAATGGGTGCTTCAACATTTGAGAAGCACAAATGTCACCTATAATGGTTACACTGAGATGGTCTGTGATAATTGTAATGTATATTTTACAGGTGTTTTGGATAGGAGGAGATCTATCACTAACTATGTCTCACAACATAGTTTTGGAAGACATGTTGGAGGTGGAGTGACTCCTCGGGAAATCCAAACTCATGCAAGTTACACAGGCGAGATCATGAAACCAGTTTTACTAGAGAAGTTGCAATGGTGGTTGGCTTCTCTTGGCTTGTAGAAAAGGTGATGAACAAAAGGAAGGAGAAAGGTATCGGGTTAATTGTTTTCAAGGTGGAGATTGTTGGGATTTGGTGACAACAAATTCCTCTAATGATGGATCTGGATCCTATTATTCTGCGTTGGTTGCAACTAAATAGACCAAGTTAGAATATGGATAGGGATTGCATTTAATAATCAGTTTCTTGTGTGAATGTATAAATTCATGTAAGCCCATAGAGGCAAAGGACTGAGTGAGAGAGACAGAGTGAGAATTTGTTAATCTGTTGTAATCTCCATAATCTGAATAATATGACAACTGATGCCTATGCTTGGTGGACATAGCCCAACGTTTGCGTGAACCATGAATGTGTGTGATTGTTAATTATCATATGTGAATTGTATTTTTGCATTGACAATTCTAACAATAATATGCACTAGGTATAAGTCAAATGAATTCTATGATTCCTCAATGCTTTGGTTAAACACTTTCTAGACAAACTTAGTGATCAAATGTTTATTGGACGAATTGAAATCCAAAAGGAAACCCAAAGATTTTGGAGAAGGTATGTCTAAACTATATTTTTCTAATCAAATAATCAAATAATTGAAAAAATATCTCACCTTCTTCGTCTTTCTTTCTTTCTTTCTTCAAATAATTGAAAAAACATCTCACCTTCTTCATCTTTCTTTCTCCAAATAATTGAAAAAACATCTTTTTTTTAATCTCTAGCAATACATATTTATTTAATATTCAACGAACACCTTTAATATACATATTTTAACCCAAATTATTAAAGTAATTATTTTTTAACCCAAGCGATTTACTCTAAAGTAATTATGACAATCTTTTATCCAAACTTTCACCAACGATTGGAACTTCTCCACGGCACATGAACTTCTCCATGGCTGACGTCTTTGAAATGGTGGTTCACTCAGAATTATGAACACCAAAGGCAGCAAGATTCCACTTACTCCTCACCTGATTGGGTCCCATGCAATGAACAAAACGCTGGCCAAGCTTCTCCCATAATATCAACAAGTTGTGTGCTAAACTTCATCTTCTATGCAACGATAGCGGTGGCTAGGGTTTAATGACGACCTTTCTCCCTTCAACGACCACTTGGAGCACTCGGCGCATGGACTTCAATTCCTTCAGCAACGACGCTACTTCAACAATTTCCTCCAGCGATAGTCTCCTTTAACCAGCAAAACAATGGCTTCGATCTATGCCTCCTTTCTTGTATTCTTCACTTGGGATGTTTTCAGCAAACAATGGCACTCCTTCAAACAAACAGACATCTTGGAACCCTTGATCTATGATTTCCTCTTGATCTACTTTGCATCCTTCTTCTAATTTCTTGTTGCGAAATGACAAAATCATGGGCTTTGAAACCTTGATCCACGATTCCATGGGATCTCCTTTCAATCTGCTCACTGCCTCACAAGTTCTCTTATCTCAGTGCCTCCTTTCAATCTGCTCACTGCCTCACAAGTTCTCTTATCTCGGTGTCTTCTCTAGACACAACTATGTCTTGACTCCAAATCTGATTCACAACAGTTTCTTTTCAACCGATGTCTACCCATTGCAAAACTTGTTGTTCTCTCACACTCAAATCTTACTGGTTGTCCAATCATTGGCTACTCTGATACCATGAAAAAATCAGAGAGAAACAAAAAACTAAAATAATTAATCAATAGGATAATCTATCTATAAAATGATTAACCTGGAGGAAGATCAAACTGGAGAATCTGATCACTCTTTTTATTCATTGATTCATAACATAAATATATACACATACATAAAACTTTTGATTCATAACATAAATATATACACATACATTATACAAACATATACTCATACATAAAACTTTAAAAAAATCTGAGACAATCATTCTAGAACTAAGTCTTCTTTTCTATAACTCTATATAACTAAGTCAACCAAATTATCTTAGAAGTAGCAGGACTAATTACCATACTCCAACATTCATCTGCAATGTTTAATACCGTTTCTGCCAGCCAACAGGGGCGAAATCTATCCATGCGGATTTGGACCTCGGTGGAATACAGAACACCCCTGTTTTACCATCTAATCAAACCATCTAATTTTCGGCCATATCAAATTAAAAAAAAAGCCGAATAATTTTATCAAATTAGAGATACATATCATTTCATACGAACTAGAATATAGCAAAAGGATCCTTCAATTCCATTTTTACGACCAGGCAGAGGAGCATTTCGGGAAAGCCCGTTTAACCCATCTGGTAAAGCAAGAGTTGGTCTTCTTAGGCGCACCAGTACTAGTAATTTCCCTCCTGCGGGTATGATGATCTTCATAGCGATAGACAGTACGAGAAGAGGACGTGGGATTCGATTCTAGGCTTGCGCTGTGAAGCAAAACCTGGTTTGTTGAAGACTCCGGTAGATTCACCATATTCTCAGGTACAACAGCATAGGCAGCCGCACGAACATTACTATTACTTGCCAAAACCGAACTGCCCGTTCCGTCTGTTTCCCCGGGAATCCAACCCTCGCACCATACAATCCCAGACGAGCCCTGCCTTCTGAACGATAAGGATGATCTTGTTAGGGAAGGAGCCATTTAAAACAATACAGATAACATAAACTGCCCAAAACAATGGGTAAGAGAATACAATATCGTTCCCTCCTTCCGGTATCCTCCTATTTAATAATGGCGACGGGTGGCATAATAGATTTCAATGCGCGCGTCACGTAATTGCAGTCAAAACCCATTGTGGTTCTCTTTCTTCTCTATCTGTGTACAGTCCATATCAATTTCCGGGATTCTTGAGCGTAGATAAAAAAAAATTACTGTTAGAATTCGAATCTTCATTGAGGGAGCTATATGAATTTGCTGTGTACATCATTGTTCATGTGCGTTGGACGTTTGAAAATTGGAACTGCAGTTGATCATGAGATATGAACGCCGTTTCTATTAATTTGGTTTGAAGCCAGTGCTAATCATTAACATCATGCACAGATTTATAGAGTAATGAATTTATATTTTGAATTTTTTTTATTGATTTGGGTATATAAATTCGTCGCTCGTCTTAAGCTCGACGAGATTCTCGTGTTCACATGTTGATTGTCGATTGTAATCAATAGCCATCTATCTGAAATTTTAGGCAATTTTTAAATGAGACAATGACCTAGCGAGCCACCCGGCTTGAAAATTTCAGAATTCTTAAATGAGAAGATGCCTTCTCGGTTAGATCATCCAAAATTTCGGCAATTTTTAAATGAGATGACCTAACGAGCCACCTGGCTGAAATAAAGCAGAATTTTTAAAGGAGCTGATGGCTTCTAGGTTAGATCATCCGAAATTTCGGCAATTTTTAAATGCGATAATGACCTAGCGAGCCACACCGTCGTGAATAATTCAGAATTTGTAAATGAGATGATGGCCTCTCCGTTAAATCATCCAAAATTTCCGCAATTTTTAAGTGAGACGATGACAAGCCACCGGGCTTGAATAATTCAGAACTTTTAAATGAGATGATGGCCCAGTTTGAATAATTCAGAATTTTTAAATGAGATGACGGCCTCTTGGTTAAATAATCCAAAAAATATTAAATGGGCTTTGCTGATTTGAATAAGAGTCCAGACAAATAATAAATGCATTTCCATTTTCAAACCCTCTTTAATGAAAAGTCAAGTTCAGCTATTAAAAGCAACTTACACTATGCCTTGGTTTAAACGTTTTAAAAAATGATTTTTTTATGATAATATTTTTTTTAAATATTTGTCTGAAATCTCTTA
>ML781256.1:287317-297757 GCA_009831015.1 Picea engelmannii | reverse complement strand
AATTTAGAAATGGAGAAATAATTTTCTAGCAATTGAAATGTCCATGGTGGAAAAGGTCATGTAGTCATCCATTAATTTTACTATGAAAAAAATCCACATGCATCATCATATCCCATAGAGACTGTAATACCCTCGTTTTTAGTCATGAGATTAATAATGTATTGTGTTTAATTGAAAGGGGACAAAATGCCTAGGAAATATAATACTTTGAACATTACAAATAATAAAATACATCATTGGTTGCAATATGAACAAGAACAATAGTTATAGGGGGCTATGATTTTACAAGAGATGAGGGGGCTAAAGGGGCTAAGTCTTTTTCTTATTATTTTATTCACCCATCTTGGTTTTATTTGGGAAAAGTGGTTACATGAATTCTTACGGAAAGTTCATGTGGCTCTTGTTTTCAAGTAATTACATAAACCACTCTTTTGGGTTGTTTGGTGATTTCTCATTCATTGTTTCTCATCAGTTGGTTCATAATTCATTCTTGTTCTTGGTTGGGGGCATGGAGATGAATTATTGAGGAGAGGAGCCATTTTTTGATCGGTTATAGTAATTATTAGTGTATTCCAACCATGAATTGGTGTCTGTATGTATGAGATGCATTGGCATGTGCTAAACCTTGTTCAGAGTCATGAATCCTAAGAGTCCCAGCATGCAGATTCTTGACCAAATGCACTAGAGCCCTGGAAAGAAGTGAATAGCTTGAGGGACTATGTGACAATGAAGGGGGTTCATTGTCTTTGGGTAATGCAAGCTAGAGATAATAGAGATGGTGTAATTTGGATTGTTGTGTGTTGAGAAACCTGCAAGAGCTTGAGTGTTGACTGGCTTGGGAAGTTGAGTGTCGCTCTAGAAGCCATCCTTGTGGATTCATAGCCCCGTCTCAGGGGTGACATGTTGTTGTTGAGACTTAGAGCAACAATGTTTAAGGGTGTGTGGAACATCGTTGGCCTATAACCAATTGGTGATTGGTTTTATTAAGGATAAGTGCTCTATGTCATGTGTTTCTCCACTTGTATATTTATTTCCAGTATGTATTAATTATTATCTCTAAGATATGCATTTTTTAATGTGTCTACTTGTTGGTTATTGTTGTGCATGGCATGATTAAACATTCTTCTTAAGTCTAGAATGATTCTTGATTATTGCATGTTAGTTATTCCATTTCGTTCATGTTTCCTTATTAAATAATTATTATGAGAATTAGAAATCAGTTATTGAAGTGCAATTTAAAGTAGTGTGGCTAGCCTATTGGTGGTTGGGTACGTTACAAATTGGTATCAGAGTTTTTGGTTCAAACATCGAGCTAGTATGGGCCAAGATGAGTGTGAATCAAGTACACTCATTGTCACATATTTTAGTCTGTGCAAATTTGGAGGAAAAGGGTGAAAATTGTAAAGAGAAATTCCCCAAATTCGTCAGCATGTTTAAGTTTTAAATAACCTGTAACTATCTAAGATGTTTAATGACATCGATTAACTGAGTTGTAGAGATAAATTAAAACTTGGAAGGTCGAAAAATTCAATTTTTAATGGTCATTGTAGCACTGGGAAGATTTCAGAGAATCAACAACTGAGATCGTGTTCAATATCAATATCGAAAAAAAAACTCATATGAGAAAGCTACAACCAAAACAATTAAGGTAAAATTTCAGCACCAGTTTACTTCCAGAGGGAATAACTCCTTGCTCAAAAGTCTATTTGAGGCACATGAGTAGTATATGCAAATATTTTGAGTGATAGAAGATATCCATGGAGCCATATTTGGGATCTGGATAAGTGAAAATGTGCGAGAAGAGAAATAAGACACTTGTATCATACATGGATAAATTGGGAAAAATAATATAAACTACTCCAGACCATAACTTTCAGTTCAGAGATCATATTTGAGAAAACAAATAGTAGCTGGAAAGGTATTGAGGACGATAAGACATATATCAACATATAATTTTGAATTTGGAACTAAAAATTCTCAGAAAGTAATAAAGAGATTTTTGTAGTAGTAAGTGAGTGGAAATTACAACTTGTGAATGTTGTAACTTTTCGCTGAGAATTCATATTGAGACATGAGTATATCCATTGGAAATATGATTCAAAGGATAATAACCTATAATTTATACAATTTGGAGAAACGTGATATAATTCTTCATGAATTGAGAATAAAAAGGACATGCTGCATTAATTAAAAAAAATTATATAATATACATAATTCTAACAAAATGGTTGCTTGCGCATTTTGTAGAACTAAGGGATATAATCATATCAGTTAAAGATAATAATCCAAATTTGGGAAATGGAGGAAGGAGATGGAGCCTTAAGTCATGAGAGAGAAGCCAAATTTCAAAATATCAATGTTGGTAATGCATAGACAAAATTGAATGGGCACAGGAGCAAGGGGGGGCCATAAACATTAATAAAGATTGTGAGAAGTTTGAGAATAGAAGTGAAAATTTCCAAAGAATACAATGAGAATATGATGAGAGAGAAAAATCAAATATATTCTCAAATGATGCAAATCCTAAATAAATTTTAGAGGGAAGCAAAGAATGGATCATACTCAAGACAAAAGGAAGAAGGGAGATATCATGAAAGGAAAGATAACTACACAAGAACTGGTCATTCAAGAAGTGTTATCAGAAATCATATACATCACTTACATCCTTATTAAACACATAAATTTTATGCATATGAAGACTCCATAAGCATTCCAAAAGTGTCTCTAGTTAGACACCAAAGAAGAAAACATGAATTGGACAGTTTGTAAGGAGAGATGATGTTGGAGCAGGCTATTTTGGATAAGTTTTGGGCAAAAGCGGATCACGTGACATTTTGGTAAAGGAGAAACACACACGGAAAGCATCTAGCACATTATTAGGAGTCAACGCTCAAGAAACAGGAGCGAGTTAGGAATTTTTGGGACATTTTCACCACTTTGTAACCATCTTGTAATGGGATTAGCCCTAATAGAATACTATAAATATGTAATGGGTTTTGGGTAGAAGGTAACCTTGAGTGTGAAGAGTTGGTTAGTGGTTAATATTATTTATTTTTTTGGTTGAGTTGTTGAGTATGATCTGAGTTGAAGATCAATAGAGAAGTATGTGTGCAATGCAACATAGAATGGCTAAGGAAGGTTTAGGTTTTTAATGAAGATCAATGTATGAGAACAGTGCACATGAATGTAATGGAGATTATGAATGAATTAATAAGAAGCCAACCATTGTGGACATGTCCCAATTTGGGGTGAACCATGATAAAACCTTGTGTCTTGATGTGTTTCTTATGTGTGTTACGTTTCTGACGAATATGATGGATGTTTAGTATGGATTCGTTTATTTTTTTGTGGTTACTGTGTAATGATGAAGAATGTTTAGTATTTTGGAATATGTCTATGATATATGTTCTTATGATCCTATGGAATTAATTTAATGATGAATGAGTGAAATGTTAAGTGGAGTAATGTTGTGCATAAGGTATATTGCATTATAATTAAAGTCTAAGTAATGGCAACTACGCACACATATGATGGATGGACAATGCATAGTATGGTCATGTTGAGTACCTCCCTTCCCCTCATCACTGCATAAACTTAGTTCCTACAGCCCCTCTAGAAGCCTCACGTGAGACTTCACTTGCTTCTAGGTGATGCTGAAAGGGATGCCATGTAAGGGTTTTGTTGGTTTATTATTGTTTAACCCTGGGTCTTCCCACTGCATGCCAACAAATGGTTCTGTTTTCGGGACCAAGATCTGCGAATGAGGAGTATGTGGAGGCCCAATAAGGAGGACATCAGAGAATGGTGGAATACTAAGAAGATTGGTTTTGAAGTAGATCAGAATCAAAATCCATGGATTAGTGCAGAATAATGGTCACAAAGGTATGTTTTTACATATTTACATGAAATTTTCTTTGTTGAATTTATGAATTTGTTAGCATAGTGGATCTAGAGATTTATTGAACAAATCAGAAGATATCAAACTATGGTTCCAAGGAATTGGAATCTTGAATTAATCTGACAAGTTAATGCAGTAAGTAATAAGACATCACACGCAGTTGACTACTTGTTGGATAGTATACTGGGAAGTTATGTTGCTAAATGTTCCATAGATTATACTAATTCATACAGTGTTGTTGAAAGAGAATTCTTCAAGGGACCACGTGGAAGATACATGAAAACAATATATACATGGATTAATATGTTTTTGTGCGACAAAGGAGTGATGACAATGGAATATGATTGCTAAGAACCTTCGTGCACATAGGGGAGCTGGGGGATAACCAGGGAATGATCAGAGTGTAGAAAGGGATGAAAATAAGGAATGGGGAATGGATGGGTTGAGGATGACAAGTGAAGAAGAGTGTGTGATGAATGAATAGATTGCAATATTGTGCAACAATAAGATATTTATACTGAATAAGAAGAGGACTGTGGATGAGAGAGAAAGGAAGCACAATGAGATCGAGGAAAGAGAAAGTATTTCAATGTTCCATATCAAAGGGATTATGTGCACAAAAGAAAATATCTGTCGGCTCAGTCCAATAGAAGAGGGTCCCACTTAGATAAAACTTTGTGTCGAAATCACGACCCCGTGTGCATCACCAAGAACTGAGGTAAGATCAAAAGTTTTGTCAATTGTAATTAGTGGAGAAAGTAAAAATAGTAGTTGAAGTAATCAAAGTAGTGGAAGTAGTACATCGAGTCTGAATCAATTAGTGGTATCTGAAAAGAACACCATGCATAACACAATGGTGGGGGTAGTGTAATGATCCCAAGCCAAATTTTTTGTTGGAATCACTAACTAACCACTGATTTGATTATTAATTGTTGTGTATGCAGGTTGGCCATGAATAATTCATCCTTAGGGTTTATTGAGTTATTCAGCCACAGATTATAAAGGAATCATTATCATCATATGAAGATCATCAACAAAGAATAATATAGGAACCACAACAAGATCTGACCTTTATTATAAGAAATAAAGCACATGATACAAATAGAGAAGCAGATCTAGAATAAATTCATATGGCTTCAAGAAAATAATAGAGTTGCATACAAAATTCTCCTGGAGATACAAATCAAGCCTCCCAAACGTTGTAATAGAAGATGAATGCTCAACTGCAAAACTAGAGTTTAAGCCTAACCCTCAAGCAAAAGGTATGGCCCTGTTGATTGTTGGTACGGCCTGTTGAAGACAATGAATACCAAGGATTCGACCCTCATGAAGATGAAGGCCCCCAAATGTTGTAAAATTCCTCCCAATGATAGATAAAGGCAATGGAAGTCTCCACTTGAAGTATGGATCTCAAACACTGAAGCTTCCTCATCAAACTATAGAAACCCTAGACTGGTACGACCCTCCTGAAACCCTGAATATGGCCAATAGTACGGCCTAGATGAAGATGGGATATGAATCCACTAAAACTCTCTAGGATGATAGATCGAGTAGCCACAAGCACCTGAGAGAAGTTATAAGGTCATATCTAGCCTATGGCCTTCTAGATATGAGAAATATTGAATCACCAAATCATCCTCTTCCTCCTAAAATCGTCCCAACCTGAAAATGGATGATAGGGACATGATAACTCCTCCAAGAAGCCCTCAAATTGATGAGCAAGGGCTTACAAGAAAAACCCTAATGTTGAAAACCTCCAAAGCCTCCTCAATATGCTGAATCGAACTCTTACTCAACAAATGATGCGCCCCTACAAGAAAAACCTAGTTGGTACAGCCCTGCTGATCCAATTGGTAAGACACTGCAAGTCCTCCTGATTAGATGATGGATGTAGAATGGTGTGGGTGGAGTATTTCATCCCTGAGACCAAGCTTGGAACAAGGTGAGTGGAATCTTTCACCACTGAGTTGTTCACTAGGGTTTTTAATATCAAAACCCTCAAAACTGTATGCTTAAGAGCATCAACAAGAAAATACCAAAATCCAAAATGAATGAGAGGTGTGCCCTAGCCTTCTCTTTATATGTTTTTTTTTGTTTCCTTGTTGAGTTAAGTTAACCCCAAGGTCAACTCCTAACTCAACCTCCAACGCTTCTATTTTTTCATTGAGTTATCTTTTAACTCTTTTTTCCTTTTCCTTAAGTCAACTTAAGAATATAACATTAGTTTGGTTGACTTTTCCCTTCAGTGTGAGACTATGGCCTAGTGGGGATACCTAGACTAGTAAGTCATCCCAAACCTCCTCAGCAAGAGGTGGGGGACATTACAGACTCCCCTGCTAGAAATTGCTTGTCCTCAAGCAATTCCAAACCTGTCTCACGTACCACCTATTCATTCTCCCATGTGGCATCCTCAATGGGTAGATCCTTCCATCTGATCAAGTACTCTTTGATGCTTATCTTCCTGAGCCTCTTGTCTCGAACCTCCAGTATCTCTTCTGGAATCAAAACAAGTTGCCCCCCTTTGTCCATGGGAGGCAGTACCTCAATGGGTGTGATGTGTTGGCCAATGGCCCTCTTTAGGTAGGACACATGAAAGACATTGTGTATCCTGCTGCCCTGTGGAAGATCCAGCTCACAGGCTATGTCCCCTATCTTCCTCTTGATCCTGTAGGGTCCAAAGAAACGTGGTTGTTGATTCTATGCTCTGCTTCTTTTTATCGAAGCCTACCTGTATGGTTGAAACCTTAGATAGACTAAGTCACAAACCTCAAAAGTGTGCTCAACTTTTTTCTTATCTTCTTGGACCTTATGCTGGTTTTGTGCCCTTTGTAGATGATCCTTTAGCTCTCTGAGGATGTCTTAGCTATATTGTACCCAATCCTGTACCATTGATGCCCTTCTATCACCAAAAGCAATCTCCACAAAAGAGAGTGGATCATAGTTGTATAAGGCCCTGAATGGTGTCATGCCTATGGATACGTAATGGGTGGTGGTGTAGCAACACTCTCCTAAGTGAAACCATCTAACCCATGCTTTCTACTATCCTACCACATAATTCATGAGATAGCCTTCCACCCACTTGTTGACTATCTCGATTTGTCCATCCGTATGAGGATGATAGTTGGTATGAGGGGTCAAGGTCGTACCAACCAATATGAACAACTCCTGCCAAAATGTACTCATGAACCTGCTATCCCTGTCACTGACAATGGTCTTGGGTAGACCATGCAATCTGAAGATCTACCTAAAAAATAGTTTGGCCACCTCTGTTGCACTGAAGTCTATGGCTATGGAGAAGAAGTGTGCAAACTTTTTCAACCTATACACCACTACGAAAATGTAGTATTTATCCTACATCCTTGGAAACCTGGTGATAAAATCCATGGATATGCTTTCCCACTTGTGCTTCGGAATGGGTAAGGGTTGCAGTAGTCCTGCTGGGTGAGTGTGCTCATCCTTCTTCTCCTGGAACGTGGTACATTCCTTGACATGCCTCATTACATCCTCCTTGAGGCCCTTCAAAGAGAACCTCTCTCTCACCTGCCTGTATGTCTTACCAATACCTTGGTGCTTTTCCATTAGTGAGTCACGACATGCCTACAACACCTTGGCCTTGAAGGCCGATCCAAGAACCAGAAAGATTCGACCCTTGTAATAGATGAGTTTGTCAATGATTCTGAGGTTATGATCCTGCACTTTCCCATCCATTAGCTGACAAGTGAACTGATCCTTTGCATACTCCATCACCAAGTGGTCCTTCCAGTCAACAAATACATTCGTCATGGAATAAATGGATGGCCTCCGGGATAATGCATCAGCCACCACGTTGTTCTTTCCTTTGACAAATTAAATGTCAAAGTCATAAGCTTGTATTATGCTTACCCATCTATGTTGTATTTCATTTAAGTCCTTTTGCTCCAAGAGGTACTTAATACTATTATGATCTTATTTGACCACAAACCGTGCACCTACTAGGTATTGTCTGAATTTGGCTAGTGCGTGCATGATAGCCAGCATTTATTTGTCATAAATGTTGTAGAGTAGCTCAGGTCCCCTAATTTTTTGGCTCTCATAGGCAAGAGGGTGCCTATTCTGCACCAGTACGGCCCCTATTCCTTATCCTGAGGCATCACACTCCAAGGTGAAGGGCAAGCCAAAATCTAGTAGAGCTAGGAGTGGGAACATGCTCATCACCTTTTTCATCTTATCCATCATAACTTGAGCTTCTTCACTCCATTTAAAGGCTCCCTTCTTAGTCAAATCAGTCAAGGGTGCACACAGCTAAGAAAACCCTTTGAAAAACTTCCTGTCATAAGTGCACATGCCTAGAAATTCCCTTAAATCTGTGAGTGTCTTAGTAGTAGGCCACTCCATAATTTCTTTTATTTTCTCCCGATGTACATGTACCCCCTTTGCTCCAATGATGTGTCCCAAGTAAATAAATTCTATCATTCCAAACTCACATTTGAACTCCTTATCGTACAATGATTGTTCCTCCATGATAAAAAAAAATTGGTCCACATGCCGAAGGTGTTCCTCCCACGTCTTGTTGTAAATGAGAAAGCCATCAAAAAATACTATCAAGTGCTTCCTTAACTATTTGTTGAACACATTGTTCATGCAATATTGGAACGTAGTTGGGGCATTGGTTAACCCGAAGGGCATCACCAAGAACTCATAATGGTCATAATGACACCTGAAAGCATTTTTTGAGATGTCCTCCTCCCTCATCTTGATTTGATGGTAGCCAGAACGGAGGTCAATCTTTGTGAAATAGACAGCTCCATGCAATTCATCTAACAACTCATCGATCCTGGGTATAGGGTAATTGTTTTTTATTGTCCTTTTATTCAAATCCCAGAAGTCAATGCACATCTGCATAGTCCCGTATTTCTTCTTGACCAACAATTTGATGGTAGCCAAAATGTAGGTCAATCTTTGTGAAATAGACAGCTCCATGCATTTCTTCTAACAACTCATCAATCCTGGGTATAGGGTGCCTATTTTTTATTGTCTTTTTATTCAAAGCCCGGAAGTCAATGCACATCTGCATAGTCTTGTCTTTCTTCTTGACCAGTACTACTAAAGAAACAAAAGGGATAGAGCTTGGCCTGATGAGCCCCATGTCCAAAATATCCTTGATGGATTTCTGTATCTCGTCTTTATACTTCTTTGGATGCCTATATGGTGTGGTGATTATTGGTTTAGCTCATGTCTCTAGCTCAATGATATGCTCAAACCCCCTGTCTGGTGGCACCCCTGGAGGAATTGGTCCAAACACTTTGTTGTGTTTGTCAATGACATCTTGGATCTCTGGAGTGTAGTGAACCTTACCCTGCTCATCCACATGTGCCAAAATCCTACATTCAGTTGCATACACAATATCCTCTCTCCTGAAGATGGCTTCCATCCTCTTGGCTGTGACTACCTTGGAAGAGTTACCTGTCATGCCTCCGATCACTACCTTTCATCCACCCTCCTCTGTAAATGACATCTCCATGGTATTGGAGTTGGTGGTGATAGGGCCCAAAGTGTTGAGCCACTGAACTCCAAGGATTATCTTAGTGTTTGGAAGGTCCATCACATAGACGTCCTGTACCAACTCATGCTTACCCAATGTAATATTCATACCTAGAATGTATCTGTCACAAGGCATAGTGCTTCCACCTGCTACCTCCACCTTGAACCCTTCAAATTCCACTGTGGGTATATACCTCCTTCTCAACAATGTTGATTCAATGAAGTTGTGAGAGGCTCCCCCATCAATCAATACTGATACTTTCTTCCCTTGAAAGACTCCTCTCATCTGGAAGGTGTTAAATTTGGGCACACCACTGATAGATGCCAAGGTGGCTTTCCCCTCAACTGTATTGTCTTGTCCTGTTACCTCCTCCTATGTTGTCTCTATGGTTTTGATCTCCATGTTATCAAGTTGGTCATAATCTTCCTCCTCCTCATTGTCTGAGTTCACTTCTATGTAGTGCACTTGGCCACGGCCCATGCACTTGTTGAATTGGTGTTCAACACCTCCTTCGGGACTCACGACATGGTCTAACAGCCTCTCATGGATCCATTAACTCTAGCAGTGATGATTTTACCAATCACTCGTGGGTTTTGGTCTAACGACAGCTGTACTACCACTAAATTGGTATCAAAGCGAAAGGTTACAGGTTCGAGTACGCTCGATTGGTGTCGAGTATCTCAGTTGGTGCTGAGGGGGAGATTGTTGAATTGGTGTTCAACGCCTCCTTTAGGACTCGCGACATGGTCTAACAGCCTCCCGTGGATCCATTAACTCTGGCGGTGATGAGTTTATCAATCACCCGCAGGTTTTGGTCTACTCCTTGAGTTTGTAAAAACAACTTCATCCTGATACTCCAAAGAGCATAATTATGACCATCAAATACAGGCAATCCATGTTTTGTAATTTCTGACTTCTTATCCATTATGAATGATCAAAAACTTCCAGTGGTTAAACTGATATCTTGAAGTAACCTGCTCTGATACCAATTGTTGAACAGGATAAGTCAATTGAGAGGGGG
>ML781256.1:246229-281424 GCA_009831015.1 Picea engelmannii | reverse complement strand
CATTTCATCAATTCAACAATCCTGTGTCGAAGAGTCTTGACACTTCAAGTTATGAAACCCCGAAATAGAGCTTAGCTTCATGCTAGCTCCTCCCTCTCACATGACCATCGGTGGTAACCAATGCCTACACCAAAAATGTATTTCGGAATTTCACATTTCGGTGTTTCGGCATTTCTTGTGATGAAGTGTTTCAATACTCCAAGTCACAAACCCCGAAATTTTCAACGTTTCGCATTTCGGCGTTTCATCATTTCACATTTCGGTGTTTTGGCATTTCTGTGATGAAGTGTTTTGACACTCCAAGTCACGAGCCCTGGAATGATATGATGGCTTCACATTTGATCTGGTGGACATAGATCAGACAGTTCTCGTAAACTTCTCGAGGACATATCAATGGTCATATACAACTCTTATATTACTCCTCCAATGCTTAATCCAACGGATATGACTTAATCATTCATCGAGATGGATGGTTGTCGTGGTTTCAGTATTTCGGCATTTGGGACTTCGTGATGTTGAAGTTTTTCCTTACCATGCAAAAATCCCGAAATAGAAACTCTCGGAATCCCGAAATAGAAACTCCCAGAATCATGTGAGTGTGTCCCTTTAAGTATTTCAGCATTCGGGACTTCGTGATGTTGGAGTTTTTGCTTACCATGCAAAAATCGCGAAATAGAAACTCCCGGAATCCCAAAATAGAAACTCTCGGAGTGACGATCTATGAAATTGATGATCTCCAAAATTCAAGCTGTGCCCGTGCAAACTAATCCATGGTGCCTTTGCAAACTGACCAACAAACTCCCCCTTTGGCATTTTAAAGTTTGACATTAATGACAAAAACAAGTCCTGTGCAAACTATGACAAAAACAAGTGATGGATTCCATGGCTCTTTTCACGTGAAGCAGAGTTGCTTCCTTCTCAGTTCCCTCTTGGTGTTATCATACATTATGCCATGGCCCCTGTCAAACCCATTTGGGTCACGTCCCCCCTAGTTCATTGGAGGTCTCTGATCTCTTCCTCTGGTGTTAAGAGGTGGCCTAGGTACAAAATTTGGTTTGGCAGATGGTCCTAGGTCCTTTGTCCTCCAAATAGCATCCTGTAGGTTGGTAGGCTTAAAATCATTTACCCAACCCTTCAAGGGTTCCATCAACCCGTCAATGAAAATCATAATAAGTCTAGTTGGTGATATATCTTGTACCATGACTGATAACCTTTGGAATTCCTCAATGTATACCTTTGTTGCTCTTGTTTTCCTTAGTTGTGTGAGATATTGGAAGTGCAACTTAGGATCCCCCTGATCAAATCGGTCAATGAGTCTCTGAGTGAACTCTGTATAGATCACTATCTGATTGTGGCCTAGTGTGGTGAGTCCATGATACCACCAATCATGATCCTTTCCATCCAAATACATAGTGGCGAATTTGATGGCTTCCATCTCCCTCATGGGATTAAGCTGCAGATAAGTGTCCAGCTTTTGTACCCATGCCTGTGATGTCATCTTGGCCGCACCATCAAAGTATGGGATTTCCATATTCCCTGCTCTTCGTTTGAACTCATAACTCCTCCTGTGGTTTGACCTGGGATTGTTTCTGAACTTGAGTTGGCAGTATTGATCCAGGGACATCTTCCTCTGAATTATCATATCCAATCTATGGTACTCCCTAGTACATCGTGCCATTTGCTCAACAAAGTCATCCACCCACTCCTGTTGTACCTGTTGATCTATGAATGTGGGAAAGTATGGCCTAGGGTTAGCCCTGCTACCCATATTTCCATGTGATGTACCCCCTCCATGGCTTCCCTCAGACCTAGGATCCTTCTCGAGATTATACCTAGTTTCACCATGGGATCCACCAGCCTCTTTGCTTCCATACATCTCAGGGTCTTTCCCCTGGTGATTCATCTTCATCAATAGTCATGTTATCATCGTATGGTTCTCATCAATCTTCCTCAGATTCCCATATACCTTCTTCAATGTCTCAGTGATTATGGCTTGTTCCCTCTGGCTTGTCTCCTGGCTTTCTTGTAAGTGGTGGACCAGGTTTCTTTCTATAGTGTTTAGGGTTTTATTTAATTTACTGAATTCGGTTGCCAAGTAAGTCAAGCCCTGTGGCTCATGGTCATCTCCTAAACCCTCCATTTCGGGTTTTGTTTCACTATCCTGCTTCTTCCTTCTGCCCATAAAGATACCATTGTACCTTTTCATGCATTAATCCTCACAGGTTTGGAGGATCAGAGCTATGATACCACTGTAATGATCCCAAGCCAAAAAAATTTCTTGGAATCACTAACTAAAAATTGATTTGATTATTAATTGTTGTGTATGCAAGTTGGCTATGAATAATTCGTCCTTAGGGTTTATTCAGTTATTTATCCACAAATTAAACAAGAATCATTACCATCATATGAAGATCATCAACAAAATATAAGATAGGAACCACAACAAGATCTGACCTTTATTATAAGAAAGAAAGAACCTGATACAAATAGAGAAGCAGATCTAGAATAACTTCAGATGGATTCAAAACAATAATAGAGCTTCATACAAAATGATCCCAGAGATACAAATAAAGCCTCCCAAAGGCTGTAATATAAGATGAATGCTCAACTGCAAAACTAGGTTTTAATCCTAACCCTCAAGCAACTAGTATGACCCTGCTAATTGATGGTATGGCCTGTGCAAGACAATGAATACCAAGGATTCGTCCCTCCTGAAGATGAAGACCCACAAATGATGCCAAATTCCTCCCAATGATAGATTAAGGAAATGGAATCCTCCTCCTAAAGTATGGAACTCAAACACTGAAGCTTCCTCCTCAAACTGCAAAAACCCTAGACTGGTACGACCCTCCTGAAACCCTGAATATGGACAATAGTACGGCCTAGTTGAAGATGGAATATGAATCCCCTGAAACTCTCTAGGATGATAGATCGGGCAGCCACAAGCTCCCGAGAGAAGTTACACGGTCAGATCTAGCCTATGGCCTTCTAGATCTGAGAAATATTGAATCACCAAATCGTCCTCTTCCTCCTGAAATCATCCCAATCTGCAAATGGATGGTAGGGACGTGATGACTCCTCCAAGAATCCCTCAAACTGATGATCAAGGGCTTGAAAGAAAAACCCTAATGCTGAAAACCTCCAAATCCTCCTCAATATTATGGATCGAACTCTTCCTCAACAAATGATGCGCCCCTGCAAGAAAACCCTAGCTGGTATGACCCTATTGATCCAACTGGTACAACCCTGCAAGTCCTCCTGATTAGATGATAGATGTAGAATGGTGTGGGTGGAGTATTTCATCCCTGAGACCAATCTTGGAACAAGGTGAGTGGAATCTTTCACCACTAAGTTTTTCACTAGGGTTTGTAATATCAAAACCCTCAAAATTGTATGCTCAAGAGCATCAACAAGCAAATACCAAAATCTAGAATGAATGAGAGGTGCACCCTAGCCTTCTCTTTATACTTTTTTTTTCATTTCCTTGTTGAGTTAAGTTAACCCCTAGGGTTAACTCCCAACTCAACCTTTAATGCTTATATTTCTTCATTGAGTTATCTTTTAACTCTTTTACTTTTTCCTTAAGTCAACTTATGAATATAACATTAGTTTGGTTGAATTTCCCCCTTAGTGTGAGACTATGGCCTAGTGGGGATATCTAGACCACTAAGTCATCCCAAACCTCCTCAGCAAGAGGTGGGGGAAATTACAGGTAGATCCCACCTTAAGAATTGCTCTCTTTCAAGGGGCCATTTCATAGGACCCAGAACAACATCTGTTCATTTGTGACATGATATGGACTGTGAAGAATTTCCATGACCATGATGTGAAGATTATGTAGTTGGAAACAAATTTCAAAGATCGTGAACCATTATGATATATGAAATATCATAATACTACACCGACGGGTCAGATGAGAAAATTGTCAGAGGTAAGACAAGCTTTGTTGAAAGAATTCTAGAAGCATAAGTCTCATTCGCAGTGTACTACAAAGCTGAAGGAAATTAAACAAATAGTAAATGAATCAGTATGGGACTATAACCAAAGGTTTAAGATATTGAAAGATCGATTAACATTTCAGATTCAAGATGAACAACACAAATAATGTGTTGTTGCAGGTTTATTGCAACATATACGTTTCCCTTTGACATAGTAGAAGACTGCAACATGATAAGGAGCTTTGGAAATTGCGATAAAATTTGAAGCATCCCCTATAGGTGAGAATAACACAGAGATGGCTCAAGTACATTTATATATGGACACACTAACTATTAAGATACAATAAATTACAAAAGGAAAATAAAAGTGCAAGGGAGTCTCGTGTATAACTTGTAAAATAGAAGGCCATTATAAATATGAGTGTCTGTCATTCCAGAAATACTTGAATACAGTATCTCTGAATCCATTAGGGTTATGGTGTGAAACTTGAAATATGGTGGGTCACCACCCTCATAAAAATCCATTCATGCAAAAATATCAGAGAACTGTGAGAAATTTTTTTTGAAACTTTTGTAAGTCAGTAGAACATGACGAGAAGTATTTTCACCCGTTGGACTTGATGAGAGAACACATTGCAAATTCTTATAGAGTCCAAGTTGAAGAAGCAGAATGAGGAGCCCCATAGTTTAATTGATCTAGATTTTATGAGGAGAAATAAATGAACACAAATTATTGAAAGATGATTAAAACAAAATAACAGATACACAGTAAAATCGATTCCTATTCAATAAGGAAATAAGATGAAACTATAAAAAGAGTAGAAAACAAGCTTGTTGGAATAGTGGTGGCTTGTCTCTGAGAAGAGATGTGACAGTTGCACTCATTTGCAAGAATATGATTATAATGAGGATATGAAGGCCTTTTTACAATAAATAGGAATTCCCAAAACCCTATACATCAAAAAACCTAACCCTCGAAGATGAAGTGCAAAAATTCATGTGGGCCCCGTTGGGGTAAGTTAGTACATCAACTTCCCGGGGTCATAACTTTTGCATGCGATCTTTGTTTTAGGTGCACAATATCCCATTGGAAAGTTCTATCTGAGGAATACACATGTTTCCTTCAGACTCTGAATTTTTCAACAGTTTGACTATGGCGAGCCCTAAAAACATTGTTTAGGGCCTCAAAACGACCCCGAAAGTCAGGGACCCGAAAACTAGGAAAAAATGCCAAACTTGAAAAATGCCAAAATGAGCCAGTTGGAATAGGTGGGAGGCCACCAAAATCCATATGGATCAATCCTACCCCCTTAGGAGGAAATGGTATCCATTAATTTGATGTCCCCCATCAGATGAGAAAATTTCTTTTGAATTTGGCCCTGGGTATGCCACTTGCCTTGGTGCAGGAGCTGCCTTGCTTTGACAACTCGATAAAGTTGGATCCTTTGATGAAGAGTGCCCTTGAACTTTGTTTCCACAATATTATCATGCAATTCATTTTGTATGTAGTCGAGGTTGAGCTATGTTGGTGTCAACTACTTTGTTATCTCTGAGGTGTCCAATAATGGTGGGAGATAAGGTTGAAGGCGATCCATGTTGAACACGGGGTGTAGGCCAAGGAAAGGAGGAATGTTGAGCTCAAAATAATTGTCACCCACAACCTTGGTGATGGTGTACGACCCATAAAGGAGTGGATGAAGCTTCTGATGGGGCCATGTAAGGCACTCTTTCTGCAAGTGCAACCAAACTTTGTCTCTCACCTTAAACCTATGTGGCACTCAGTGTTGATCACATGGAGATGCTTGTACTTGGCATTGGACTTCTATAGAATATCCTAAACCTATTGGTGGATGTGTTGGATATGCTCAATGATCTGGGTGGATTTTTTAGCTTCAGTTGGAGTATGGGATGAGTCAACCAAGATGGTTTCAAGGGGTAGTGCAACATCCATGGGACCCAATGGTTGGAATCCCAACCCCACCTGAAAGGGGCTATGGTCGGTTGAGCTATGTAGGGATCGATTGTAGCTATGTTGAACACATGGAATAATCTCATCCCATGTGTGAGGGTGCTTAGAAATGTACATGCATAGGATATGCACGATCATTCGATTTACGAACTCAGTTTGGCCATCTATCTAGGGGTGGAAGGCCGTGGATTTAGTGATCTTGGTGTCCAGCATTGACCAGAGGCTCAACCAGAATGTGTTGAGAAACTGACTATCCCGATCTGAGATAATGGTTTGCAGGATTCCAAAATGTACCCAGACTCGTTCAAAGAAGAGCTTGGAAATGGCCTCTGTTGTGATGTTCTTCTTGCAGGTGGTTAGAATCACCATCTTAGAAAAGAGATCAACAACCACAAAAACACATTCATTTCCCCTCTTGGTGGATAGGAGGCCTGACATGTAGTCCATTGATATGGATTCCCATGGCCTTTCAGGAGTAGGCAGAGGGGTGTACAGGCCTTGTTTCTTAGTGGTCAGATTGGAAATAGCACAGGAAATGCAGGACCTAGTATACTTGTTGACATCTTGTTGAAGTTTTGACCAGTAGAAATGTTTCTGCAACATTTCCACTATCATTTCGACATCGAAGTGTCCTTCCACCCGACTGTAGTGGGCTTCCCAAATTAGATTCACTCGCTCACTTTATGTAACGATCATATGTCCCATACGTAAAAACAACCCATCTTGAAGATGGAAATTAGCGACAACTGAGTTTGCGCCCAACATTTTGTAGGTTGTGGTGAAGTTTCGGTCTGTCTCATAGAGTTGGCTCCATCCAGAGTTCTCGTGGTTGCAAGAGTCTAGCCTCGTGGTGATTGCTACAACTAGCATTCGATTGAGGAAATCAACGACTCGATTGGTACTTCTTGTTTTATACTTGATGTTGAGGTGGAATTGTTACAAGTATGTGGACCACTTCTAATGGCGGTCATTCTGCAATTTTCCTTGTGTCTTCTTGAACTGCAGTGGCTTATGATCAGTGTGGATGACTTTCTCCTTCCCAAGAATGTAATGTCTCCACTAGCAGTAGGCTTGCACAATGGATTACATTTCTTTGTCATAATTAGGGTACTTACGGACAACATCTGATACTGTCTCACTATGATAGGCCCTAGGGTGGTCATGCTGAGTGAGAACGATGCCCACAACATAATCTAAAGAATATTTCTCGATATCAAAGGGCTGATGCAAGTCTAGTAAGTAAATTACTGGGGATGAGCACAAGATTTTCTTAAAATAATTGAACGCTTGTTGTTGGGACCAGACCCACACAAATGTTTCTTTACCACCACCCCTGGTTGCTTGGTTGAGGTCCCAAGAAATATGGGAGAATCCCAACACGAACATGCAGTAGCAATTGGCAAGGCCCAAGAATCTTTGAATCTCAGTGAGTGTGGTTTGGGCTGGCCAGTCATGGATGACCTAGATCTTGGTTGGATCCACATGTACACCATGCATATCAATGATGTAGCCTAGGTAATAGACCGTGTCTATGTCTAAGAATCATTTTTCCAAGTTGGTGTATATCTGTGTTGTCCCAGGGTGTGCAGAACCTATTGAATATGTTGCAAGTGTTCCTCCCAAGTCTTGTTGTATATGAGGATGTCATCCAGGTACACCACTAAAAAAGTATTGGTGAATGGTCGCATGATATCTTCCATCATCCTCGTGAAAGTGGCTATATCACATTTCAAACCAAAGGGCATGACAAACCATTCAAAAAGACCTTCCTTTGACTTGAAGGAAGTCTTCCATACACATGTTTGTTCTATCGGGACCTGGTGGTAGCCAAAATTCAGATCAATCTTACTGAAGTATTTGGCCCCCATGAGTTGATCAAGGAGTTTGTTGATTTGGGGAATCGGACACCGTTTCCTGAATGTTATTTTATTCAAGGCCCGGTAATCAATGCAGAGTCTCCATGTTCCATCTTTCTTATGTACCAACATGAATGGTCTCCCACAAGGCAATGAGTTGGGATGGATGTGCCCCTTGTGCAACAGTTCTTATATCTTTTGCTTGATCTCCTTTTTCTCTAATAGAGAGTGGCAGTAGACTAGCCTATTGGGTAGCGGTGCACCTAGGTTCAGATCGATGGAATTATTTACCTAATAGTGCAAAGGTTCCCTGGTAGATGAGGATAATATATTCGAGTATACTTCCATGAACTTATCCACTTTCTTCTATTGCATGGAGAGGTTAGTCGTGGAGGCCCTAGATGTGGTTGTGATCTTTTTCTTATTCTGAGAGAGAATCATGAAGAAGACAAATTTCCCCGTCTGAGAGACGACCTTTCTCCATTTCTTGGCATAGATCAAGGAAATAACACTAGGTGGGATTGCCTCAAGTATCATGTACAATTTCATGTTCAAAGTAATAATAATGTTGCGAGGCCTAAACTCATATACAACATGACGTTTCCATAAAAAAGGTTTTCTCAAAAGAACATTAAAAACTTTGAGAGGTGAAACATGACACAATACCTCATCTTTGAAGGGATTGATGTCGTATGACAGGCGACATTGTTGGCTGACACGGATATCGCTTCCTTGGAGGAGCCATTCAATGGTGTAGGGTTGCGGGTGCGACGTCGTTGGCAGGGCAAGATGCTTGACAATATCTACTGAGATGAACTTCTTTTGGCTACCGATGTCAACAATGAAGTGTAGTGGGTTACCCTTCACCAACATATGTGAATGAAAAAGGTTCTCTCCTTCCTCTGGCTTGTCTAGTTCACTGGGATAGAGCTTGGTGGTAGCAGCGATAGCACCGGGTTTCGTGTCAATGATCTGTCTCCCCCTTTGTGGTTCTAAAACGGAGTTAGAACCTACATCTAATTCAAAGGCTTTCACCTCAGCCACCAACGACTGCTTTGATCGGCAATCATCAGTGTTATTCTAGGGGCTCTTATGGAATTCGCACCATTTCCTGGTAAATTTATTTGTCTTTCCAGTGTCCTTCTTTACTTGCGGCTTGGACTGGTTGTCCTAAGGATTTCCATATTTTCTCTATCCTTTGTTTTGTGCATTGGGGCCGCCCTTTCCTTGATTTTGCTGTGAGGTATTCTCAGGCCCAAATTGTTGTGTCTTTTGTTTAAGCTTCTACTCAATTTTGACAGAATATCGGTAGGCCGGGCCCAAGGACGAGATGTCCAAAAAATCCATTTCAGTCTAGATTTATCTATGCATACAGTCATGATACTTGAGCACTAGATGCCTCTTAGAATATTTTATACCCAACTTGGTGCCCAAGGTATGGAAGAAATTTGTGAACTCGAGCACTGCTTGGTGTCTTTCCTGTTGTAGTGTGGTCCATTTTGTATACAGGTCATCATAAATTCCGATAGTGTAGAATTGTTACTTAATAACATCCCTAAAGGACTCTCGGGTGACCGCGACTGTAAATAATGAGGGTTCCTCTATTTCATTTTTCTCACAAAAATTTTCCCACCAATATTTGACATGGGGAATGACTTTAAGGAAAGAAAAAGTAATATTTTCTCTATTTGAGAAGTTATGGACAGAGAAATACCCTTCTAGTAGATTCAACCATTTGTCTACATCATTTGTGTCTATCTTACCTTCAAATATAGGAATATCAAAGTTGATTTGTCCCTTTAAGGGGGCAATGCCTCTGTTTGAGGAAGATACATTGCATGTTGGTAGTCGCTAAAGGGTTTACACAAAACAATCCATCATCTCATTCCTCTGTTGCATGAGGGCTTCCTCAAGAAACATTTTGAAAGGATCTCATGTCTCTTCGTATTTATTTTCTCCTACCATGAGAGGTCTCTTGGGCATGAAAGATCCTTTGTCCTCAAGAGAAACAAGAACGAGACCCAATTATTTGTATCCTGACTTCGTTGGGTACATGCCTTAAGAACGACAAGGAGAAGACTGCTTTGATATCACTGATCCAGATTTTATGAGAAGAATGAAATAAACATACATTATTGAAATATGCTTAATACAGAATAACATATATACAATAAAATTGGTTTCTATTCAATAAGGAAATAAGCTGAAACTGTAAAATGTAGCAGAAAACAAGCTTGTTGGAATGGTGGTGGCTTATTTCTGAGAAGATATGTGACGGTTGCGCTCATTTTCAAGAATATGATTACAATGAGGATCTAAAGGCCTTTTTACAATAAACAGGAATGCTAAAAACACTAGACATCTAAAAACTAAACCCTAGGAGATGAAGCGCCAAAAGTCATGTGGGCCCCATTGGGGTAAGTTAGTAAATCAACTTCCTGAGTGTTATCACTGAGAGTCACCCTCGGAAATCTAGAGGATAATCCTAGTACCCATGAAAATGTAAATGGATTAAAATGGTTTGAGTAGGTGGATCAACAAGATGAGAAAGAAAGGGAGAGGGCAACAAAACGTCTGCAGAGGCATTCCATTGAGCATGGAGTCATAACATCCTACATATAAAAGGAAATCAAATTGTATATCAGAAAAAGAGATATATAATGATGAGTAGAATCATGGTGAATATTAAAAAAGTAATAGCATCCATTATAGAGATATCATTTCCGCAATAGATAAAGATTTTCTTAAACAATGAACAATGACTTAATGGACAAGCTACAACAGATCCTCTGTTGTTCATGAATCCATCAATCAATGGAATCTATGACCCTCAAAACCTACAATATTTTCAATAAATAAGATAAAAAAGAAGTGGTAAAACAAATAAGACAATCTGATAACATCTCTCATGAATCTTTAATGGCAGAAAATTGCATTACAAACAAGCTCTCAGACTTACAAATGAGCAACTAAAACTGCTACTACTCTCTCTAGCCTCTCTTGGCTCATGAATCCAACCCCTCTCTCCTATTTTATAATGAATATATATCCATATAGTTCCTTTCCATCTCACCCATTCGAACTCCAACCCCTCTCTCAAAATAGAAACAACTACAAACAAAAAAATGATACGTTTTAACTAATTTCCTGCTTTTCAGGAGGCAAAATTATGAAAAATAGGCTTCAAAGTGACACTTGTAATTATCAAAATATAAAATATGTGTAAAATATGAGAATGGGTTTTGTATATAATCTATTTATAAAGAAAAATCTCTCTTGATTTTTTGAAATTCATCTCCAGATGGTCGGAATACATGTCACAAACATGAAATCATGAAAACTGAAAACATAGGGCTCAAATATTTTTTTGAATCTCCCAATCCATGACACCTGTGTTAAAAATGAAAGATTTTAATGTTAATGGGTACGTTATTGAAAATAGCATCCTTTTTATTTTGAAAATTGATCCTAGTTCACTCAAAAATGCTCCTGGAATTCAGTTGGTCAAAACTACTAGTTCAGTTGTCTTAGAACAGAGTTTATGCAGCACATTTTGTAGCGCCTATCTAAATCCGCAACACCTAAGCTAGTTCATAGATCCAAAGTAAAATAAAGTAGCCAAACCCTTCTTGACCTCCAAACAAGACAAAAATCTCATGGAGTACCTGATGGCTATGAGGTTGATGCTGGTAATTTTGAATTTTCACCAGGATGCTTGCAACCTACCCAACCGACAACCCTCTTCCTTAACTAGCTCGCAGCACCAACTGAACTCTAAATTGCATACTCTGAGGAGGATGTTAGTTGATGCTATGACATAATAGCAGGAGATATGGCTAAATGTAGGCTCTGAAAACCATAAATCCTCCTTTACATGATCAATTTTATGTGTTAGAACTGAGGTCGTAACTTTTGCATACGATCTCCATTTTAGGTGCACGATAGCTCCTTGTGAAGGTATATCTAAGGAATACACATGTTGCCATCAAAATATGACTCTGTATACAATTTAACTATGGAGATCCCTAAAAACGTTGTTTAGGGCCTCAAAACGGCCCTAGAAGTCAGGGACCCAAAAACTAAGAAAAAAATGCCAAACTGGAAAACTACCAAAATGAGCCAGTTGGAGTAGGTGGGAGGCCACTGACATCCATATGGATCATTAATACTATCAAAGGAGTTTATAATAAAGGAGGCAGAGGAGGATTCATAGGCCGAGGAAGAGGAGGCTTTGGTCATGGAAGAAGACCTATTATATGTTACAATTGTAATCAAGTTAGATATTTAGCATGTGATTGTCTGAATCTATGCACGACATGCATGCACTGCATAGCATTGGACCATGCGATGGAGGATTGTCCTCAACTGATATAAAAATGGAAGGCAAGAGGGAATCAAAACCAACACCAGAAACAAAACCAGAACATATATATATAATATAAGTATAGGTGTGTAATGAACAACCTAATATAGCAATATGACAACCGGAGCGGATGTGATGGATCAAATAATTCACCAGTGGGTAATAAAATAATATGAGACATTACCATTGTTTAATCCAAGGAAATAGAAATAGACCTACTAGCAAGCAAGAAAATAATTGACGGGAGCATACTAGATAGCATCAACTTCCACTGTGCCACCCTTGTATGATAGACCACCAGTATTTGACATGCCTCTAGTCTATGACCATTCAGAGAAGCAAGCTGAAAAGGTAAGCACTTTGAAAAGTTTCTTAAGAATATGTTTAGAATTAATGAAATATGAATCTGCATTAAGTAATATCTGCATAATGATTGACCATTGTTCCCAAGAAAAAGAGAAACATGTCACACACAGATCAGTTAACCATGTGCATAGTAAGAAGTGAACAAATAGGGATTTAAGTCTTAATGCGCAGATAGGAGATTATGAAATGGACAACATAATTATGGATTTAGGTTCTGATGTAAATGTTATCCTGAGACAGACTTGGGAGATGATGGCTAGCCGCAACTAATTTGTTCTAATGTCTAGTTGGGATTAGCGAACCAACATAAAATTGTTCTAATTGAAAGGTTAATAGGGGTAACTATCAATATTGACAGAGTATTGCTGAAAATAATCAAAGACATAAAACATTAATTTAGATACACACTCAACTTTATTTATGGAACGTTGAAATGATGTCCATATATTTCACCAAATTAACATTGGCAAAAAATATCGATATGAGTGTTTCTTTTGGTGTATTTATTCTACCAAATATATCAATATGAATGTTTCTTTTTTGTGTATTTATTCTACCAAATATGTCGTAGCTTAGAGGTTGATATTGGATTTTCTTTTACTTAGATGTAAGGAGTAGCTTATCTACTCTTCCAAAATGTGCCCATAGGCCCATGGCTAGATCTATTGTGACTAGGGAAAGATTTGTTTGGTTTAGATTATTAAATTTATCACTATTTAAATGTTAACATCAATTTTTTTGTGTGTTTTTTGTAATTTATTAACTTAGAATTTAGGAGTAGGAAGTATCTCTTTCATCATTTTTTTTTTTTTTTGAATTAAGATGTTAGGATCGGGGGTATTCAATTTATTAATTTTGCTTCCTTAAGTACTAAATTAGCATCAAATTTTCTTCATCTTAGATGCCACAATTTGGCATATTTGTTCTACCAATTTGCCTTATTGGTCCCGAACTTTCTTCAATTTAGATGACATAATTTGGCATATATGTTCTACCAAATTTTCCTTAATGGTACCTAACTTCATTCAATTTAGATGAAACAACTCAGGTACATCTATTCTATAAAATTTCCATTGGTGGTATTCAACTTTATTTAACTTCATTTCCATGATTAGTGTATCTATTTTATCAAATCTACCTTGGTTTAGATGCTAGGATTGTCAATATCTACTCTACCAAATTTTCCTAATTTTCCTTGGATTAGATGTTAGGATGATATGTCGCAATGGGTAGAGTGTCTATCAAGTAACAAAGACAATAAATTTGATAAAATGATACCCATATCATATACTCCTATAAATAATGATTACAATTATATATTAAAGTGGACAACTATGTGATCAAAGTTGATAATGTCAACAACTATCTAAAAATAACAAAAGGTGGCTAACTAATTATTGAATGTTTATTTATCTTAGTAAATTCTTAATAAACTAACTAGTTTTTAGAATAACAAATGCTCCACTACTATTCTACTCTACTCTTATCATTCCTCCTAGTGTAGAGGTAAAATTTGACAAAGCAACCAACCTCCCACTTTAGGAAAGGCACTATAGCATTTTGAACATGACCTTGGGTTGCTTCCAAATGAACGAAAAAATCATTGAACTAATTCATAGTAATAGAAAAATAATAAAGATTAGTTGAGGAGAATATTAAGGGTGTTGTCGTTTGGGGAAATGGAAATACAAGTAAATAGAGCATAGTGGCCAAATTCACTTTCCATTGTTTATGCATTCCATATCAAATCAATTTTATAATATCATCAACATGTCAACTTTTGAGAATGTGCATGTCAAAAGTGATTGTAACAATGGATGAACTATTGGTATCTGTAGTAGGAAGGCCTATGTAAGAAAGATAATGCCAATATTCAATATTAAAATATTTGAATATAATCATGAAAACAACACCATTAGAGCTCATAGCTATTTTCCCATGCTAAAATAATAAATGCATGCCATTAACATCTAGGGAATTTGGTTCCCATACATACAAGGTGACATGAGCTACTGGAAAAATTGTATCAACTATGACATGTGAACCTACAAAAGTATAAATTGTAACAGATGGAACATTACAACACTTAGGTTTTGGAATCACATGGGATTTTCAGTTTATGGGGTTCCTAAAAATGGGCATAAAATCTAAGTAAATGAGTAGTTTCTCATGAAGAGAGACAACCAAATTGGTATTATCCTTATATAGAGAGAAAGCTATGACATCTTACCCTTGGCATAATTCTAGAATATGTACAAGCTTCAATATATGCAAATTTCTAGAAGGAAAATAGAAGGGACAAGAACAACATATATTTTATCCTCTTCATTTTCATCTCCAATATAAATTGAATACTGTGGAGGTGATTCATTATATCTTCCTTCTCTAGACATTGATATTTTTTCATCGAAGAAATCTAGAGATGCACTTGTACCAATCAGTAAATGTTTTCCATCATGTGAGATTTCAATACAAGTGATATCGTTTAGAAATGGAGAAATATTTTTCTAGGAATTGAAATGTCCATGGTGGAAAGGGTCATGTAGCCATCCATTAATTTTACTATGAAAAAAATCCACTTGCATCATCATATCCCATAAAGAGTGTAGTACCTCGGTTTTGAGTCCTGAGATTAACAATGTATTTTGTTTAATGGAAAGG
Organism: Picea engelmannii; assembly: GCA_009831015.1. NCBI lineage: Eukaryota > Viridiplantae > Streptophyta > Pinopsida > Pinales > Pinaceae > Picea > Picea engelmannii. The sequence goes on along the minus strand of ML781256.1, from coordinate 266,271 downwards.
GGCTAGAGTTCCTAGGAAATATAATACTTTGAACATTGCAAATAATAAGATACATTGTTGGCTACAATATGGACAAGGACAATAGTTATAGGGGGATATGATTCCATGAGAAAGGAGGGGGCTAAAAGGGATAAGTCTTTTTYTTATTATTTTATTCACCCATGTTGGTTTTATTTGGGAAAAGTGGTTACATGAAATTCTTAGGGAAAGGCCACGTGGTTMTTTATTTTAAAGTAATTATATAAACCACTCTTTTGGGTTGTTTGGGGGTTTCTCATTCATTTTTTCTCATCATTTGGTTCATCATTCATTATTTTTCTTGGTTGGGGGCAYGAGGATGAATTGTTGAGGAGAGGAGCCATTGTTTGGTCAGTTGTAGTAATTATTAGTGTATTCCAGCCATGAATTGGTTCTTGTATGACTGAGATGCATTGGCATGTGCTAAACCTTGTTCACAGTCATGAATCYTGAGATTCCCAACATGTATATTCTTGACCAGATGCACTAGAGCCCTAGAAAGAAGTGGACATCTTGAGGCACTATGTGGCAGTGAAGGGGTTTCATTGTCTTTGGGTAATGTAGGTTGGAGAGGAGATGGTGTAATTTTGATTGTTGTGTGTTGAGAAACCTATGAGAGATTGAGTGTTGACTGGTTTGGGAAGTTGAGTGTCACTCTGTAACCCATCCTTATGAATTCATAGCCCTGGCTCGGGGGTGACCTATTGTTGATACTTGGAACAATAATGTCTAAGGTTGCATAGAAGATCCTTGGTCTACAACCAATTGATGATTGGTTTTATTAAGGACACGTGATCTATCTCGTGTGTTTCTCTATTTGTATATCTATTTCCAGTATGTATTAATGTGTCTACTTTTTGGTTATTTGTGTGCATGGCATGATTAAACATTCTTCCTAAGTCTAACATGATTCTTGATTATTTCATGTGTTATTATTGCATTTATTTCATGCTTCCTTATTAAATAATTATTATCATGATTCAAAATCAGTTATTGAAGTGCAATTTAAAGTAGTGTGGCCAGCCTGTTGGTGGTTGGGCACATTACAGATTGGTATCAGAGATTTTAGTTCAAACATTGAGCTTGTATGGGCCAAGACAAGTGTGAATAAAGTACACTCGCTATCACATATTTTAGTTTATGAAAATTTGGAGGAAAATGGTGAAAAATTTAGAGATAAATTCCCCAAATTCGTGAGCAAGTTTAGGTTTTAAATAACCCAAAATTGTCCGAGATGTTTAATGGCATCGATCAATTGAGTTGTAGAGATGAATTCAATCTGGAAGGCAAAAAAAATCAATTTTTAATGGCTGTTGTAGCACTAGGCAGAGTTCAAAGAATCAAAGTACGATATCATGTTCGATCTCAAGATCGAATGCCCAAATTCACCCTTGATAAGTTTAAAAAATTATAAGTTTTCAAAGTTTGGAAAGATTACTAGATCAATGGTCAAGATTCATTTCGACGGTTGGGAAAATGAAGAATATCGACGATCTTTATTTGTTTTTGGTCATTGGGGAAGTCGAAGGAAATAAAAAGTCATGATCATTTTGAGTAGGAGATCGACAACCCATATTCACTTAGGTTTTGGCCAAAATTTCTAATTTTTCAATTTTGCCAAATTTTCCAATGGTCGATGGTTAGATCGGTAAGTTTTGCAAAGATTTGGTTCATCCAAAAGAAATATTCGATCGTTGATGGTCAGGGATGGATAAGTTTGGAAAAGAGTTGGTTTGGTCAAAATAAATCTATGATTGTTGATGTCTGATGGTAGGGGATTGGTAGGGTTTGGTGAAGGATTTCATGCACCTAAAATAAACCTTCGATAGTCGATGGTCAATGGTCAGGGGTCGATACATTTGCAAATTTTAAATTCTTCCAAGAGAAACGGTTGATGATTGATGAAGGAAAGAAGAGGGTGACATGTCATGCCATTTCAGCATCCACGTTTCATGCCACATCATCCTAATTGATGCCTCAGGATGATGTGTCATTCCATGTCATCATATATGTGTCATGCCACATCAACATAGTTTCCATGTCAGTGAATATATTTCCAACAACCGATGGTCGAGGTTCTAGCAAAATTGCAACTAATTTAGTCATCAAAGGAATTCGCCAATGGTTGGTTGTCGATGATCGAGCATCAACAAGATTCATGGGAAAATTTTGGTTTGTGAAGAAAATAAATTAGATGGACAATGATAGGGCATCAGGGATATCAGTGGGAAATTTTGGTTTTCCAAAGAGAATCATCTATCGTTGATCACTGATGTAGTGTCATAAATCAATGGTATTGTAGATTGTCTTAAATTGTCGATCAACAGTGGAAATTAATCCCCGGGGTTTAAAAAGGATTAGAATATCAACAAATTAGACTCAACCTGATTTGATATCGACGACTCAGATTTAAAAGGATGTTACCTCATAAAACAGTCAAAATTGTATGAATTTTTTTCGTTTTCTTTTAAGGTCATAAACTATGTAAGGTGATTTTGATGCCCTAAATGATGTTTTTAGGAAATAAAAACCCAAGAGAATAGAGTGTACCAAGGTGAAATATGTTTTTGCAACTTAAATAAAAGACCTTGAATATATCTATCCAACGAGCTACTCTAAGAAAAAAAAAATATCGTATGAGAAAGCTACAACCAAAACAATTAAGGTAAAATTTCAGCACCAATCTACTTCCAGAGGGCATAACTCCTTGTTCAATGGTCCATTTGATGCACATGGTAATATATGGAAATATAATGAGCCATAGAATATATCCATGTAGCCATATTTAGGATCTGGATAAGTGAAAATGTGCAAGAAGATAAATAAGATACTTGTAGCATACATGGATAAATTGGGAAAATAGTATAAAATTCTCCAGACCATAACTTTTAGTTTGGAGATTAGATTTGAGAAAAAAAAATAGTTGTTGGAAAGGTATTGAGGAGGATAAGACATATATAAACATATAATTTTGAACTGGGTAATAAATATTTCTCATAAAGTAATAAATATATTTATGTAATAGTAAGTGAGTGGAAATTAAAACTTATGAATGTTGTAACTTTTTGCTCCAAACTCAAAATGAGACTTGAGTATAGCCATTGGAAAGATGAAACAGAGGAGAATAACATATAATTTAAATAATTGGGAGAGTTGTGATATAATTCTTTATGAATTGAGAAGAAAAAGGACATGTAGTATTAATTAACAAAATTTCTATAATATGCATAATTCTAACAAAATGGTTGCTTGTACATTTTGCAGAACTAGGGGATACAAACATATCAGTTCAAGATAAGAATCCATATTTGGGACATGGAGGAAGGAGATGGATCCTTCAGTCATGAGATAGAATCCAGAGTTCAAAATATCAATTTTTCTAAAGCATAGACATAATTGAATGGGCACAGGAGCAGTGGGGACCTAAATCATTAATAGAGACTATGAGAAGCCTGATAATAGAAGTGCAAAGTTCCAAATAATACAATGATAAGATGATGAGAGAAAATAATCAAATAAATGCTCACTGATGAAAATACTAAACAAGTTTTATAGGAAAGCAAAGAATGGATCATACTCAAGGCAGAAGGAAGAAGGAAGATATCATGAAGGAAGAGATAACTACAAAGAACTAGTCATTCAAGAAGTTCTAGAGGAAATAATAGAAAACACTTAACTCCTTATTAAACAAGGAAATTGTATGCATCTGAAGACTCCATAAGTAGTCCAAAAGTGTCTCCTATTAGACACCAAAGAAGAAGACATGAATTGGAAAGTTTTTAATGAGAGATGATGTTGGAGCAGGCTATTTTGGATAAGTTTTGGGAATCAGGTAGAAGCGAATCGTGTGAGATTTTGGTAAAGGAGCAGTGCACATGGAAAGAAGCTATCACATTATTAGGATTAGATGCTCAAGAAAAGGGAGTTAGTTAGGAATTTTTGGGACATTTTGTCAACTTTGTAACCATGTTGTAATGGGCTTAGCCCTAATAGAAAACTATAAATATGTAATCAGTTTTGGGTATAAGGTAACCATGATTGTGAAGAGTTGTCTACTGGTTCATATGATTGATTGTTTTGGTTGAGTTGTCAAGTATGAGCTGAGTTGAAGATCAATAGAGAAGTATGCGTGTGTTGCAGCGTATAATGGATAGGGAAGGTTTAGTTTTTTACTGAAGATCATTGTATGAGTGCAGTGCACATGAATGTAATGGATATTATGAATGAATTAATAAGAAGCTAGTCATTGTGTACATAGCCCAGTTTGGGGTGAACCATGTTAAAACCTTGTGTCTTGATGTGTTTCTTATGTGTGTTATGTTTCTGACGAAGATGATGGATGGTTAGTATAGATTTGTTTACTCTTTTGTGGTTACTGTGCAATGATGGTGAATGTTTAGTATTATGAATATGCCAATGATATATGTTGTTATGATATTGTACACTTAAGTTAATGATGAATGAGAGAAGTGTTAAGTGGAGTAATTTCGTGCATAAGGTATATTGCATGATAATTAAAGGCTAAGTAATTGAAATTGCACACACAGTAGTTTAATGGACAATGCATGGTATGGTTATGTTGAATACCTCACTTCCCCTCATCATTGCATAAATGTGGTTCCTACAACCCATTTAGATGCCTCGGGTGAGACTTCACTTACTTGCAGGTGATGCCAAAAGGTCCATTGTGTAAGGGTTTTGTTGGTTTGTTATTTTTTAACCCTGGTTCTTCCCACTGGGCACCAACAGATGGTTCTGTTTTTTGGACTGGGATATGCGAATGAGGGGGATGTGGAGGCCCACTAAGGAGGATATTGAAGAATGATAGAATACTAAGGATATCGAGTTTGAAGTACATCATAATTACAATCCATGAATTACTGTAGAAGAATGGTTACAAAGGTATTCTTTTACATATTTACATGAAATTTTCTTTGTTGACTTTCTGAATGTGTTAGCGGAGTGGATCTAGAGATTTATTGAAAATATTAGAATATATGAGACTACGGTTCCAAGGAATTGAACTCATGAATTAATATGACAAGTTAATGCAGTAAGTAATAAGAAATCACACGCAATTGACTATTGGTTGGATAGTGTACTGAGAGGTTATGTTACTAAATTTTCCATAGATTGTACTCAATCATACAATGTTGTTGAAAGAGATTTATTTAAGGGAATGCATGGAAGATACCTAAAAATAATATATACATGGATTAATATGGTGTTGTGCGACAAAGGAGTGTTGACAATGGAATATGATTTCTAATCACCTTCGTTCACATAGGGGATCTAGGGGAAAAGCGTAGAAAGGGATGAAAATAAGGAATGAGGAATGGATGGGTTGAGGATGTCGAGTGAAGAATATTGTGTGACAAATGAATATCTTGGAATATTGTGCAACAGTAAGAGATTCAAATCGAATAAGAAAAGGATTGTGGCTAAGAGAGAAGGGAAGCACAATGAGAACGAGGAAAGAGAAACTATTGCAATATTCCATATCAAAGGGAGTCTAGGCATAGAAGAAACTATTTTTTAGCTTATTCCAATAGAAGAGGATCCCCTTTAGATCAAAATCTATGTTGAACCCATGACCCCATGTGTGTCACGAAGAACTGGGGTAAGATCAAAATATTTTTCAATTGTAGTTAGTGGAGGAAGTAAAAATAGTAGTGGAAGTAATCAAGGTAGTGTAAGTAGTACATCGAGTTAGAATCGGTTAGTGGTATATGGAAATAACATTGCGTAGAACAAAATGGAGGGGGTAGATCCCACCTTAAGGATGCCTCTCTATAAATGGGATGGTTCAAAGGATCTATAATAACATATGTTCATTTGTGACACGATATGGACTGTGAAGAATGTCCAGGACAACCATGTGAAGATTGTGCAATTGGAAACAACTTTCAAATATCATGCACTATTATGGTATATGAAATATCATAATACTACACTGGTGGGTTAGACGAGAACATTAGTAGAGGTAAGACAATATTTACTGAAATAATTCCATAAGCCCAAGTCTTAGTCTCAGTGTATCACAGAGATGAAGGAAATTAAATAGATGAACAAAAGTTTAAGATATTGAAATATCGGTTAACATTTTAGATTATGGATGAACAACACAAAGAATGGTTTATTGAAGGTTTATTGCCACATATACGCTGCCCTTTGACACTGTAGAATATTTCAACGTGGTCGGAATTTCTAGAAATTGTAATGAAATTAGAAGTGTCCCATGTAGGACAGAATAATGTGGGGATGGCTCAAGTCCAGTCAAAATTGGATGCACTGACTATTAAGATACAAGAAATTACAAAAGTAAAAGAAAAGTGTGAGGGATTCTAGTGTATCACTTGTTAAAAAGAAGGCTATAATAAATATGAGTGTCCATCATTCTAGCAATACTTGAATACAGGAGCTCTGAATCCATTAGGGTTATGGTGTGAAATTTGTAAGATGGTGGGTCACCACCCTCATAACAATCCATTGATGTAGAAATATCATAGCACTACGAGGAACTTGTTTTGCAACTTTTGTAAGTTAGTAGGACACAATGAGAAGGATTTTCACATGCTGGAAATGACGAGAGAATGCATTGCATATTATTATAGAGTCCAATGTGAAGAAGAAAAAGGAGGATCCCCACAATTTAATACTCCTGGAGGGGGTTATAATCAAGGAGGTAGAGGAGGCTTCAGAGGCAGAGAAAGATGAGGCTTTGGTCATGGTAGAGGACCTATTATATGTTACAATTGTAATCAACCCAGATATTTAGCATGTGATTTCATGAATCCTTGCACGAAATGCACGTACTGCATAGCAATGGACCACGAGATAGAGGATTTTCCTCAACTGATTTAAAAAATGGTAGGAAAGAGGGAATCATAACCAACACCAGAAAAAAAACCAGAACATACATATAATATAAGCATAGGTGTGTTATGAACAACCTAAGATAGTAGTAGTTACTTGTGGAGGAATGAGATACGAATCATATGTGATGGATCAAGGGAAAAGAATTCACCAATGGGTAAGAAAAGAAGAGGAGCCATTACCATTGTTTGATCTAAGGAAAGAGAAAGAGACCTACCAACAAGCAAGAAAACAATTTATGGGAGAAGACTGACAAGCATCAACTTCGATTGTGTCACCCGTGTATAATAGACCACCATTATCTAATATGCCTCTAGTCTATGACCATTCAGAGAAGCAAGCTAAAAAGGTAAGCACTTTGCAAAGTTTCTTAGGAGGTTTTTTAGAATTAATGAAAGTTGAATCTTGGTTGAGTAGTATGTGTATAATGATTGACCATTGTGCCCAAGAAAAAGAGAAACATGTCGTACACAGAAATGATAACCATGTGAATAGTAAGAAGTGAACAAATAGGGATTTCAGGATTAATGCACAGATAAGATCTTATGAAATGGAAAAAATAATTCTGGATTTAGGTTCCAATGTAAATGTTATCCCGAGATAGACTTGGCAAATGATCGGCTAGACAAAGATGATTTGGTCTCATGTCTAGTTGATATTATCGAACCAACATAAAATTGTTCCAATTGAAAGGTTAACTAGGGTAAGTGTCAATATTGACAGAGTATGTAGTGTAATAGACTTCAATTTGATCGAAATAGTAGATGGAAGTACACCATATCCATCACTCTTGGGACTTGATTCGTAATTTGATAATCAAACAATCATCGAACTAAAGAAGAGGCAGATGGTATTCGAAGTAGAAGACTTGAAGGTTACTACGTCGTTAGACCCCATTGAAGGAAGAAGGTATGTAGAACCAACAAAGTGAAAAGAGTTTGATAATATGTATAATATGACTGCGTGGATGGATGATTATGTGAATCCTACAACTGATGGTGTACTCAGTTAGAGGAGTATGAATTCATGTGCTTAAGACATAGAACAAGATCTAGAGATATGGAAACAAATATTGCATGAATTATTGACAAGAAAGTGTGCTCGAAATACCCGCGCATTAAGATGGATTGGAACCGAAACAGTAGAAACTCCAAGATATAATGGCTTAATACCTAGAAATTTTGTATCAATGCATTTGAAAGGTAGATTACAGATCAGAAAAGAATCTTGTCCTTATATGTCACATTGAAAGTGACTTCAACAAGATAGTGGGTTTTGCACAAAGATGGCATAAGAGATTGGAAACAATGTAAAAGGTTACTATAAGTGAAATTTGGGACAAAGAATGAAAGTATCATGCTGAAGTATAGCCTATTAAGTTGTCCAACAGATCATGTTATGAAGTGTACTATGTAGTGGAGATCAATACATCAACAAGAATGGAGAGATTTATTTGTGCATACTCTGGACATTATTTTGAAGAATTGGTACATAGAACTAGAAGTGTGCAGAGAAACAATGGATTGCGAAGAGTTGAACAAGAACTTCAAGGTAACATTAAGTTTTGAAAATCATTATCCTTTGACTGAATAATCCTTGCATGTTATCAAGAATAATATATTTTCATCAGAGGATTTGTTGGGATCAATACCTTTGTATAGTGCACCTAGATTTATTTTGACATTTGAAGAAGTCTTGCACTGTTATAATGTTGTTGAAGAAAACCAAGAGGATGAAGACCCAAGGAATTTGTAGATACTATAAACTGAAAGGGAGCACGTACTATAAGGACCAGATCTTGAGTTTCCATATATGAAAATACCCTAAGAACATGCAAAGTGAACATTGGTACATAAGATAAGACTAACTTTGTGCACATAGGAGACTACTGGAGTGAGGAAATAGTTGAGAATATTGTTGACTTACTTCGCGAGTACCAAGATTTGTTTCCAATGAAATTCTTAGAGATGAAAGGAATCACTAGAGAATTAGGAGAAATCAAGATTCCACTAAAACCAGATGTCAAACCTATGAAGCAGAGACCCTATAGAATGAATCTGAAATATAACTAGAAGGTAAAAGAAGAGATGGAAAAAATGTTATAGGATGGAATTATAGAACCTGTTGAAGAATCAAAGTCGTTCAGACCAATAGTGGTTCAAGAAAAAAAATGGGAGGAATCAGGATATGTGTAGATATGAGAAAGTTGAAGGATTCATGTTTACATGACCCATTTCCTATGCCTTTTACAGATAAATTATTAGAGAATGTAGGGGGTCAAGAGGATTATTCATTTATGGATGGATTCATAGGATAGCACCCGATCAATATTGCACAAGAAGACCGATATAAGATGAACTTTGTGACAGAATGGGGTTGTTACTAGTACATAGTTATGCCATTTGGGTTGAAGAATGCACAAGTGATATTTTCCAGAGTAGTTGTTGTAGCTTTCAAAGAGTTCATTCACAAGTTATTATAAGTGTACTTAGATTATTGGACAATATTGGGTCTATTAGAAGATCATGTTTAACTTCTGCACTTAATGTTGGATAAGTGTACGCAATACCAGATCTCATTGAATCTGAAAAGATGCATTTTTTGTGCACCTTTTGGAATTTTGTTGGGCCATGTGGTGTGTAAATAGGGAATTTAAATGGACCCTGCAAAGATAGTTGTGATTGATGATCTACCAACACCAACTTGTGTGCGACAATTGAAGTCCAGACTAGGTCATATGGGATATTATAGAAATTTTATCAAAGGATATGCACAAATCACAACCCCTATGGAGAAGTTGGAAAAGAAGGAAGTTAAGTATCAATGGAATGAACAATTTTAGAAGAGTTTGGATACATTGAAACAAAAGATGGTCATCAGGCTGATTTTAGTTTTTCCTTACTAGAGCAAAGAATTTCATGTTCATGTGGATGCCTCATCTATAACATTAAAAGCAGTTTTGGCACAACTAGGTGAAGGAGAGTTATACCATCCTATTGCATTTTCCAGCAAGAATTTATCATATATAGAGAATAATTATACTATGATAGAATGAGAAGGTTTGGTGATGGTGTATGCCTTGCATAAATTTAGACATTACCTACTTGGATCTCATTTCAAAATGTATACAAAGAATTTTGTGTTGAGATGCCTAGTTAAGAAGCCAGTGTTGGGGGGAAGAATATGCAGCTGGATTTTGTTGTTCCAGTAATATGAATTTAAGCTGATCATGAAACCAAAAAAGTTTAACTCAGGATCAGATCATTTATCGCACATACTGTCAGATGAATATGTAGGGAACTTGGATGACATTTTATGAGATGCACACTTATTCGTAATTCATATGGTGGATGAATATTTTGCAAACATAGTTTATTTTTTTAGCACGTGAGTATCCCCATCATACTTCACAATGGCACAAAAGAAGCAGCTAGTAGTGAAGGCAGAAGACTATTGGCTGATAGAAGGAAATATATACAAGTTAGGTGTCGATGGCATTTTGCGACATTCTGTGTTGGAACATGAAAGAAATATGGTACTATCATAAGCACATGAATGGATTGAAATAGGTCACTATGTAGGAAAGGAAACAAATCAAAATATTTTGTGTCTAGGATTATGGTGGCCTACCCTACATAGAGATGCTAATTAATTCTATCAGAGTTGCAATGTTTGTTAGAGACTTGGGAAGAATTCTAGGAGAGGTTAAATTCCCTTAGTTCAACAAGTGATGCTACAAGAATTTGACAAATGATAAGTGGACTTTCTTGGGTTGGTTAATCAATCATATAAGTGGGCAGGAGATAGATACATAATTATTGCGATAGACTACTTCACCAGATGGGTCGAGGCAAAGCTAGTCAAATACTTCAACATGGAGACAATTGCGCGATTTTTTTTCGAAAATGTAGTCACAAGGTTTGGATGCCTAAGACTACTTATGAGTGATCAAGGAACTCACTTTTTGAATAGGATGATTGCAACATTAACAGAGGAGTTTCAGATCCATCATCTAAAGTGTTTAACACCATACCATCCTCAAGCAAATGATATAGTAGAATCTTTCAATAAGATCCTGGAACATGCACTGACAAAGGTTTGAAACATAAGTTAGTATGACTGGGACTTGAAGATTCCAATAGTTTTATGGGCATGTAGGACCACAAGTAAGAAGTTGATAGGACAAACTCCATTTAGGTTGGTGTATGGATAAGAATTTATTATGTTGATGGAATTCATAGTACTAAGCATGCACATTGTTGTGATGGCGGAGCTTAAATATTTTGGTGTAGTGGAAAAGAGACTGTCAGAACTAATGGAATTAGAAGAAGATCATTTTGTTACATGTTTCCATCAACAAGTACATAAAGCATGTGAGAAAGATTTGTATGAAAGACATATAAAACAAAAGAAATTTTCAACAAGAGACTTAGTGTTCCTTTATGACAACAAGTTTCTGCATCACCCAGGGAAGTTCTAGAGGCATTAGTTAGGCCCATATGTGATCATATATGTGACAAAAGAAGGTGTTTTTTAGTTGGGAAAACTCAATGGAGAATTTATGGAAGGATTGATTAGCAATAGTTGGTTGAAACTATATAGAGATAGTTGTGCTTCTGCGCACTAGTCCGACCTACGCAAAATGTGTACCATAGTATATTATAGTGTAGATAGAAAATTAAAGAAACAAAAGGAAGAAAATGAAAGACAAAGTAAACAAAGGGGAAAAGGAAAAAAAATGGTTTAGGGAAGAAGTAGAAAGTTGAAGAGTGAATCATTGTTCAAAGGAATTAATATTAGCAAGTAAATAGGATAAGTAGGAAACTTTTGTAGGCAACAAGGTGTATATATGAAGGAATAAAGTTGTGACAAGAGGAGATTGCATAGAGAGAGAAGATCACGCAAAGATAGGTGACCATGAAGATAACAGTTAGAGCATTAAATAGGAAACATGACGGGAAAAATAATTTATGAAGAAATATCATTTGAAAATGGAGGAGACATGTAGTAATAAATGGAAAGTATTATGAATATTGTAATAGAGTGACATATCTAACCCTAGATAGGCCAGAAAATTCAGTGTTAATACATGTTTAAGACATGTATTGAATGAAAATAACTAGTGGATTGAACGACAAGTTTAGGGGAGATGATAATATAACCGCTATCGATGGGTTATAAAATAAAGATAAGGGTCGATGAGGAAAGGTTATAGTTGATTACAGTTTGAATAGAGAGTCGAGCTAGAGAGAGTTGCAGATTCAAGAGAGTGTTGCATAGTTGCAGGTGTTAGTCGCAGGGAGACTGTTACAAAGAAATATGGAACCACCCAAGACAATAGTGGTATCAGCATCAACACCAAGGAAACATTGAAGTCACCCAACAATAGTACTTGTAGTTAAAGAAACCCCGAGGGCATCCTCATCAAAGATGATATTTCCACGATAATGAATACCACCAAGGAAGGATACAATGAAGAAATTTGGGTTGTTGAAAGATGCTAAGTACCCGCTTGTGGAGCAACAAATCCTACCTGGAGTGATCATGTAGCAAGATATGTTATGTTTGGTACCCAATTTAAAGTATGAAGACCATGATATTACAGACGAGAAGAAATTCTCAGAGATAGCTCTGAGCAAGTATTTGAAGAAATACATCAATGCATAAACACAAATGATTGTGATAGAGCCACAAACATGGGTAGCAAGGTTGTAGAAAATTGGAATCCTACATTTATTCAACATGCCACATTTTGGAAAGGAGTGCAGAAATCAACACTTGTGTGAAGATGTTGTTGAGTTGTGTACACGGAGGTTACTTATGGATCGATAGGTTGGTCTCCCTTGACATATATTTGATTGTGCACATTACTAGACTACCATCACAAGGGGAGGACCCCTCATTGTTATTTTCAGACAAAAATAATGAGAATGATTTATCATAGAGAATGAAAGAGAAGTTGTATATGCATAGACGAAAACATAGTTTGGATGTAGTGAGAAAATGTGACCCTACCGTGATATTTGTGATGCATGTATTGGCCTCTAAGTTGTTAAGGAAGTTTCAAAAGGACCAATTACTAGCGACAATAATATAGGGTGTGCAGATGAACTAGGAGACATTTTTTCTCAACCAATTCTTGATCGATTGTTAAGAGGCACAAAATAAAGGCACTGAATTTCACTACACATGGTTATTAATTTTAATTGCATTAGCATCATGGAGGGAGCCAGATGATGCACAATTTTTGGGAGAAAAAGATAAGGCATGCTTGGTCACGAGATATCATAACTTTTGGCATACTACACATAAGGAGCGATAGTTAGATAATAATATTATTTTTTTATATTTACCAGGAGACCTTTAGGCAGTGTATTCAAGACACACCAAGGATACATTGATAGATATTAGAAGAATATAAGTTAATTATGAAGTACAAGGTAGATCGCCACCATATCTACATTAAAGCACATAAGGATCCAAGAGAAGAATGGTTGGCCATGAAGTACAGGATAATGGAGGAATAACTAGGAATGATAATGGAAGACTAGGACACAGATTGGAAAATCCCATCGACAGAGACTGAGAAACCACAGATGCAACAACTACAGAACGAAGAAATATAAAGAGGATAAGAAGAATAAGGGCCAAGAAATTAAAAAGGGAAGACTCTACAATGCCTAAGGGATAAGAGGAAATATATCGATGAAGGAAAATATGTGCCATAGAGAAAGAAGAGGGAGGGTGTGAAGGAATCGGATCCACAAGCACTTACAGAGGAAGATATGGAAAATATTTGTGAATAGGTTAAGGATTTATGGATGAAGCATTTCAATGCATGACACAACAACAAGAGGATATGAACACAAAGATGCAAGAGAATATGGTTGAGTTGCGCTAGATGTTAGAAAAAATAAGGATTGCGCCAACATGACAGGTAGAATATGAATAGATAGAAAGAACAACATGGATTGCAGAAGTGAGGTCGACAGTCTCTCAGTTATTAGAAGTAGTAGGAGAGTGCAAGATGGTATAGATAGAACCGGGGGTGATAGCATTCACATCAACCAATATGTAGCAGCAGGTGCAAGCCCTAAGTCACATTGAATTATATTTATCAAAGTTGTCAATAGAGATGTTACAAGGATTGTAGGTCATCATTATGAAAGAACTCAACCTACACGCAGAAAATACCTCCAATGAGTTGGTTAAGTTCATGAAAGAGAAAATAGCTTTGCATGTCGACTACAACAAAATAACCATGGAAAGGGATGGGGCTCCACAGAAGGAAGAAAATATGCAGTATGAATTCAAGAAAGTGTACAAGGAACTTCCATAAGTACCAATGGAGGTGGATAATCCAATAGAAGAGAAGGTGTCAAAGATCGGTGAATTTATTCAAGGCTTCTACTCAAAGATTATAGAATTGGAAGCACATGCAATACCAGGTACTCCACCTGAGGAGAGAGAACAAAGGGAGAATATGGTGAACACAATTGTTGAGAATATAAATAGTTTAGAAGTAGAGTGCGCCAAAATTTGTGAATAAAGAACAAAATTCTCGACTCAATTGATAGAAGATGTCGAGTTACAATCAATTGGGTAGAAGATTCAAGTTGCACAGGAGAAATCATAGAAGTTTAAGGAGACAATGAGCATCTTTCCACCAGAAGAAAAGATAACAACAATGGAAAAAAAATAATATATACTCTTAAATGAATGAGATGAGAGAAAAGAAGTAGGCTCTTGTGTGAAAGATGTTTTTTTACAAGAAGAGGCATACAAGGTAGTATAAGAGATCATAGTTGCACAAGGAGTGGTGAAACAAACCACCCGAGAGACTAATGAGAAGATATAGGGCATGATAACAATGAAAGTAGTATAAGAGTTAGTAAATAAAGAATAACATGTGAAGGGGACAGTATCCACTTCTAAACAAACATTTAATAACTTTTTGGCGACCAAGACCGCGATGAAGGGAGAGAAACAGTAGGAATAAGTGGCTTGAGACGAGCCACATGTGAGTCTTGGGTTCTTATTGGAGAAGGATATTTTGGACAAGTTTTTGGAATCACACAGAAGAGAATCATGAAAAATTTTGGTAAAGGACCAACGCACGCGAAAAGTAGCTAGTGTATTATAAGGAGTTAGTGCACAATAAACGAGAGTTGGTTAGGAACTTTTGGGACATTTTCTCCACTTTGTAACCATGTTGTAATAGGATTATCCCTAATAGAATACCATAAATATGTGATGGGTTTTGGGAAAAAGGTAACCTTGAGTGTGAAGAGTTTTCTAGTGGCTCATATTATTGATTGTTTTAGTTGACTTGTTGAGTATGAGCTGAGTTAAAGATCAATAGAGAAGTATGTGTGCACTGGAGCATAGAAAGACTAGGGTAAGTTTAGGTTTTTATTGAAAATAATTGTATGAGCTAATGTGCATGAATGTAATGGAGATTGTGAATGAATGAATAAGAAGCCAGTCATTGTTGGTGTATCCCAGTTTGGGGTGAACCACATTAAAACCTTGTGTCTTGATGTGTTTCTTATGTGTGTTATGTTTCTAATGAATGTGATTGATGGTTAGTATAGATATGTTTATTGTTTTGTGGTTACTTTGAAATAATGGAAATTTTTTAGTAATTGAATATGTCACTGATATATGCTTTTAGGATCCTACGCACTAAGTTAATGATGAATGAGTGAAATTTTAAGTGGATTAATGTCACACATAGGGTATATTGCATGATAATTATAGGTTAAGTAATGGCAACCACACACACAGTAGATGAATGGAAAATGCATAGTATGGTAATGGTGAATACCTCACTTCCCCTCATCATTGCAGAAACTTTATTCATGTAGCCCATGTAGATGCCTCAAGTGAGCCTTTACTTGCTTACAGGTGATGTCAAAAGGGCCAGTGTATAAGGGTTTTGTTGGTTTATTATTTTTTAGCCCCGAGACTTCCCACTGCATGCCAATAGATGAGAAATATTAAGCCACCATCATTTTATGGTGAAAGAGAAAGGGGAGATGATGTTTAATCATGATTGCTTGGATTCAAGAAGTATTTTCAGTTGCACAATAACTCATCTAACCTAGAATCCAAAATTTCCACATACCATTTTCATGGAAAATTTGTTATGTGGTGGGATAGATTGAAGCAAATTGAACACATTAATGAGAGAGGGATCACATGGAAGTAGTTCAAGAGATATTTTCAGAAGGAGTATATTTCAAAGAAATTCTATGACAAGAAGATGCAAGATTTATTTGAACTCAAATTGGGAAGCATTACCATGGGAGAATATGAAAATAAATTATTGGGATTGATGAATTATGTGGGTTTTATCAAGGATGAGAATGTGAAGATACAAAGGTTTTTGAGTGGTCTGCCATCATTTTATAAAGAACAGATTCAATATGATGAGCCTAGAACTTTGATAGAGACCATTAGGAAGGATAAGTACCTATATGAGAAAGGCAAGGGCAGAGAATCCTTGTAGAAATATTGGAAGGATAAGAAGAAAGAGAAATTTGATTATATAAGGAAGGAATCCAATCCTCCTTTCAATAGAAACAACCCTCATAAAAATCGACAATATCAGTCTGCTAAGGATGAATCCAAGAGGGAATAATCCTTGGGGAAAAGGGGAAGACCACCAATCAAGTGTTGGGGATTCAAATAAGATCAATTTTACAAGGATTTCCCTCGCAGATAAGACAAAATTAAAACCATGCACAACATCCAAGAGGAAACTTCAATAGAAGACATGGGAAGAAATATTCCAAGAATATATGTAGCCTTATAAGATCGACAAGTAAAACACAAAACCCATATGATTTAAGTGGAAGGTAATATCATTAATCAAATTGTTGTTATTTTAATCGATTCATGAGAAAGAAAATATTGCATTGATCCTAAAATAATCGAAAATTTACATTTGGATAAAATTAATCTTGAAATATCAAGTTTGGTTCAACTAGCCACTGGAACCAAAAGAAGGATCGATGAGATAGTTAGAGGCTATCCAATAAATATGAATGGAGTAAATACAGTTGCTAACTTGAATGTTATCTCATTCGGATCTTATGATATCCTAATTGGAATGGATTGGTTGGACAAGCATCATGTTGTCTTAGACTATCATAACAAGACATTTACATGTCTTGATGAAGAAGGAAAACATATCATTGTGAAAGGAATTCCAATACCCATTTCTTTAAGGTATATTTTAGTCTTAGAGCTGAAGAGATGTTTTAGGAAAGGATTTCAATTGTATGAAGCTCATGTGGAGGAACCAGAAAAGACAAAAGGGCCAAGCCTTGAATATTTTTTGTTATTACAAGAGTTTGAAGATGCATTCTAAAAAATACCAGGATTACTACCAAAGAGGGAGATATATTTCTCTATTGATTTAGTACCAGGATCTTCCCCATTATCAAATAATCCTAACATAGATTACACTAGAATTAAAGGAATTGCAAATGCAACTGGAATAATTGTTAAATAAAGGGTACATACACCCAAGTGGTTTACCTTAGGGAGAACCAATACCTTTTTTCAAAAAGAAGGATGGAACATTGAGGCTATGTATTGACTTTAGACAACTGAAAAAATCCACCGTGAAGAAAAATAATATCTACCCAGAATTGATGACCTCTTTGATCATCTAAGAGGAGCAAAGGTATTTTCAAAACTAAACTTGAGATCAGAATACTACTAGGTAATAATCAAGGAAGAATACAACAGTAAGACATCCTTTAGAAATAGATATGGAAATTATGAATTTGTAGTGGTGTCATTTGGATTGACCAATGCACCAACTATATTTATGTGCTTAATGAATGGAATATTCACTACAGGGATGATTTTAAGGATGGAAATTTATTTTAAAATGCAGGAACCTTGGTGAATCTTTCTAATCCCTCATATGACAACTATAAATGTTTGGCGATATTTTAGTAAAAATATTAAAATTTCTAAGGATTTCATATAGTTTGTATAAAAAATTTGTGATTTTTAAGGTAAAATAATTTTATCCTATAGAATTTAGGCAAATAATTTTTAGAATAACGAATCTTTTTTTGGGAAAAACCATGGAAAACTAGCCCATGAGCAAAATTTAGCCCCTAAAATCATCTGTGAATTATTCAGAAATTATCTACAGAATTTGTTCATTATGTTCTTGGATGACATACTTATCTATTATAAGCTCGAGGAAGAGCATGAACATCACTTGAGGTTGGTGTTGCAAGTTCTAAGGGAACATCAATTGTATGCCAAGCTAATCAAGTGTTCTTTTTACCAAGAATAGATCCATTATTTGGGGAACATTACTTCAAAAGAATGTATAGTAGTAGATCCATAGAATATTGAAGCCATTAGAGGATGGCCAACACCCAGGAATGTTTTAGAATTTCGGTCCTTCATGGGATTAGTTAGATACTATAGGATATTTATAGAAGGATTATCTAAAATTTCTCATCCCATCACTTCTTTACAAAAGAAGGGAATTAAATTTGAATGGAAAACAAAGTGTGAAGAGAATTTTAATTGGTTGAAATAAATACTTACTAGTGCACCTATTTTAAATATTGTTGACCCAAATGAGAATTTTGTGGTATGTATAGATGCATGCAAGGAAGGACTTAGCGGAGTGCTCACTCAAAATGGACGTGTCATTAGTTATGAGCTTAGAAATATTAAATAACATGAGAACAATTATGCCACACATGATTTGGAGCTTGCTTCCATAATTCATGTATTGAAGATGTTGAGGAATTATCTCATGGGAAAATAATTGAATTAAGGATATGTTATCGCACAAGTTGTAGGATGGGAAAATCCCAAGCCAACCACCAAAATGGAGACAACTTAGAGAGCACCTACCCACCATCATCTTAGGCAAGTGTTCCCATCACATTAAAGGTGAGGTAGTCACCTCAAGGGGGGAATCTCGATGACCCTAGGGGGGATTGAAACAGAAAATTTGATGTAGGAACGGGTGCCCCAGGTCAAGTTTATATATGGAAAAGGAAATTTGGTGATGATTATTGAGAGTTTATTGAGGTTTCCAAATCCTTGAGTGACCAACAAAGAGATAGTACCTACCTGAGACATGAGTAAAACCCAGTATACAATGCAGGATATCAAGTGGAAAATCAAGTTATGATTGGTGTCCCTAATTCCATTATTTAGTAACAATATATATCAGCAATTAAATGGCACAATAATTTGTTAAATAATTTCTAGAAATCAAGTAAAATATGAAAGAGATAAACTAGTGAAACACTAGTGAAACTCAAAATTCAAAGACCAAGACACTAGCATAAAAGGTAAGGATGGTGTAAACAATTTATGCATAAATATAAATCAGCCTAATGGTTGTAACAAACAATTTATTATAGCAGTAAATTCGACCACCAAAACTCGCAAAGAATCCACCCAAAAATTGTGTTAAACAAAGTAGGATAAAGTGCCAAACTATTAGTTGGTTCTAACGGTTGAAATGCAAGTTATAAGTGAAAGAAAGTTAGGGTTTCTGCATCCCTATTGGATGAATATAAAAATATACAACATAATAAATCAATACCCCTTTAGAGGGGATTCCCTAGTGGCTAATAGGTTCTCTAGGCACAAAGGAAAAAAACTAAGATTGCAGAAAGTTGAAAAACTTAGTGGCTAATAGGTTCTCTAGGCACAACTTGGATAAACCCTAGCCTTTAACCAATTTGGTAGGATTAATCTCAAGACCAAATTCAAGGATTTTAGCAATCCACTTGCTCATTTTTCCATCTATATCTCACTGAATAAGAATCTCCTTTACAGAAGTTGATGGGACATAAGCAGTGACTCTTGAATGCAGCACATAAACTCTA
Source organism: Picea engelmannii (assembly GCA_009831015.1). Taxonomy (NCBI): domain Eukaryota; kingdom Viridiplantae; phylum Streptophyta; class Pinopsida; order Pinales; family Pinaceae; genus Picea; species Picea engelmannii. Next base: position 246,490 of record ML781256.1, on the reverse strand, counting down.
AAAGACTTGAGAGATTTAACCAATGCATAGGCTTTCTTATCCATGATATCATATTATAATTCAACATCTCTCAATGCCCTGCTGAAAAAAATAATGGGCTGCTCTAAACCTTCAACGTTCTTCTGCAATAAAACAGTTGCTATTGTATCAAATGAAGCAAAAGAAAAAATAAGAAAATCCTTGGAGTAGTGTGGGCTGATAAGGATCGGGGCTTCAGTCAAGGATTTCTTTATCTTATCAAAATAATTACGGGACTCGACA
>ML781256.1:223940-236200 GCA_009831015.1 Picea engelmannii | reverse complement strand
CCCTCCTGGATTCCTAGTATTTGTTGGTAGAATCTTTGGGTAGCACTCTGAGTAGCGCACTTTGTAGTGCCTTCACCAAATTTCATGGGACTCTGTAGAGAAACCTCAAAACTAGACAAGTAGAAAAATAGGTAGTGCCAAATCTTCGTATCCTCTGTGCAGACATCAGTCTCTGCGAAAATTTAGGTAGCGCCACTCTGGTGTGTCTTTGTACAAATTTCTTCTCTGCAAGAAATTTGGTAGCGGCCACCTATGTGTTCTGTCAAACTTTAGGTAGCGCCATCAAAATACATAACACCTTCACTTGGACATGTGAAGAATGGGTAGCAACCTCAAGTAATAGCAACACCATTAGCTTTAGGCAATTCGACAACATTATAGGTAGCAAACTGGTGGAACATCAAAAATAGACCATTCCATAGTGCCATGGCGCTACGGAATGTCTGCACTATTACTGTCGAAGGGATTAATTCTTTGTAAAAACCCAAAACCTTGAATTGTAAGCACTAGAAGCCTGTATAGGTGGCAGAGGTAGTGTTTTATCAATAGTTTGTCCTCACAAAAAGGGACCATATTCAAAAATGGAGTTCACTTTTCACCAGCTACTTCATTAACCTAACACTTAGCCTGACACTCTTTCTTGGAGAAGGAGGATCCTCCTTTGGCCCAACATGATTCTTCCTTTTAGTAGTGATAGGATTCTTCAATGGAGCTATGCTCTCCTTGGTTGTTGGTGTCTCCTTTTCAATAGCAGCTTCAACCAATACCTGCAAGTTCCTTTGAGCCACGCCATCTTGAAAATGTTTCAACTCTTCTTTGAGCTTTTTGTTCTGAGACTGAAAGCCTCTGTTCTACCTATAAAGGTTTTTGAGATGCCTATGGAGAGGATGATTCTTTCTTGTTGCAAACCTTGCTAGGTCAAGAGTGTGGTTGTAGCCATCCATGAGTTCTTTCATCTTAACCCTATTAGACATGGCTTCTTCTTTCAACTGAACCACCTCCTTCCTAGCATCCCTAAGTTGCCTGATTAATCTTTTGAATGTCTGGTTGTCAGGTGGAGTAGTTACGTGAACAATCTCAACAGGATTTTTCATGGTTCCCTCTTCCTACTGCATAGGAAATACCTTGTTTATCTCATCAGGATTCTTTATTCCTTCACCCTTATCTTTCTTCTTTTGTACAGGTGTTTCTTCTTTCTTCTCCACGGGCTTCTTTCCAATGCCTTGGCCCTCATCTTTCTTCTTCTATTGGATAGATACTTTATGTAAGGATTGTTCTTCAACAACCTCTTTAGAAGTTGTTTCTCTTATGAAGGGATTTCTGACCTTGATGTTGGCTATTGAAGGAGATGAGGAGAAGTGTAGCTTCTTCCCTTTCTTTGTTGTAGGTCTAGTAGAAGAAGGGGCTTCTTCTAACTCTAATGGAGGAGGGGGTGAAAAATCTCTCTGTGGAGAATGAAAAGCTTTCTCCTCATTTCTTGTGACCTCCTTGATGACCTCTGCATCTTGAATAAGAACTTTTCCCTTTCTCTTCTTGCTAGTACCTGCTTTAGCAACACTGATGGATGGTAAAGGGCTTGCTTTCTGCGACTGAGGAGTAGTTGTTATATCCAACTTAAAGTGAGAAGAAATAACAAAATGTTCCCATGGGATATCTTTCTTACCTAGTTCTTCAGAAACTAGAATTCTAATCAATTCAGAGTGAAAGTTGCTAGTATCCACATCCTTAGACTTGGATTGAATCATGTATGACATCTTTCCTATTCTCCTTAGAAAATAGTAGGGAATATTCATTTCAATTTTACTAGTAAAATGCAGCAGAAGCCTTATATGGTACTGGTATAATGTGTTGAACCTCCCTTCACATGTAAAGTATCTCTGAATGATCCTCAATATCTTGTCAAACTGCTCAATCAGACGTTTCCTTGGCACACATTTAGACAAATTACCATCTTGATGTTCAGTCTTAAGGAAATCTTTGGCATAGGCTGCATTCAAAGCCATGGCTTTAAACCATTTATCATCTGTGATAGGGATTCCCGTAGCAGCTAAAATAGAGGCCTCAGTCACCTCAAATTCTAGATCCCCTAGCCTGGTTTTCAGGCCATCAAAATGTAAGGAAAATTTCCTTGTCACCTCAGGATGACCTCTTTGCATATTTTGGCACAAAGAGAGGCATCCTACCCTTTGAAAAACTTCTCTAGCCATGGGCTTTGCTTCAAAAATATGCATATCCACAGGTTCGATTTTGACCACCTTACCTCCCTTGTGTGAATTATTCATTTAAGGAGTCTCCATAGTTTAGGATAAGAGATTCTTATGGCTATGGAGTCGTGATAACCAAGAGGACCTAAATTCAAGGCTCAAGTGAACAGAACTTCCCTTAAAACAAACTGGTTACTAACTAGCTAAACTAGCTATGGAAATCCCACTCTTGGATGTAGGCAGGTATGAACACTTGGAAAATGAGAGGATACCCTATAATTGGCCTTTGAAACTGAGTAGAAACAACCCTATTTAAAATTCAGATGAGGCAGGGGAGAAAAGTGTTGTTGAGTAGCACCTCTAAGTGGCATGTTGCGCATGCGAAGGATAGGACTTGCTTGGATGTTGTGACCTTAGTAGAAATGGTGGGCGGATGTATGAAACTTTGATATGCAGGTAATGAGAATTATAGGTCTTAAAGGAGGGAAGGAAATGATAGGATAGCGTGAGGAAAATTCTCTTTTAGCTAAGCGGGTCTGATAACCAAAATTTTGAGCGTTATTTCTCCTTGAAATTTATGTGCAGAGGAGGAAAACAAGGAATACCTATGGAATAAAATCGGTTTGAAAACCTCTGTAAGATTTCAAGAAGAAGTCATGAGCATCTCGGCCTCCGAATCTACCTCAACATCGGATCTTATAGAATTGTGGTTGACTGGTCAAAACTGAGAGTTTGCGCAACGCAACAATCTTGAGTTTTTCAAAAATTACAAACCGTTATCAGAGCTCGTAAATATGAGATCTTGAAAGCATCTTTTAACCATTTCCTGGAAATGAAAATAAGGAAGATGACATCAGCATTGTAATCATAAATCATGGTGGAATATGATGAACGGGAAAGGCGCTACATAAAATCTTGATGAGTGGGCAACGCTTCATTTCAAAAAATGATTGGACAGGTAAGCAAAGGACAATAAGGCAGGGCTACAAGGGCATGAGTGAGGAAAATGGCATGTAAAATCAAACTATTCGTGGAGTGAATCGATCCTAGTGACAAGTCATGAGGGGTATTAAGTCATGAAAAAAATGGTCCTGGTGACAAGTCATGAGGGAATCAAAGATTAATCATGAACAAAATGGTTCTAAGTCCAAATTTGAATGAGGATCAAAACACAAGTCATGACTCAATACTTTATTTATTAAGGGAGCCCTAACAAACACACTTTTAAAAGGGTCAAATTAAAAAATTAAAATCTAAGGCTTAAGAAAAGATAAAACTAAAGGCTAAAAACCCAAGGCAACTTAGTTTCATAACAACTCCATCACCACCAAGCCCCCTCAAGCATGTTGCAAACCCTCCAAAAGTGACATTTTGCCTCGCCTAGGCAAGTCATTTGGGTACTAGGGTCTGGATAATATCATCCATGATGTATTCTATGCCTCCAAAGGAAATTCATCATGATCCAACATGTGGGCCCTTGGAATCCAACCTATGGGATTCAAGCCCCATGGAAGCCCAAGCTAGGCTTGTTCCTCCAAAATTGTCTACCAACAAGGTCCTAGAAAACAAAAGGGTACGTCCTCCAAAGATCTCAGGTCAAATATATCATGACAAGTGTAAACCACGTCTAATAAAAAAGGCACCTAAACATGTGCATCAAAAATACCTCAGCAAATTAAATAAATTCTCAAAAACCCTATGCAATTGACCAAGTTTAAGTATGGGAGGGGTGTCATAAAAAGTCCTATTAGGTAGACTGATCCAGATTCTTTTCGGCACGAAATGAGATCGGAGATATAATAAAGAAATGCATAGAGATATCACAGATATTCAATAATATAACAGAAGTGTATCAGAGATGCAACCATAAGCACAGATATATAGTAATACACGATTTCTATTAATGAAAGAAATGTACAAAGACTGTAAAAATACAGAGTGAAAGACTCGCTAGAATGGTGGCAGCTTATCTCTGAGAAGAGATGTGACAGCTACTCGCATTCGCAAGAAGATGATTACAATGAGGCTCTGACGGACTTTTTACAATAAACAGGAATTCCAAAAAACCTAGACATCCAAAAACCTAACCCTAGGAGATGAAGCGCCAAAAGTCATGTGGGCCCCGTTTGGGTAAGTTAGTACATCAACTTCCTAGGGTCGTAACTTTTGCATACGATCTTCGTTTTAGGCGTATGATAGCTTGTTGGAAAGGTATCATCAAGGAGATTCATTCTAGGGGATCAATCATGCCTTTGGATATCATTGAGAACCTATATCTCAAAAAACCTTCATTTAATTCCTCAAAATGGCCCCGGAAGTTAAAACCTGCTAAAAATAGTAAATTGCCAAAATTGCCAGAAAACTATTTTGAGCCACATGGAAAAGGTGGGTGGCCACCAATATCCACCTGGATCATAGAAAAAATCCCTCACGTAAGGGATGCTCGCAAGGATTGCCTTTCAAGTTCATGTAGTGGATGATGAGGTGGAAGGGGTTAAGACTTCATAGGTCGATGTGTTTCATGACATACAAGGGCTCATATTATCTCATTTATGGGTTCCTTTGTAGAGGGTGTGTGGAACCTTCATTTGCGATGAACTTTTTTGAATCCCATATTATTGTCATTATTTATTATTATCTCTTTTATATTTATTTCATGTTTTAAGGAACAATTTGAAGGACAATATCCTAGCTTGGTGTCGAGATAACGATAATGTCATTCACAAATACCCCATAGAAATGAGAAGGTTGTCTCTTGATGAGACCCCCTTTCTTTCAATTGTGTAACTGAGAGCCACTACCCTGGCTTGGTGACCAGATGATGGTAATTTCATACCACTGAATAACCATGCTCATGATAGGCCGACTTGTGATGAGACCTCCCATCCTCCAACTAACCCCTTAAGCGTTCACTGTCATTTATTTGTGTAGGTCCCCATGTTTCTTATAGAGAAGTGTTTCATTACTTTCTCGAGGATCCCTAGGAGAAGCATCGCAAAGTTCTATATTTAGGATTTTATATTTTTAACCAACAACAATCCCTCTAGGCCTTCAACCCCTTGTTCCCATGAAATGAGGTACATGCCCTTCTCGGGTTACTAAATTCAAAGGGAATAGAAGAAGACAAAACAATGAGAGTGTAATAAGCTAAATGTCCTAAGTATTTTTAGGAATGGTATGATAACCCCTCAAGGGACCCCCAGTCACAAACCTTTCCCAAAGGTTGGCCAATTACTAGGAAATCTATGACACTCACCAAGGTGAAATAGGGTCAAAATCATAATGTCTAAGTAGGTGTTATATAATCAAAATAAACTCAAATACAACATGTTTAAATGCCTTAAATATTAAGTTGATTACCTACCACAATACCTGACTTGTACCGCATGGAGCAAGACCCATCTTCCTTCCAAAAGCTAGTTGGTGTGGTGGATGCACTGACAATGGATCAGAACATAGTGATAGAGTAGTTTTTTGTATGTGAAAGTAGACAATGTTGGTAATGTGGTATCTCATCAATTCATATCTTCAACTTGAGGGCCTCGAGACATGGTATCCTTAGTTATCCCACAAAAGGGGATAACAACTGGCTTCTACTTGGGGACATGTGCTCAACGTAGAGTGCATGAGAACCACAACATTTCCTAGTAGACATGTTCCTACACTGAAATAATAAACCATAAAATATAGGGTGGTCCTATCACCCTTTGTCCATATACTTTAAAATCCAAAGGAAAACTAATCTAAAAAAAAAAAAATTTAGCATTTTTTCAAAAAAATGCTAAACTAAGCATGAAATCAATATGCAGGTAGAGAAAAATGAAATATGAAATGAATCTAACGTAATATGAGAAATCAATTTGAAAATGAAAGGGAAACAAAATGACCTACCTACTTACCTAGGGCCTTGGGGCCCTGAAGATCAAGTGATGGGTGATGTCAGGTGAAGTCATACAACCAATGCAACCAACTAATCATCTCACCAAAGTGTCTCCCCCTATTCTTAATCATGTAACGAAAAAAATATAAGTCAAGAAAATAATAATCATGATTATAAATACACACATAATCGATCATGAAATAAAACTCATGGAGATGGGTGGTAGGGAGGAAATGTTGTTGGAAAGAGAAACCATCAACTTGATCATCCTTCCTGAAAGTGTAGCCACAATCCTGATCAATCCATATATGAAGAGGGATATCGTATGTATAAAATGGCTCTTCTTCATCTTCACTCAAAAAAATCATTGCTCCCTGAAGGCTGAGAAAGGATAAGAGATCTGAATAAAACCTCTTGGTTTCCCAAACAAGGTAAACTGGGGCAAGGCACAACCTCATGTCTAGACAAAAACTCCTTATATTTAGGAAACATCGCTTCTTTATCTTCAAATCCCCACAACAATTTTCAATATTAAAGTAATTTTGTTTGGTATTTTGGACCTTGGAGTGCCCTGGGCTGGCCAAAACCTGGTGTCTATAAAATTCTGAGCGTGATGGTTGAAAATCCTCTCAAAATAAATATGCATCATAAATCACAAGGGATGGATGCAAATAATTTTGAAAATACTGTGTTGGGTCATCCTCGAATGGACAAAACAAATATGTAACCATATCATCATTAGGTTGGCACATATATGGACCATCTGTCTATAAAAAGAAATCCTCTGAATAAATTATTTATGTATCCTTTATCAGAGAGGTTCCCTCAATGTTGCGGATAGGATATTCATCAAAAATGAAACAACCCAAGTCCCATTTGCGCCTTCTAGTCTGTATGAAAGTGTCTATATGACAAAAAATGACCATCTCTTCATCGTTGTGTGTAGGAAGGACAGAGGTTAAGGAAGTTTCAACTGGAACTTCAAATTTTTCATCATCAATACTAATGAATTCTTCAATGTCATCTGCAGGAGGAGAGCAAGGTTGGACAACCTTTCCTTCATCAAGAGGGAGAAAATATAGCGGTGTGTCAGTATGTTTCACTTTATCATAATTCTTCTTTCTTCTTATGTACACACCCCTCCATTGCCTTTTCATCACAAGAGGCTTGATCCTTAGTGCATAGTTCTTTGTTTTCTTTTCTTCAATAGGATCAATTGTATCCAAGGTTTCCTCCAATACTTCTTCACTTCCGAAGTCATGGAATAAAGTATCATCGAGATCTTCAAAAGGATAAAAACTCATCATGTTCTCTTCCTGATGTGCATGAGGAACACAGGCCTAGATGTCTTCATCAAATGGAATGGAATATATTAGTACTTCATCTTCATCAAATGTCTTGTATGAATCTTCAACATGAGAAAATTCATTGGGATTTTCTTGGTAATTTTATTCATATGTCTGTTCTTCGAGAACTTCTTCATATTCAAGGGTTAGTTCTTTGGCATGAAATAACTCTTTTATATGATTCATCATTTCCTCAACAACTTTATTAGCATCCTTTTCATTTTCCATTTGTATATGTGCCCTCTTTGAGGCATAAAAAATTATTGATGAGTGTTCATCCCATGGTGCCATATTTCCATTGACTGAAAATATTCCTCAATGGTATCACTAGGTGATATCAAGGCTTGTAAAAGGATGGAAATGGATAAGGTGGGTTCTTGGAAGGTAGAGTTTCTATATGAGATTCAAGAAGATCTCATCAAGGGTGGAAAGGGAACGTCCTTTAGGTTCAATTGCCAGGAAATCTAGAGAAAAGGATTTGGGATAACTTTCCAAAGTGTCATTAGGGGATATCTTTCCAAAGTGTCATTAGGGATTGGAAGAGGATTCAAAATACTCCCCGGAAATGGTGCAAAAATGTTATCACACAATATGTAGGTTGGGAAAATCTTGACCCAACCATCAAAATGGCAACAACTTAGAGAGAACCTACCCACTGTCACCTTAGGCAGGTGTTCTCGTCACTTTAGAGTTGAGGTAGTCACCTCAAGGGGGGAATACCAATGACCCTAGGGGGGATTTAAATGAAAATGTGATGTATGAAAGGGTGCCCCTATAGGTAAAGATTCTAGTTTTAGTTTTACAAAGCCTTAATGACCAACAAAGAGATAGTACATTCCCGAGACACAAGGAAAACTAAGTACACAATGCACGATATCAAGCAGACAAGCAAGTTAATACTGTTTTACCTAATTGCAGTAGTTATTAACAGTATGTATCAGCAATGAAATGGCACAATAAGATTCTAAGGAAGTGCTAGAAATCAAGTAAAATATGCAAGAGATAAATTAGCTAAACACTAATGAAACTCAAGATTCAAAGACCAAGATACTAGCATAAAAGGTAAGGTTGTTGTAAACACTTTGTACATAAATATAAATCAGACTTATGGCTGTAACAAAAAAATTATTACAGAAGTAAATTCAACCACCAAAATTGACAAATAATCCACCCAAAAATTGTGCTAAACCAAGTAGAATAAATTGGCAAAATCTTAATTGATTCTGATGGTTGAAATGCAAGTTATAAGTGAAAGAAAGTTAGGGTTTCTGCAGCGCTAATGGATGAATATAAAAATATATAACATCAGACAAGTGTCAATGTGAAATAACTCTATCACCACCAAACCCTCTCAATCATGACATCAACCCTCCAAAAGTGATGGTTTGCCTCTCATAGGCAAGTCGTTTGGGTACTAGGGGTTGGATAAGATCATCCCTGATGTATTCTAGGCATCCAAAGGAAATTCATCATGAGCCGGTATGTGGTCCCTTGGAATCCAATCTGTGGGATTCAAGCCCCATGGAAGCCCAAGATAGGCTCATTCCTCCAAAATTGTCCACCAACAAGGTCTGCAAAACAAAAGGGTACTTCCTACAAATATCTCAAGTCAAATATATCATGACAACTGTAAACCACATCTAATAAAATGGAACCTAAACATGTGCAACAAAACTACCTCATCAAATTAAACAAATGCTAAAAAACCCTATAAAATTGACCAAGTTTAAGTATGGGAGGGTGTCATAAAAATTATTGTTGGGTAGACCAAATCCCTCATGTAAGGGATGCTCCCAAGGATGGCCTTTCAAGGTCATGTAGTGGATGATGAGATTGAAGTGGTTTAGAATTCATAGGTCGATGAGTTTGATGACATACAAGGGCAGGTATTATCTCATTTATGGGTTCCTTTGTAGAGGGTGTGTGGCACCTTCATTTTCGATGAATGTTTTCCAAGCCCATCTTATTTCCATTCTTTCTTCTTATCTCTTTATATTTATTTAATTTTTTAAGGAACAAGTTGAAGGCCATTGTCCTCGCTTGGTGTTCAGATAATGACAATTTTATTCAAAAATACCTCGTAGAAATGAGAGGGTTGTCTCGTGATGAGACCCCCTTTCTCTCAATTGTGTAATTGAGAGCCACTACCCTGGCTTAGTGACCAGATGATGGTAATGTCATACTGCTAAATACCCATGATCATGATAGTCCATCTCATGATGAGACCTCCCACCCTCTAACTAACCTCTTAATAATTCAATATCATTTATTTTTCTACTTCCCCCCATTTCTTATAGAGAAGTGTTTCGTTGCTTTCTTGGGGATCCCTAGGCGAAGCATTTAGAATTTCTATATTTAGGATTTTGTCTTTTTAGCCAACAACAATCCCTCTGGGCCTTCAGCCCCTTATTCCCATGAAATGATGTGCATGCCCTTCTTGGGTCACTAAATTCAAAGGGTATATAAGAATACAACATGGTGGGCATGTAATAATAAGGAGGTGGTAATTATGGTAGGGAATGGTATGATAATCCCTCAATGGACCCCCAATCACAAACCTTTCCCAAAGGTTGGCCACTTACTAGGAAAATCTATGACACTCACCAAGGTTAAACAAGGTCAAAAGGATAATGTCCAATTAGGAATTCTATAATCAAAATCAACTCAAATACAACATGTTTAAATGCCTTAAATGTTAGGGTTATTACCTACCACAATACCTGACTTGTACAACATGGAGCAAGATCCATATGCCTTCCATAAGCTAGTTGGTGTCGTGGATGCGCTGACAATGGATCAGAATGTGGTGATAGAGCGGGATTTCGTATGTGCAAGTGGAACCTACTAGTCATGTGGTCTCTTGACACTTCATATATGCAACCTGAGGGCCTCAAGACATGATATCCTTAGTTATCCCACAAAATGGGGATAACAGGACAGACCATGGTGGTCTGAAATATCTTTTTCAGCAACCAACTTTAAATGTCAGGAAAACAAGATGGCTATAATTTTTAAGTGAGTACGACTTTGACATCAAGTGTATCATGTTAGGATATTTAGACACTTAGGAGTTAGTTAAGATCTACTTGGTCTAATATGTCATTAGGTAAAAATGTGTTTCTTAGTGTGTTTCTTTAGTGTGCATTAGTATGCATTTGTAGTTAGGAAATCCGACGATCACGATATGTTCCCGACATAGAGTGATCTGATGGCTCATACTCTCCTCGATCTTAATGACCATTGATCTGTGGCTTAACACCCGATTGGTCCATGATATCCATTTAAATAGCATGGAGGGTCATTTGCCGATGATCGATTGTGAGAAACTCTCTTGTAAAATCTCTATGTAATCTTTTTCTTTGCATTAATAAACTGCTCCAAGTGCCCGTGTTGGCTGGGGCCGTGGATGTTTCCCCGTAGGGATTTTACCACGTAAAAACATCGGTGTGTTGATCTTTGATCTGCTTATGTGAGTGGTTATTGAAGGTGTTCGTCCTCTATTGAAATACATGTGTTGTCGAACATGGTATCAGAGCCTGTTTGAAGACCCATCCTGTTGTAGATCGAGATCGTGAAGCCGAGTTTCCTCATCTCCATTTTATAGAATTTTCATACATTTATGGGCTAAGAGGACTGTTCCATTGCATCTAGAGCACTCTTTTCATTCAAGAACACTTTTCGTTTCACTCGAAAAGTTTTCTGTTTTCCCAAGATACAACCATTACAGTCAGATCCGAAGGTATAAAGCCTGAATACGCATTTTTTAAAATTTCTGCAAAGTTTTATTTTGATTTTATTTCGGTTTGTATTTTTTATTTCCGGGTTGCTACTCTTTTAGATCTATGTATTCTCTTTTCCCCGCACCCTGTGTGATCTTAGAAAATCAAAAACAGATAGGAAAAGGTGCATCTTCAGGGTAAGCTAACCCTTGTTGTCATCGAGAAACGAAATTTTTTTCTTGTGTGAAAAGAGTTTTTTTTTTAGCATGCTCTCCAAGGCTGTCTTCAACAACAACAACAACAACAACAACAATAACACCCCCAATCCTCCTTCTGAACATTACAATATGTTTTGCTAGACCATTTGGTTAAAAATTCCCTTATTAAGTAAGACGTCTTGAGTTCAAGTCTCTCTTTTGTTACTTTTTTTGGAAAACGTTCATGCTAAAAATTGTAAAGTGCATTTCACTTCAAGTATAAAAGTGAATCACTATAAGTAGATTTATATTTTATTTTAGAGTTATTTATTTTGCATGCAACTTTTCTATTATAAGGTAACCTCATTGTAAAAGTGATCCCCACTTCTCTTTATAAAAGTGGGTCACTTCATGAAGTAGCTTACACTATCACGTGGTTAGTAGGTCACCGTTTATGCCTTTTTTTTAAAAGGGCATAACTCTCACATCGGAAGTCTTTTTTCAGTGCCGTTTTTTTTAAAACCGCATAACTTTTCGAAATATTTCCATCAAGATCATTAGTTTCGGTTTTTAAATTCGCATTATCTTCATATTTAATATGGCTTCTACAAGTAATATCTTACTTACCAACAACAACTACTTCCAATGGAGATCCCATATGGAAGATTTATTAAGAAGTAAAGGCCTGTATCAGATTACCTTAGGAAAGGAAACAACCCCCACTGATGATGATAAGAAATCCAAATGGGATAATAGGAATGACGAAGCACGTGGACTAATTGGAATGTCCATCTCTCCTGATTCAAGGCACCACCTTCAAGGAATTGATGACCCCGAAGAAGCTTGGAACACGATTGAATTTGTGTTTGGTAAACTCAATATTATTCGAGCACAATAGTTAGAAAATCAAATAC
>ML781256.1:182887-220256 GCA_009831015.1 Picea engelmannii | reverse complement strand
CTCTAAGTGCCCGCATTGGCTAGGGCCGTGGATGTTTCCCCGTAGGGGTTTTACCACGTGAAAACATCGGTGTGTTGATCTTTGATCTGGTTATGTGAGTGGTTACTGAAGGTGTTCGTCCTCTATTGGAATACATGTGTTGTCGAACATATCAAAGGAAAATAAAAAAAAATTGTTGAGACACTCAACAAACAGATACATCTCATGCATGCTACAACCATTAGTATGCATTAGTCAGATTTAAAGAGCAAAATTTTAAATGTTGTTGTTACATACCAACACTACCTATAAGGAAAATAAGGTTTATAGTAGGAAAATGTATAGTGTAAAATTAAAGAGTATGATATGAAGGAATATGGGTTACTTATGCATAAAAACAGATTTTATGTTCCTAGTTTCAGCAAACTTGGGAATTTGGTATTAAAATAAATGCATAATGTTCCATATGTCAGGTGTCCTGGTTATCATAAAACAATTGTCATAGTAAGAAGACAATTATTTTGGCTTGGAATGAAGAAGTATGTTTTTTATTACATTATCATATGGATGGAATGTCAAAAGGTGAAATTTGAGCATAGACACCTATCGGGTTTGCTACAACCATTGCTAATTCGAGAGAATAAATGGGAAGTGGTAACCATTTATTTTATCACTAAGTTTCCTAGGACAACAAGGAAATATAATTCTATAATGGTAGTTGTGGATAAATTGACAAAGGATGTTCATTTTGTTCATGTAAAAATGACTCATACAATAGCTAATATTGCATAAATTTACATGAAGGAAATTGCTAGGTTGCATGGAATACCTATAGTAATTTTTTTAGATAGAGACACAAAGTTTACTTCAAATTTCTGGAGAAGATAATCTAAAATATTTGATACAAATCTAAACTTTAGCACAACACACCATCTATAGTTAGATGGGTAGACAAAGACAGTCAACTAAGTGATTAAAGACATGTTGAGAATGTATGTCATTGATAAGCCATTTAAGTGAGAAGATTACTTGAATTTGGTTTGTTTTTCCTATAATAATGGGATATCAAGATTCATTTAATATGAGTCCATTTGAATATTTTTATGGTAGGAATTGCAATACTCCAGTGAATTGGAAAAATCCAACAAACAGAGTAGTACTTGGGCGAGAATTGCTCAAGGATATGGAAGACCAGATGGTTAAAATTAAGCAAAATTTGAAGGAAAAAAAATATAGATAGAAGAGTTATATAGATAAGAACATGAAAATTGGGTAGTTGTACAAATCTAGCATCTAGATTACATGGTCCATTTGAGATATTGGACAGAATAGGTACAAATGTATGCATGATTGCATTGCCTACTTCCATGAATATGTAAAATGTATTTCATGTATCTTTTTTGAAAATGTATGTACATGATCCTAACCATGTCATTGATATAAATTTGATTCAGGTGGAGATAGAAGGAGACTTTCAGTCCAACCAATGTGTATATTAGACAGAAAATTCAAAATGCTCCAGAATTGAGTCATAGATTTGGGAAAAGTTTAGTGGACCTACTATAGTCGCGAAGATGCTACTTGGAAGTAGAAGATTCCATGTGTGCAAAGTACCCATGACTTTTTGAATAATTTTGAAATTTTGATTTATGTTTTATATATGCACTAAGGACAATGCCAAAATAAGGGGAAGGGGAATGTGATACACTGTGTTGAGTAAAGGGTATGAATTACATTACTCAATCATTTTTGAATCGTTCTTAGCTAGGAAAATATAGTTGGGAATGTCACCCAGGGTTTTATATCCTGAAAATATTCTCCCAATCCGCAAGTATTAATTACTAGATTGAGGCTGATTTATTAATGAAAAGAATGTTCCAAAAATAAAATTTATATAAGTTTTTGTAATGTACACAGATTTTAAAATAAAGTAAACATGGAGATCAAAAGGTAAAAAGTAGCCTAGTCATAAATACACATATATGAGACAAAATAACAATCTGATTTATTTCATTCTAAGCTATCAAAAGTGTTTTTATTTTTACAAAACCCCTGTGAGGGCATGGACCAAAGTATGATTTAGATATCCCCGATGAACACCATACAAAAAGACTATGACAATAAAGTAAAACTGAAATTTATAATATGGACCATCTTGCCACAAACTGCTGCCATTTTGACTCTACAAGATATTCTTTATCAGCCATGAAACTTAATTCATAAATAGACAAGAATACACAAACTATCAAGGATGGATCAACACCTCTAAAACAAGCATCTGAAAAGTTTGTTTCAGTCTTGAACCTTGTTGTCTACAATAAGACCATGTTGCCAAAAAGAGAATTAGGCTTTAAATAAACTCAGAAATGAATGAAAACTAAAATTATCTCATGCAACCAAAGAGAAAACCTTAGTCTTTCTTTCTCCTTCTATTCTCCTCTTGTCTCCTCTTCTCATTCATATTTTATTCTTTCCAAATAAGTTGAATTAGTTCAAATACTTTCTTTAGTTAAGTTGATTTAACTTAACTAATTAGTTTAGGAGAAATAAATAATAATAATATAGTTAAGGGTCTTTAATTAATAATAACTAGGTAGGTGGGACCCCTTGTGACTCTTGTCATTTCCTTCTTTCAATCATAAAATATAACACAAAAAGGATAATCATTTTAACTATATGCCACCCTTGTATCTCCCTTAAATATATTTCAAATTGGATATTTAAATATCAAAAATAATTTATATCACATCCAAAAAATATATAACTATCCACATCATCCACATTATCCACAAAATACCAAAAAAGAGCTTTCTATCCAAAAATACTGAAAACCATTAAGCACTCTCTTCATCAACTCAAATCATAAAAAAACATAATCTAAAAACCATATTTGCCACTTTGTGAGGCAATTTTTCTTTTTTCATTGTTGTTTCCCTTAGATTTCTTGGAAGTAGCATGTGGTTGATTAGACCCTTAAGTTTGTATCTCACTAATAACATGGGAACAATCATCCTTCAAATTCATGCGGAAAGACACATATTTTGAGGAATCGTCAAAGGGAGAAGAAGGGGAGGCAACTACTTTTCCTTTATCTTTCACAGGTTGGGGAATATCAGTTTTTAGTCTCTTACTATCATGTGAAGATTGAACTAGCGAAACAACACGAGAAATCTAGACATTGAGATTGACGGGTGGTGGCAAAGGCAATGACATAGTGGGCCAACCACGATGGTGAGATACGGGTTGATGATCTCTTTCCATCCATCATTTGCGGGGACTTCTGGCTTCATGGACACATGTGGAGGAAACAAAATGCTAGGGATGTTCTAAGGAGGATGGAAAGGGGGTATTTATGGTCTAGGGTGCACTATTCCATGACTAATCCAATTAAATAACCTAACTTGGAACAGTTGGTTCAATTCTTGAGTATCAACGTCAAAATGGATATAAAATCTAGGCCTTCTATGGCCTCGGTTCCAATTTCACCTGCCTCTGTTATTTCTACCATTGTTGCCCCTACTAAAAAAAATCATCATGTAGTAGCAGTTCATCAATAATGAAGCTCTTAATAAACCATACATGAAACTCTTCTTACATGAATCAAAATTTTGCTCGAAAATTGACACGAGATACATGCAAATTCATCCATAACAAACTATTCATTAATCACCAAGTGAACAGGGAGTAATAGGGTTCATGGGAAATATGGAGGGAGTGTAATTAGCGAAAAGTGATATAATGATAGGGGATTAATACACGAATATTGTTCATCAATTAATCAAACAATTTACTCTATAATGAAATATCAAAATATCAGTCACCAACCCTTGTTGTGTTATCACTTTGCTTCTTTTAAATAGACTTTTCCTTTTAAATTGATTTCACAGAACAGGGATGCAATAAATGAAATCAGGATTATGAGGGGAATGCAATTAGAAAAAAATGATAGAATGACAGGGAATCAATATGGATATTGTTCAATTGAAAATAAATCAAAACATGCATTGAAAACATATATATGTCCAGACCTTCAAAGTTTTAACAATGTTCCCTTTTCAAAAAAATAATTCAAACCGGTACTTCCATGAAAAAATTGATTGTTGGATTCCCAATTATTTTATACAATAATCTATATCCCCAAAATTATTTAATCACATCATCCACTGTATCCACATAATCATTATATGACAGTCATAGCGAACAACATTGAAATCATTATAAGACACCACAATATCCTTTGAGCCACGACCATAACATTAAATTCAATTCTTAATCCCTTAAAATCAACAGGAACACGCATACATTGTTGAAAATCAACTCATATTCATCATTTATTTAGTCATTGTTCAATGCAATCAATATGGACGTTATAACTCTTATTCGGGCCTCAAACATTTCTCACACAGGTGTCACTTTTATATAATCAACATAACGATTGAACCAAAATAACATTCAATACCTTGATCCCAAGCTTCAAATAAATAAGTGGGTACATATATCTTCAATAATTACCAAAAAAAGGACCCAACAAAATCATGCCCAATTACCCAAGGAAGAACCATGCTCCCATCAACCATCGATTTGGAGTAAATATATTATCAATGTGATATTTAGGGTTCAAGACAGCAAGTGGAAGTTAAGAATGGTGGTTCGACCAAAGGGTTGGGTATTTGAATAGCACAGACAACTCATTATGTAGGTTCCCTATCATAACTTACCACAAAATAATAACATGAAACACTGCCCTCGGCTATGTGGGTCTCCAAAACACAGACTGCAACCTCCAACAGAAAAACAAATGAAGCCAACCCCTTTTAACAACACTTCAAAATGAGCGACCAAGTATAAACCCATGCCCAACCAAAAAGAATGAATAATTATTTCATCAACTTATGGGTAGCATTATCTTCATATTGTGTAATGTTTACCAAGAAACAGTGAGGTCATAGAAAGCAAGCTAACAACTCAGGGTTTTTCCCAGACAAGGCATGAAATACTTTAATCTTTCATCAGTTCACATTGAAATCAGCAAGGTCAAAATATGGCATGTGTACACTAGCCACAGAGACTAGTAATATCGAAATAAAGGTCGGGCATTCGCAAAGCCAAGAGTTTTGGCAAACTATGATAACCAATTTCAACAGAGAGACCAACCCAAATACAGATCCATGGAAAAGTAGGCTCAAATGAAATTTTTAATCAATCATTCCATGCGAATGATTTCACACAATAAGAAGACCGCAACCATTTTATTTTTTAAATTCCAATAGTCCAGAACAACCACCATGAGAAACCAAGGATGCAAAAACCAACACACTGTTCAAAAATATCATAACATCTTGAGAATCACACAAACCACGAGCAACCAAATCCAAAATTTGATTCCAAGAGTAGAGTAACTATCATGGATGCAAAAGTAAGAAAACTCATACCTAGAAAATCCTGCATGGGGAAAAGAAACAAGATTGTATACCTCCTTCATTACCGAGCAAGGCAGAGCAGTAACAACTACTAGAGCCGAAACAATGCAAGAATGACCAGGGTGATGGGCTCGAGGGGAGTTTGAGTGACGTGCAATAAATTCACATCGCTTGTCCCTTCCAATTTCATTGAATTCTTAGTACGAGACAAACCCATTCACCATAGCACTACACCATTGATCAACCAAAAAACATTTTCCATATCACTTTTGCAAAGTACACACCCCTTGGTAATATTAAACTTCTTCAAATGACCACTTGCTATGAACACAACCCAACATGAAACTCATACAATGCACATGACCATAGTATCAAGGGTTGAGATCACCCAAGTTCTTGCCATGAGTAATACAACATAAAAACCAACATTGAATTATAATTCTTTTATTCAAAAGGGCAGCATTATTATCCTCTATGAGAGGTCATCCAAACCATTTAATGTCATGTTTTAATCATCCAACCAACACATATTACCATAACATTTTAAAACATGATATGGAACAAATGAATTGTAGAATATTATGTTGATACCATCACATAAGCCAAAAAATTATAAGCTTTGCTTCTCCACCATAGTGCCATAAGTCTAACAAGGGGGTCCCACCTACTAGTTTATTATTAATATAAATAAATAATAAATCTTGGTAATCATTTGCGAGCATAGCATTCATCGTTTCATTTTTAAGCATCAACAAACTGGATAATCCACAGGGAAATATGTTTCCAACAGATTAAGAACTCAGATTGTCTGGTTTTTCATACCAGGTGAATCGTAGATCAAAGAATTATTTACTAGAATGATTATGCAACAGGAAGAGTGAGGCGGTTTAAGGGAAAAAATGATCCAGGAATTTGGGAATATCTCATGAAAAGTGTTACATATGAGGGGTTTATTCCTATATACATAACATTCAATTGGTCACAGTGAAAGCATTTATTGTTTAAAGGATAAAAATTCATGGTGTGCTCTTTTTGAATCTCGGGTTGGAGGGAAGAAAAGGAAGACAAAAAGTAGGGATGAAAATGCAATTATCTATCTAAGAGAAGTACTAGAAGCAGAGAGAAATTTCAGTGATGTCTACAAGGGGGACATCATGACATCTATGTAACTTATTTGTTATTGATTAAAAACACTTACAGAATAACATCGTTGTGGAAAAATTGATCCAAAGTTTTATTTCTAAAAAAAAAAACAATAAAAGAAAAACAACAGAAAAGAAACAACAGAAAATGAAAAACAACAAAGTAAAATTAAAATATTGAAACAGAAAACTATAATACAAAAGTGACCTTCATGCATCATTTAATCTTCAAACTAGTTTCACATGTTTTTTCAAGTGGGAACCGTTGGTACTATAGGGAAACAATTTCTCTTCTAGGTCCTTTAGAAGATAAGAATTTGGGCCCAGGACAAAGTGATTTTAAAAGGACCCAGCCATAATTTTTGAAACTTCGAATGTCTTCCTCTATCAACATGGGCTGAATCCCAAAGAAAGACTTTCTCATTAACTTTAAATCTAACAACTTTTGGGATTTTATTGAAATATTTCTTTACAATTTGTTGTCTTCTCTATATGTTCTCCAAGGCAAACATCCTTTGTTCCTCTAAATCTAACAGTGAATTTATCCTTTGAGAGACATTAGAATAATTTAATTCTTCGATCTGTAGCATCAGTCATAGATAAGAAAGTTCCATCTTGGTAGGAAAAATATCTTCTTTACCATAAACAAGCCGAAAGGGAGGGAAACCTGTGCTTACCTTGGTAGTAGTGCAATCTTCCCATAGGGTGTAAGTGAGGAGGGTGTGCCATTGACAAGGCTTATATTCAATGAGCCTCTTGATGATCCTGATTGTTGTGTTTGTTTCTCCACTTGGGTGAGCAAAACAAAGGCACTTACAAGTCTAGTTGGGCCTGCTAGACAAGACAGAGGTTCGTGTATGAATTAAACAATCCAAGAACATGAAACAAACAAACAATTAAGCTATAAACAACTAAGGAAATAAAACTATAATGTATAAGAAACCTTGAACCAAAATCAATCAAACAAATGACCAAAGATTATGCCACCAATGGATAACTGTATTAGTTGGAAAACACCATAGAGAAAGGAGGACTTATGGATCCCCTATTTCTCCTTGGGAGGGCTCTTGAGTACCCTATTTGAGATCTCTTCTTACAATGATAAACTAGAAAGAAAATGGTGAAGAAATCCAAGCCTATTCCCTCAAGAGGTGAGGTGAATAACTTATTGAGATGTTCCTAGAATTCTCCAAGAAGAAAAGAGGTTTCTTGAAGAAGAATAGAGGCAGCATAACAATACTATGAGATTCTTAAATTCTTAGTGCACCCATGGCCTCCATTTATAGAATGTCTTTGAGGAAATATCCAACTAGTTCTTAGTGTGAACAAAGGGCCCTTTACGGCACCCTTTGGTCCTTGACCAGCCCCCGATTCGTATTCAGCTCATATTTGAGGGTCAAATAAAGTTGGGAGTTGGTCCATAAGTGGTTGAGGGGGCGATAAGAACCATAAATGCAACATTCATGGAAGTGTGCGGCTTTGCATGTAAACAGTCGTGCATTTTGAGCATTGTGCACGGGTTTTCCTAAGAAATCCGTGCATTTCGTGTACAATCTGCGGGTTTGACTAAGAAAGTCGTGCATTCCACGCACAATGTGCATGCTTCCTTTGGTGAATTTGGGCACTTCAATGTTTTGTCCGTTTGTATAGTTTTTGCCTCTTGGAAATGCATTTTTGGTGTTGCATGTGAACTAATAGGTGTTTGGAAATGTTGTATTTATGTAACCATTTGCATGCAATGTTGTGGATGAAATTTTAGTGATAACATATGCCCCCTGATGTGTGAGGTTAGGAGCATACGTATAGCCAAAATACATCAATGTTAATTCTACTGAGAGTACCATTGTAAGGAAGAGTGTTGATAAGAACTGCAAGAGTGGTCCTATCAAAGGGAGAGGGGAAATTGTGAGACCCAAAGATGTATCTAGGGAGGGAAAATAAAATCTGTATACAAACGAAGTGGGAATGACCCATGCTCATATCATGTAACTCAAAAATGTAAAACAATAATTGAAGTTGTATGTTGATGTAGAGAACTGCAGTGCCCTCTCTCGCAGTTTGATAACGGAAGATGAAAATTATGATGATGAATCATACTTTGAAAAGAGGCAAGGATGCCTATAATAAGTGTCAATGACTCATAGGCATTGATGGCCTAAAAAATTCAAAGGTCTTCGACTAGTATAAAACAACTGCAATAGTCGCAAAGTAAGACCCACCGTAACATGAGCTTTTGTTGAAGTCAAATGTTACGGAGGTCAACAACATCAGAGAGAAATGATGGTTCTCTCTGTGTTGTCTGAGACTCTTCATTGTAAAGTTAATGAGAGTCAAGATATTGTCGCCCTTATGGAAATTGTGTTGATGTCAACAGAAAGGGAGACGTGATTTCAAGAAGCAAAGGGCTTCATGAAATCTATTGGATAAGATCATGAACTGATAGGGAACATGAATGAAGTCAATATGCGATGAGACTCAAGACTGCCCTTGGTTGGGGATGTGTTTGAAGGATGATTGGTAGCAACCATGAAACTATATCTAGTATCAGGGGGACGACTCGACATGGGGCTAAATTTTTCCAGAGGCATGAAAAAGTGGACAAACTCAGAGATTAGGGGTACATGGACTGTGGGATACTTGGGGTTTATGGATGATGTCAACAGGAGTAGAGGATATTGAATGCCCCAACCAAGGGTAAAATGGGTTGCTTTTCCAGAAAAAGAAGGTCGTCAAGGGTGACAACAAAAAGAAAAGTAAATGTTGGAAATAAAGTCTTTTTTACAATTACCAAATAAATAAAGAATAATTTGGGATGAGTGTATAGATACAGAAACAAGTGCCCCAATGCAAGATGGATTGGTCGGTGAGGGCACAAGTTGTGAAGAGAACTGATGGAGGGTGGGGACCCCATGGGTGGGTTTTTGTATGAGGTAAATGAATGGAGGAAAATCTGCAAATGGGAAAACTGATTTTGAATGAAATGGATCATTAATGATACTGCGGAGGTGCAATCAAAAGAGAACCGAGATGAGATAACATGGGATTCCATTGGTAAAGTTATCAAAATGATGAGAAGGATTATGTAGCTTATTCTCATAAATGCATAAGACTATCGGGACTCCCATCCCTAGGGGGTGAAAGTAGCATGAGTGTTGTTAGCACTCTGTAAAAAAAAATCGGTCGATAGACAAACAACAGAGGTAACTGTTTCAACCTACTTTAGATCTAGGCACTAGCCTACTCAACTCAGAGAGGGCTCTCTCGTGTCACTTAATATTTCTTTGGAAGTCAGTGTCTAGATTTGGTTTGTTTTGGGGGTTTTTATAAAGTTGTTGGAAAGGAAGGGGAGGGACACTTAGATCTATGGAGTCAAAATTCTGAAAGTGAATGAAAACAATGACTGACTAGTAGAACTCTCCAGAGGATAAAGGCTAAATGAGGCAATGAATTTTAGTTGTAAAATGTATTTAAGCAGGGTGTAAGAGGAAAGATAAAACAAACAACTACATCATAGCATTACAGAAATGAATTCTGAATTAGCTAGGAAGAAAATTACACAGTTTAAATTGCTTAAGACGAGAGCATCACAGGATGAATTATGGGATTTTAACTCTCCAATTTAAATAGAAGAAAATGAAAATGGAATTAAAGAGCATAGTAAATACATACAATGAAAGGAGACAAAACTCATATCACGGCCATTATAATATTTTCATAAAGAGTTCAAAACAATTCTACATTATATATTCAATTTAGCTCCAGGAAATTTCAAAGTCCTCCTGCTACGAGGGTAGGCCCCTCTCCGGTCAGTCCTATTTTTCATTTTTATTTGGAATAATATATATAGATAGATTACATCCGAGATTCAAAATGAATCAAATTCCCTATAGTTCTAAAAGTAGACATCATTTGCAAAAAGGAGTAACGTGTAACAACTGTACTCTTATTTTATAAGGAGTGTTACAGATAAAACTAACATATCCGAGATTTTCACTTTGAAATACAGATGTTCGTATCATTACAAAATTCTTTGAAACATACTCAATTTATCCTGAGAACTATTTCATATTAGCAATTTATTCCTTTAAAGTGTCAAGCCAAGCCGATTGGTTTTCTCCAACACTCTCAACCTCCTCATCCTTAACCTCTATATTATGTCTCTTGCTCCTTTTCCACTCGACATCTCATGTGTGATTCTCATCGACATATCCATTGATGATTAAATCCTTCATGATGGGATTTAATCTGACTTCCTTATATTCTTCGAGCTCTTCTACAGGATTTGTATGAAATTTTGTTGCTAATATTTGTGCAACCATCTTCTCTTTCTTCTTCAATGATGAATTTGTCATATTAGTTGAAAATCCTGGTTCACTAGACGCCACTTGGTCTGATTTATCCATTTTTCTCATTTTTGTAGAAAACATAAGATTATCTCCCTTAATTGTACAAAAATTAGGAAGATGATCCAGTTTGTAATTACTTCGTTCAGGACTGAAGCGTCGATTGCCCAAAACAAAGTAATGTCATCCATATTTTGAAAGACAGTATTCATTGAGGTCCAATCATGAATTACTGACAAAAGTACTTACAGGTACAAGGGTTTTTCATGCTCAACCAATCTATTATGAATGATGATCCTTTGAATCGGTTATCTGGTGGCGCTCACCTGGCATCACATGGATGAAAAGTACTCAAACAAGTGGCATGAAGTGATTTGACCGATCGTCCCTTTCCCCATGCGATCCTTGGATTTGACATATATCAAATGATTTTCTAACACATGACATCGAGGTGGACTTGGGTGGTTTCAGGCTTACCCACTCTTCCCCCTGATATGTATCTGGTGGCACCACGTACCTTTGGAACAAAACTGCGGTATTCTTATCGGCCCACCTCTAGGATATTAACCAATGTGTTATTTCTCCACCTGATGCATCCATTGACCATTGATTTGGAAGCACTCATGATCACAACCTGTCAGGCCCCATATACTTCACCTTTCTTCTATATTTATCCCTACCTACTAATCTATCGTGCTTCTATATTGATTTAGCGACCTGCCAAATCTCAAGACTGGGATTCCAAGAAATTATTATAGTGATAACATAGGCTCCAACTGGGGATGTTATCCTTTGTGCAAGGTAGAAAAGAATGTGAAGACCTTATGCCTCATCCATGTGCTTCTCCCACAATAGGTGTGTTCCTTGTTCTGTCCTGTAAATTGAATGCCAGATATATTGATAAACACCTAACTGAGTACATTATTTGGAAATTCTAAATTTGAAAAATGCTTGATTATCAAGCTTATTCGCTCCTACCTACCCTAACTGCTGGAGAGAGATACTAATCAGGTGAAATGAAAGTGCCAGTGCAACCAAGCCATCATTTTATCTGTTACTCACCCGCTTTGCACATGCTTACTCCAAAGCCTGTTCATCAACAACCCATTTGGGAAGTTACGTGTGAACCTGAATCTTAGAATTTTAAAAATATTAGAATTGTTCATCGTTCCTAGAACAAATACAAAAGGATATTCCAACACATGTGTAAACAAACAATTATGTATCCTTTCTTTCATTGCTTTCTTGTTTTCAGGTGATTCTCCCTATTGATTTTCATAAAGAGGCTGAAAAATCTGTTGAAACTGTTGTAAATAACAACCTTCTGAATCAAAAGACAATTCTAACTGAAATGAAAATTCTGGTGTAAAGAATCCATATCTAATACCAACATTGATTTATCATCCTCTTCATTCCTAATCTCACAACCCATCATCATATGTGGATTCAGACTATAAAGGTTCTCCATATAGCATGCCATGGGGTCATGAAACGCATGAGAGAACATTTTTTTTTATGGGTTAAGATCGAAGAACAAGATTTCTTCACAATTATTTTTTGTTCTCTCTCTACTTATTTAATCCTAAGAATATTTTCAAATGAAATGGCGGCAATAGGTTTGTCTACCTTTCCATGCACCTCGACGAAAACATTCATACATCTTTGAACTTCCTTAAATATGACAACCATAATATGTGTATTGAGGCTATCTTCTTGTTCATCAAACAATTCAGGTTTGGTTTTATCAACCTTCTGGAAATTTGCTTGAGGACCGTCCCTTTGATTTTCAAATGAATGGATGAAAATAAGTTATTGCTCATAATCTTCTAGAAAATGTGAAAAGCTAACATCATGAACTATTTCACAGTCTAGAGTTTCCATGAATGCAATTTCAAAACCATGATTTTAAAATGAATCAAATAAAACAAATGCCTCTTCATTATCTTTCTGTATTTCTGATTGAACAGTGGCATACATTGTTTTGTTGCTTTCCTAAAACTCTATGTAATTCGTTTGTCTATTGCTTGAAGTCTCCATAGATGTAGTTTTAGAACCCTCATCTCTGTTTAGTCCACTTAGAAATTGGACCACCACATCATTCTCAGGGGGAAGAAAGACAACTTTGAAACACTTTTTCTTGTTGGAAATCTTGTTTCATATCTACATTAGTTTCAAGGGGAGGAAAATGACCTTTAACAATAATTTCTTGATCATCTTCATCTTCAAGCTGGTAGTTGAGCACAGACTGAGAATCTAAACTGAAATAACTTCTTATGTGATCAACCACATGATCATTTAATGCATATTAAGGTTGTCAATATTTCTTACTGACAACGATTTTCTCATGTAAACAGTGCCATGGCAGTCAGACTTTCCTTATTCTTCTGTTATCTCACGATTTTCTTTCAACAATTCAATGGAAGAAAAACATAATGGAAGATTACTTTCATTTTCAAATCCACTACATTTTGGATATTCAACATAATATCTGGAAGGTTCCTGATATGGAACATTATTTACATATTTCTTCAACAATTTGAAAGAAGAAACACACAATGGCAAGGTTGTTTCCCCCGATTCAAAATTTTCTTCATTTCCTACACATTTTTTCATTTCTCTAGGTTTTTGAACATACTTCTTTTCAAATTCCTATCCAACCAATGGCTACATTTCCTTGTCAAATTCCCTTAGCATATTTTCCTTTGTCTCAATGATGATCTTAACATTTTCTTTCAATAATTTAAATGAAGAAAAGCATAAGGGAAAAGAATTTCTTTCAGCTTCTTTATTACCTTATTCTCTGTAACTGTGATATGAAAGTTGATGGATCTCACTATACTGCTAAAAAAGGAACATTTTCAGGGGAAGATCATGCAATGGGTTGTTCTAAAAAGTCAACCTCATAATCATCATCATATTCATCATATATAGGCAAATCAACAACGTCTGCAATGTCATCTAACAAGAAAAAACTTAGAACATCAACTTGCTCTTCAACAAGATGATTTGCAAATTCATCTTCTTGACTATCTACAAATGAATACATAAAACAATCAGCCCCCTTCTTATCATGGGATGGATCAGAAGCTAAATAAGCACCTCCTCTTTCAACTAGTGGAATATAATTTTTTGCAAAATTATTGGCATTAAAAACTTCAAGAGGGCATATGATATTATTAACTCTTTGCTCAAGATTCAAATCAATTATTTTATGTTCATATCCATTTTCATGTTATTTAGCATCTAAATCCTCATTTTGAATCTGTTTACATGCTAGGATGTTGTGTTGAATATCCTGAGCATCACTGAACATTTTTTGTAAGTTCACAGGTCTCCTTTCCATCAGGAGGAAAGATAAATCTGGATGAAGAGCAGTGGCATACTGGAGCATGGTAGTAGCTTTAGTGGGTCAAATTTCTTTGGTGTGATCATAATAATTACTGGAAAACCTTCTACTGAATTCGGAAATGGTCTCAGTTCTTTTCCCTTTCAAGGCATAGAATTTTGTAAGTTGCAGGTCTAGAGATTTCTTCTTACCCCAGAACTTCGAAAAAACACCCTTCAATTCTTCCCATGAGCCAATTTTCCCTGGTTGCAAATGTTTGAACCATTCTTTGGTATCTCCTTTCAAGGATTAAGAGAAATCCCTCATACAAACATCATCATGATCAATTTCAAACAAATCTATAAAATGATTGAAACCTTGAATGTGTTTTTCAGCTGTGATGGTACCTTGTTCCCCGTCAAACATAGGTAGGTAATCATAGTACTTTGGAGGAAAATCGTAAAGGATGTGGGGTAATTTCAAGGGTCTGTATATTTTTTGGATATTGGAGGGTGTTGAACCAAGCACAAGATATGCAATATCATCCTTGGTCTCATGAGGTTTATCCGCTTGGTTGTAGTTATCATATGGTTCAGGTGGGGGATTTTGATCAAGGTCAGCAATAAACTGAGGGGATATTTGTATAATTGTAAGAGGAGGATATGTAACTTCAGTATTATCATGATCATCAATTGCATGTAGTAGGTGAAGAAAAATTTGTCTAGTATGTTCAGGCAAGGACCAGCAACAACTTATAACAAACAATAAAATTCCTTGGAAAAAATCCCATTTTAAGTACTTTTTTTCTTTCATAATGCATTCTCATACCTCTGTCAGGGGTTTCATCTTCAAACAGTGGAGTCATCAATGATATTTCTCAAGATGGATGCTTCATGAGAGTGGAGCCGCCAGTAAAATTTAAATTTATGGATTCTTCTACCGGTGGAATCACCTTCAAACTGATTTTTTTGATGTGTGGAGCCACCAGAGCAGGAATACAACCAATATTTTCCTAAGTGCCTGCTGCTCTCAGACCTTAGAACTCAACCATGTTGTTCTTTCCCAGGAAAAAAATTTCAATTTCATCCTCGGAAACGGCGCCAGAATGTTAGCACTCTATAAATTTTGTTCGGCTGATAAACAAACCACAGAGGTAATTGTTTCAACCTACTTTAGAGTTGGGCACTAGCGTACTCTACTCAGAGAGGGATCTCTCGTTTCACTTGATATTTATTTATCAATCGGGGGATAGATTTGGTTTGTTTTGGGTGGGGATTATAAATTTGTTGGCAAGGAAGGGAAGGGACACTTAGGGCTATGGAGTCGAAATTCTGAAAGTGAATGAAAACAATGACTAGCTAGTAGAACTCTCCAGAGGATAAAGGATAAATGAGGCAATGAATCTGAGTTGTAAAATGTAGTTAAGAAGGGTGTAAGAGGAAAGAGAAAACAAATAACTTCATTAGAGCATTACGGAAATGAATTCTAAATTATCTAGGAAGAAAATTAAACAGTTTAAATTTCTTAAGATGAGAGCATCATAGGATGAATTATGGGCTTTTAACTCTCCAATTTAAACAGAAGAAAATGAAAATGGAATTAAAGAACACAGGAAATACATACAATGAAAGGAGACAAAAATTATATCACAGCCATCAGAATCTTTTCATATAGAGTTCAAAATGATCTTGCATTATATATTCAATTTAGCTCCAGGAAATTTCAAAGTCCTCCTGCTACGAGGGCAGGCCCCTCTTTAGTCAGTCCTCTTTTTCATTTTTATTTTGAATAATATATATAGATATATTACATCTGGGATTCAAAACGAATCAACTTCCCTACAGTTCTAAAAATAGACATCAGTTACAAAAATGAGTAACGTGTAACAACTATACTCCTATTTTATAGGGAGCATTATAGACAAAATTGGCATATCCGAGAATTTTGCTTTGAACGCCACATGTACGTATCATTAAAAAATTCTCTGAAACATACTCAATTTAGTGTGAGAACTATTTCAGATTAGCAATTTCTTCCTTTAAAGTGTCAAGCCAAGCCGGTTGGTTTTCTCCAATGCTCTCAACCTCCTCAGTCTTAACCTCTATCTTATGTCTCTTTCTCCTTTTCCTCTTGACATCTCCCATGTGATTCTCATCGGTGTATACATTGATGATTAAATCCTTCATGATGGGATTTAATCTAACCTCCTTATCTTCTTCTGGCTCTTCTATGGGATTTGTATGAAATTTTGTTGCTAATATCCGTGAAACCAACTTCTCTTTATTATTCAATGATGAATTTGTCATATTAGTTGAAAATCCCGGTTCACTAGAGGCCACTTTCTATGCTTTATCCATTTTTCCTAGTTTTGTATAAAACATAAGGTTATCTCCCTCAATTGTACAAAAATTAGGAAGTTGATCTGGTTTGTAATTACCTCGTTCAAGAATGAAGCATCGATTTCCTAAAACAGAGTAATGTCATCCATATTTTAAAAGAGAGTAATCAGTGAGTTCCAATCATGAATTACTGACAAAAGTACTTATAGGTACAATGGTTTGTCATGCTCAACCAATCTATTCTGAATGATGATCCTTCGAATCGGTTATCTAGCGGTGCTCACCTGGCATCGCATGGGCGAAAAGTACTCGAACAAGTGGCGTGAAGTGATTTGACCGGTCGTCCCTTTCCCCATGTGATCCTTGGATTTGACATATATCAAATTATTTTCTAACACGTGACATCGGGGTGGACTTGGGTGGTTTCAAGCTTACCCTCTCTTCCCCGCAATTTGTATCTGGTGGTGCCACATACCTTTGGAACAAAATTGTGGTATTCTTATCGGCCTGCCTCCAGGATATTAACCGGTGTGCTATTTATCCACCCGATGCGTCCTTCAACCATTGACTTGGTAGCACTCACGATCACAACCCATCAAGCCCCATCTACTTCACCTTTCCACTATATTTATCCCTACCTGCTAATCTATCATGCTTCTATATTGATTTAGTGACCTGCCAAATCTCGAGACTAGAATTCCAAGAAATTATTATAGTCATAAAAAGTGTCAAAGTGCCAAGGGGGACTATGAATGGGACAACTCATGTGGGGGAGAGTGCTACCAGGTGACAGTACCAAAATTCAACAGAGGTGACGGTACTGCAGAACCGAATGTAGGGACCCTAAAGGCGAATGTCGGAGGGTGTGGCTGGGAGATGAAATTGACATTCAAAGGGAATGATTACATGCTAGTGTCAATCATATTCCTGAAGGGGCTACGATGATTGGTGATGACCCAGTACCTGCACACATTAAAACTGAATACCCGGCATGAACAATATCTGAAGATAAAGAAAATATAACAGTTATTTGATAATTTTGAACATGAGCATGCGTACCTGGACGTGATGTGAGAAAAATGCTTCCTCGGGGAAAAGTGAAAATGATAGCCCGAGGAAAATGACTGTGTAAGTGGTTGAAAATTGTTCGGAAAACAGAGCTTATGGGATCCTATACCAAAAAATGAAAGTGGGGAAAAGGGATTAGATATGGACGGTGGGCCCATATTGCCATCCTAGTTGCACCGACACTATGGGAAATCGGGTGGTAGTTTGGTGAAAGGACATGGACCTCCCCTTTTCTCAAGGACCGATGAAGAAATATAATGAATTACATTCACATGAGCATTGATATGGAGTGTCAGAGGAAGCTCAGGAATATATGTGTGGAATTCTGTGGCTAATGTGTGGCGGATGTATGGGATAGATGGGAAATGATGAGTGTAATGCCCATATTCTGCGCATATGGCACATGATAAATTGGTTCATATATTTTGTTTGCATGTGGTTGATAACTCCGTAGTAGTAGGGGACGTACTTGGTGTAGTGGCAAGAAAAAGGGGTGCTTGAGGAAGCTGGATAAAACTGTGTAGCTCGGGAAGAGAAGGACATTTGTGAGTGGGCTGTCCTTTTCTTTCACATAAGGCGCAAGGGAGTTGAAGTAGTGGAGACTTGGGATCGTTCTGCCTTCATCTACCTATGGTAGTGGTGGTATTTTTTCCCATTGGAGGACCTAATGGTGCGGTAGGATTCTGTATCAATATCTGTATCGACAATCCCTATGTCTGAGGAGGGAGAGATGGTGGAGGCACCATAGATGGTGGATGGAGATACCATATAGGGATGAAAAGGACCATGTTGGGAAGGGTGAGGGTATCAGGTACCTGGAATTCTTTGACTCCAGGTGGGGGGTAGAAAAATGGAATTTGCGTAATGGCCTGGGGGACTATCTCCCAAACCGGGATTTTCCCCTGGAGGGGGGGGAGATCCATGAAAAGTGGTGCGGTGGAACTCTTAGGGAGCTCCTGAGGTAGTATTTTTTCAACTGGTGGAACTTTGATATGGGGAGGGGACTCAGTGATAGGAGTGTTGTCTCTGATGTTTGTTCCTTTAGAGAAAACTACACACACATGTGCTGAAAAAGATGGGTTTAGGAACGGTGGTGCTCCCTAATAAGTTCCCAACATGGATGGGTCTTGGAATAATCCAGGGCTAATGTTGACAACTGGAAAATCATCTGAGATAGCATGGAAAAGGGGGAGGATGTTATCGATGTTGGTGGAATGGTTAGGCTCACAATGTGTAAGTTGTTCGATGGTGATGATCTTCCCATTATGGGGGAACATCATTGTACGAAACACAGAAGAGGTGACCGCCTTCATAGCATACATGGATGGCCTTTACTTGCTCAAGTGTTAACAATATTTGAGTATATTTCTCCTCCGCATAGGGATTCTCCAACCATAAAGAAAATTCAGTGGATGGTTGGGTAGGAGGGAAGAGTATAAGTTTCTGACTATGGGTCCCATTAGAAATTTTCATATCCCCATACTGCCAACTAATAAATGCATCAACAGTGGGCAACCAATGTCAACCAAGCACAACTAGATGTCCAGGTTTGGAGGATTTTGAATGAATTACCAACAAGTCCATAGGATACTCCCAAGAGGCTAAGGTGACTTTTACATCATCTAGACTTCCTGTTGGGATAATGACTGATTTGTCTGTGAATTCCAGCAGGGTCTTTCTTGGCCTCAAGTGATTAGTTGCAGCGTTTGCATGGTGTCAACAATCATAAAATTTATTATTTCTCCTAGATAAATAAGTGTATTTGAAAAAGAAATACCATTAATTTCTATAGTCACCACTGGATTTACTGGATCATTATATTTAGATGGAATTTCTGATATAAATTTTGACAGTTGTCCAGCCACCTATATAAGAGGCATCTCCTTCCTCTTCCTCCCAATATTTTTAATGCAAAGGTCCCTTATAATCTTGTCATGGATAGAAATGTCTTTGATGGCTTGGAGTAGGGGAATATTTACACATATATTCCTTAGTTCATCTTCTAATTCATGTCCTATAGGTACCTCAGGTTTCTCCACAAGTAACCTTTCTGAATAAGGTGGAGGATTAGTTTTCTGAGGAATTTTTTATATGTGAGGAATGTGAGGAGGAATTTCCTCTTTTACATGGGTGTCTTCGTCTTCATATGGTTGGTTATCTATTTGTTCTTCTTCTTGGATAACCACTGTAGAATTTGGTTTATTCAAGACCTTCCTAGATCTTAATTGAATTTCATTCAGTGAAGTAGGAGTTATTACATAAGTTGGGAAAGTATGTACGTCAATATTTTGTACAGGTTGTGTAGTTCTATTGTTTGGATTAGGGAGGGGTTGTGCAGGAATAGGGGTAGACCAAGGGGGTTTTAAATTAGGTGCAACTTGCATTTTTTGCAATTGGTTTGGGTTCAAAGGAAATGTAATTTGTTTTTTTTTAGCTGGGAAGGTAGAGGTAGAGCAGGTGGATTAAATCCAGGTAACAACTGAGAGATATTGGAAGGATATTGTGGGTAAGCAGGAAAAGTTGGTGGATGAAAAGGAACATTCCCATATGCAGGCCCCCTCCATCCTTGTTTCCAAGGTTGTACTTATGGTTGTTTATGTGTCCATTGGGATTAATGCATTGGAGGAACCCATTGTTTTTGTGAGTATTGTGTGGTAGGGTCGAAAAACATATTAGGATTTTGTTGCCTCCATACTCTCTTAGGGGGATACGATGTTTCTTGAGGTTCCCCTCCTCCCTTAAAAATGGCTTGTAGTCTAGGTAAGGAAGGGAACTCTTTGGTAGGGTGGTACTTTGTACAAAGCCCACAAATTTCAATGACATTAATAGGACATTCTTTTTCGGGATATTGTTTCCTACATTGAGGACAGAGAATTGCTAAAGTAGCATTTTTTCTTCTCATTTCCTTTTGATTTTCATGGTATATAACTGGGTGTTGATTGTGTTTAGGATGTTTGTTTTGAATTTTTCTAGCAGATTCCCTAATTTTATCCTTGTAACATCTCCTGGAGTAGGTTTAGTAGTTCTACTTATAGGATCACTTAAACTTTTCCCTATTTTGGCTTGGCTGCAAGAATACCTTTTACAATAGTTTGCAATGTCTATGAATGGTTTCTAGTATACATCCCCATAGATAATAAGGTTTATTACCTCAATACAATCGTCCCTTATACCCTTCAATAATATGGTCCTAACTATAGTTGTGTCTAAGAAGAATTGTTTTGTCTTTTGATAATTGTATAAGAACCTTTCTAGGTAATCTTCCAGAGTCTCCTCCTCAGGTTGTTGCATTTTAAATATGTCATTCCTAGCATCTCTAGGTCTACAGTAATCCTGATATTTCTGGAGGAAATTTTCTTTCATGCCATCCCAAGACAAGGGAGTATGTTCTCCTATACTCATAAACCATCTTAATGCTGAGTCTTTAAGTGTAGCTGGAAAGAGTTTTAATTTTTTTGCACTATCAATATAATTGTAACTTCTACATGGTATATCAAATTCAAACAAAAATGAATCAGGATCTTTTGTTGACATACCATGGAAGTGAGATAATGATGACAATGGGATATTCCTTATAGAAACATCTCTAGTAATGTCTAATATTAGGAATCTGAATGTCTCATTTTCATTATTTTTATTCCCTTCCTCATCTGCCATATCTCTGAACAACACGTTATAGGTTACAAGTGATGTTTCCCCACTAAGTTATGGTTCAACCAATGGATTGGTTGGGATATCCAATTGTTTCAATACTTTGTGTACTGCTACAATGGTAGATTCAACCTCTTATACTAATACCTATGTCTCCTTTCCATCTCCTCCTTTTGATTGGGTCGCCAGTGATTTCCTTACTACTTGTTGTGATATGTTCTCAATATGAACAATAGCTTTAGATTCAAATCCTTTGGCTATATTTACAATTTTTTCCTTTGAACTCTCTCCTCTGAGAATTTCTCCTACACATAAATTAGTTGAATTAGTGTGGGGTGGTTTCCTTGAATTAGTGAGAGGGGGTTTTGGTTTTCTTGAATTTTCTATAACTTCGGATGCAATAAATCTACCTTTACTATCCGTACGTTTACTCATAAAAAAGAATATCTAATACTAACACAACACAAAATTTAACTATTGAAGGTAAGAGGACAACCTGAATTTGGAGAAACCCCACTAAAGTGGATGTGTGGGATCTTCCCTCATGTCTTACCATATTCTCTCCGCCCTTAGTTCGTCCTTAACACCAATCCAAAATCATAAAATAAATCTAATTAAAATAATACCTATTACCGTTTACAACTCCCCGGCAACGGTGCCAAAATGTTGGTGCAATTATATATTTAATATATTGAAATCATTTAATATGTCAATATGGTTTTGTAATCAATAGAGTTGATGCACTATATGTTTCAATAACAGATAAGATCCTATGTCTAATGATTATATCCTACATAAGAAAAACTCCAAAACCAATGCTTTGTTTCACAATATTCAAACAATATTCTTCACACAGTTTCAAAACTAGAAGGAAAAACTCATAAACAAAATCTCAAAAAGCATGTGATTTAAAGACTCTTTCTCAAGTAATGAATCTATTCATTTAAAGTCTCATGAAAGGGAAAGATGAAATTTGATTTTGTTTCCTGTAACAATAATCTAGTAGAAATTTGTAACTAACACTCTTCACATTCTTAAAAGGAAGATCAATCAATCCTAGAAGAAATACAAGGTGTAGTAAGATACTCCATTATAGGTTCATGTAGGGTGAGAGATGGAGATATTAATTGTTCTTGTATTTGCAAGATATAAACTAATCAATTCTGGAAGAAGCTATAGATGTAGTGAGATACTCCATTATAGTTTCAAGTAGGGTGAGAGATGGATATTTTAATTGCCCCTATATTTTCAAAATAGAAACAAACATTAAAACATTCAATCTAAGAAATGATTGTACGCACACACACAAGAATAACAAATAGTTACTCAAAAATCTATGTTTCTCTCAGAAATGATCACTCACTCATAATTACCACAAATCTATATTGTGTTTTGTCAAATGTTTTACTAAATCACAACAGAAATAGAGTTAGATGTTATGATCGAAACAGAGAATTGTTTTATCCACACACAAACTAGAATTATATTCACACAAATATATACAAGGAAGCTTATCTTGGTTGGGTTGTTGGGCCCTTTCCATACCAACAAGGTAGATTTAAAATAAACTTACATAATGAAATATTTGATCACACACATAAATTCCATAAAGTGTAATTCATCTCATTACTTCAACAACAGGTGTACAATAAGAAATTCTCTCAAGAATCAAATCTACATCATAATAGTGCTTAATTATGTCTCTATATATCTATCATCTACAATTCCTTCTATTTTAAAGAGAAACAACCATTACAACCAAGACCTGGAGATAACATCAAATGGTTACATAAATGTTACAATTGGTTGAGATAATGTTTTTCATGGGAACGAATTCATCCTCATGACACGAAGTGCATGAGGATGAAGTGTATCGTGGTCTTCAACAAACAAAGGATTTTCTATTCAACAAACTCCTTGTACCCATCTAAATAAAACTCGTTCAAGCACCAAGCTTCCAGATGCAAAATTGGTACCAGACTCGCACAGGTGGAACAGAAAGATTGGTACCAAATGTGCATAGTTGTAACAGGAAGAGTGTTTCCATACACGCACAGCTGGAATAGTAAGAGTGGTACCAGACGCGCACATTCAAATATATTGGTATCGGACTAGCATAGAAATACGTACCGTACGAGTACAAAATAAGGTATTGGACGAGAATAGAAATAGGTACCGAACGAGCGCAGAAATAGTGTTGACGGACATATTTGACACACCCTTCAACTGGAAGGGAGATACCAATTCGAGGTTATCTAATTAACCTAAGCCGTTTGGAATGACTCACCCTGATGGGTTTAACGGCTCTGTTAGCCGATAAAGGGATCTAATCTAAACTATGAAAAAAAAATAACTAACTATTCATTAATGAAGATCTACTATATACATTCACTATTCACACTTTTATTTACAAAATATACAAATAAACAGGTGCAAGATTTACAAGAAACCTTGTAAACTAAGGTTGTACAAGAGAACCGAATCTCAGGAAAAAATAAATAGATCTAGAACATACTATTAATCTAATTTTAACCTTGAAACTAAAAAAGGAAAATAAATGAATATAAATAATAATGTTTTAACTTAAATAAACAAAGTATTTAAGCTTAAATGTTAATTTACATTCACAAAATATAATCAAAACAAAAAGGAAATCATTAACCTATAATCGGCCAGTATTTAAAGAGAACTTTTGGTTGTGCCTTCCTGTATAATGTTGCTCGAACAACTTGTATGATAAGAGAAATATATAGCAGAAGGTTGTGTAATTCTAATATTGTGACAGTGTTGGGATGAAAATCACTTTGACTGACAATTTAAATCTTATTTTAAATCTAGAAAGAACAACTTTAAAATCGTGATCCTTAGTGAAGATATAATAGATTAATCGATAATAAGAAAATTCTCAATTGAACAATTATATCTTTACAAATCTAAATTACATGAATAATCTCAATATAATACAATATTAGTGTCTAAATAATACAATCACCAAGATCAAAATAATTGGGATAATAGACTCTTAAAGATTAAAAAAATAATACCTAAATGATAGCAATTAACCATGCATTGATGAAACAGACTAAAGCTAATTTAAATCAATGCATAATCAATTACTCAAAGAATATGAACCATAATCAAAGATATTATAACTAAAAACAAAACCATTTTACTCACACGACAAAAACCATTAAGCAATCTAGAATTTCATATTCTTCTTTGAAAATATTGGTCCATTCTCCCAAAATTCCAACCATCTGTTACTCCATTTGAAAAATAAAAAGTTTACAAAATAAATAATATACAAAAGAAAAGGATAAAAATCCTCCTTTCAATTTCTTGGATCTCCTTTGGCTCTGAAATTTCTCATATATGTATGCAATGAATGAACAATCTGGGCATCACTAACAGTTTCCACCACCTAAAATTTGCCTTGTAAAGAAACAAAAATATCTCTCAAATCGGGAATTTGTTTGGGAAAAATCTCGCGATTAAGTTAAATGTGTCCATTCTGCAGATAGTTTTTAAATCGTCTCTTCAGATTCCTCACGGTTTGGCTTCAATCAGTCCTACAAAATCATCTTTATATTCTTGAACACATTTCCAAATCTTATATGTTGTTGCTCATAAATTATTTGCAACAATCCAATGTTATTTTTGGATCAATTATCTTGAACGTATTTAGATAAGAAAATCAATCCATAATCAGATCCGTACCAAATATCTGATAATAGAAACCTATGAAACAAAAATAAACGAATTTAATAACCTAAATATAAAAATTGTGAATAAAACAAAATCTAGAACAATAAAATTAAAATGAATTTAAACTAACAGATAACTATAAGTTGTAAACAAATATTGGTTATTTATTTTTTAAATGTGATCTTGAAATTTTAGAAGCTTCAAGTTGATGGAGAGGAGAAAAATATTAATTTTGGGTTTCCACAAAATCAAACAGTTGATAGATAATTCTTTT
Source organism: Picea engelmannii (assembly GCA_009831015.1). NCBI lineage: Eukaryota > Viridiplantae > Streptophyta > Pinopsida > Pinales > Pinaceae > Picea > Picea engelmannii. The sequence continues at coordinate 195,010 of ML781256.1, read as the reverse complement.
TTTATTTTTTTTTATTTTGAAATAATATGCAAAATGAAAAAAGAATTTAATTAATTAAACCCAACAAATGATTTTGTGAAAATGAGAAACCAACCAAGATATTATTTGATGAAGTATTGAACCCATTATTCAAAATAGTCAAACTTGCTAACAAGAAAAAGACGAAAACATAATTATAATTTAAACGAAAGTAAACAGTTGATCAAAATTAATGTTTTCATTTAAATTAAGATTTCTATGCTCGTCTCTCCTTCATTCAAATTTGATCAAATGTGAACAAATTTCATAGAAAAGATGTGTCACAATAATATTTCTTCCTGTAAAATCATTGCTATTATTACATGTCTTCAACCAAACCATTCTCATAGAAGACAAATTCAATAAGTAAGAGGTAATAACAAACTCCCAAATTATGAAGCTCGTCCATCAACATCAAAACTGTGTAGAAAGAAAAATAAACTAGCATTTGAATTTCATGAAATTCAAACCAAACAAAAGAAAACAATATAAACTCAAACCAACCTCGAAACAAAGCAAACCAATACCAATCCAATCAATTCAAAGAGAAACAAAAGAAGAATCCAAGTAAAATTTAGAGGGACCCTAGATTTTGATTAAAGAAAAAGAAGGGGGTTGTTGCGGGTAGCCAAAAAATGGTGACTCATTGGGCGAAGCAATTATCTCTGCATTGATTCAAAACCTATCATTATGAGGAATTATAGTAAGAGGTACATGTTGTCATATCTTAAAATTTCCTTAAAAAAATACCTTGTTTAGTCTATATAGTATTGATATTAGCTCTGTAGACATTTATAGATTGATGTTACCATAGTTCATGAATTGAGGGGAAATATCTTGTAATGAATTAAAATCTGAACTATTGTTTCACCAATCGATCATGACAGTTTTAAGAAAAGAACCTCAATACCACATGTAGGGTAACTTCTTCCAGCAAGCATTCATAGCCTCCACAGGGTTACCTTTTAACCTATCTGATTGCCTTGATCCCATCTAATAGTTTATGCACACACGATGGATCATTCCTGGAATTATGAATTTTTATTCTTTTAACATTTTGGTGACTAATTGACCAGTTAGTAAGTAGCGTCATCCATAAAAATCCATGGAGGTGAGCAAGTTGGCTCGTGATGAGACCTCTTGTCCTTAAGTTGAGAAGACCGAATACCACTACCCTGGCTTGGTGACCATAAATGGTAATGTCAATTCTATAAAATTCCTATGGTCATGATGGATCGACTCGTGATGAGACCTTCCAACTCTCAATTAGAAACTTCATGCTTCATTATTTCAAGCTCACGGGTGATCCAATCACGGAATTTTATTTTGATCTCTGAATAAGAGATTATCTAGAATATGGGGAAGCAAAAATGGAATGTCCCTTAAGGACTAGGATGGTGTAAAAAGTCTTATAATATCCATGATAACCATAGATCACTCCAACTTTCAGAGACAATTCCTTACAAGAATGTTGAAGGGAAATAAGAATGGTAACAATTGAAAAAATTGTCTAATGGAGTTGAGATAAATCTTATTTCAAGACCAGATTTGGACTATCTCAGGTTATTTGGAGACCAGCAGGTGGTATGATCTTTTTAATAATATTTCCATATGGTGGTAAGTTTCAAACAAAAGAGTTATTGAAACATAAAGATAGACAAACAATAAATAAAAGACTCACTCAAAAATAGAAAAGAAAGAGCATTCAATAAACCAAATCATATTTTATTGAAAGAAATCAAAATCAACAAATCAACAAAAAAAAAGAAAATAATACAACTAATTTATAAAGCCAAAACCCAAGCTTCAATCAAACCAACATCTCAACAAGAATCAAAAGGAAGAACTAAGTTGTTTGAAATCTTTTCATTCCACGGGATAATGATCCAAGATATGTTAATTTATTCATGCTTATTATCCAAAAGAAACAGAACTGATAAAATAAATTGACAGAAAATAGAAAAATCCCCACTTAAAACAAGTGTAGTTAGGTGTAGAGGCAAGTCGTACCAAATAACTTCTCATGTCAAATTGTATCTTGAAAGTGAAAACCTTTTACCTCTTTACTCTCTCTTTTAAAACATTCAAGTTTTAACAATGCTAATGTATTTCAAAACTGAATTGTTTAAGGAAGATAGAGGAATTTAAAAACAAGTCCCTGACTGTAGTTAAATGAAAACTTTCTTTGTGCCTTAGATACTCTCATCTCCATAACTACATTATTCAAAAATAAAATACCAAAAACAACAAAAAGAAATTTATTCCTAACCTACTCTAGATTACTTAACAAATCAAAATACTAAGTGTGGTCGTATTTCCAGTGCAACCATCGGAGTAACTCCAATCCTGCAATGAAAACAAAATTGAATATCAGTAACAAGAATGGGAGTGTATTGGAATATGAAAATAATACATCATACTTACGTTTATAATAATCATTTAGAAACAAAGCAAGCATGACTTTACCATTCCCTTGAATACTTTTGATGTACAAATGCTCCAGCCAATCCACAATTATGTCGCGTTATGAATCACTAAATCATGAAAGAATGCAACTAAATTCAGAAAACTTGCCAAAATTATGAGGACCTGACATAACCATCGGCCAAGATCGAAGTGCCCCATCATCCTGACATTTTTTTGTTTGCCTATGAATTTCTTCGTGTGGAGGATACAAAAAGAATGTGTTAAGTTTACCTTCTTGATATTTATTCACAAATAAGGTGAAAACAACCTTACCATACTATGGAAACTTTTCAAGATATGAACATTCCATCCAATCTACAATCTTGTACTAGATGAAAAAGATTTCTGATGAAAATAAGGTACTAGATTGGTATGGAAATAATCTTGTAAAAGGATCCTAATGTTATTGGTAGGATTAAAATGACAAGAACTTATCATGATTTTTAACTGAAGAAGAAGTGGCCCACACATGTGTAGACGGATTGGCAAGTTACGTGTAAATGGAAGGAAATTTGTAAAATGAAGTCTCATGTTTGATTCTCACCCGGATTTACTCGTGCGCCATTCTTGCGGGATGGGTGGTTGCACCTGGGGTTATAGTGGTAGCCGACGGGGATCGACCCCATGTCACACGAGTACGAGAACCGCCAGTTGTCGATTCCCCCAGTAAAAAAAAAAAAAAAAAAAACTGAAGAAGAAGTGTCTCATTTTCTTGAAACTTCTCATTGAGCTCGAATGCTTCAACATTAACTACTTTAGAATAATTAAATGGAAAAACCAACATCTTTGAACAATCATCATTGATATCGGTGTTTGGTTAATTGTGATTTTGAATCTCAAATAATTGATTATGGAGAAATTCAGATTCTTCTTTAAACACAAATTTTGATGAATTAATGGAAGACACAATTTGAGACCCTTTTAAATCATTCCTTAATTCCCCCACATATAACTGATTAGAGTAAGAATTAATATGATCATGAGTGGAAATTTTCTCCTCTTTATCTTCTGTGTGAAAATAACCATTAATTTGTACCTGATATAGTGCAGGATTAATTCCAAAGTGATATCAAACACATGATTGCATCGCATGATGATCAAGAATATTAGGGTACAAGGAATAATATGTAGAAGAATTGAGGACATGAAATTCATCTCTTGAAATGATAGGTATATGTGGTTGTGTTCCCTCTCCTTGAATAAACAAATCATCTCTCATCATATGTTCTTTTAAAGAACACAAGATATTTTCCAAGACCAAATCATGTTCATCATAAAAGGGTAAATGTGAGATAAAATTACTAGAATTAGATGATTCATTACTAGTTTGACCAATGTTGTCATCTCCCACTCACTGATATTGAACCTATTCACATGAGTGAGGGGAAGTTTTACTGACAAAAATATTATCAAATTAGCATTCCATCTCTTTTACTTCAAAAACAATTGTAATATCTTGGAGAGTTTGACCATGGTCTCCTTTTGAATTCAATGTTCCTTCCTCAATAGAAAAAGACATTGTTAGCAAAGAAATATCATAAGCAAAGAAATACCAGGGTTTACAATGTAGGCAGATCACAACCGTCTAAAAGTATCATACTTTTCTAACAAACATACCCCAGACTTATGTAAGAAAAGTAAAATAAGAAGGATCTGGTAACTGTACCTTTACTCTGCGTCCGATGTAGATCCTCTCGTGCTTGAAGGCTCCGTTGACTGAAAACCTCCTCCCAAGGATGGTCTGCATTCAAAGACAGATAATAAAGGAACTACAAGCATAAATTTCATACATAAATAAGGGTTAGATGTTAGAATAAAAACATAAAACAAACGCAATCATTCGACACATCATGTTATTGGGATAGGAAAAGTACTTCTTTTATTGATAATCGAATGATTACTTACAACCAGTGTCAGCTACTACTCCTCGAACCTGTTCTGGGATCCTCTTCACCAAGCTCCAAGTGCACCTCCACATATCTTTCTCCTCTCAACCTTCTTCTTGGGAAATGGAATGGGCTTATGATGGAGGAAAAGGGGAAAAATGGGGAAGTCTGATGCAATTCTCACAACAAGACTGCAAATGCTTGGGGCAAGGAGGGGATGTGAAACGGGTAGAGTTTCATTTTTCTTATGCATGGATGTGGAATGAGACCCCAACACCTCCTTTTATATGAAAAAATTATGTTCATTTGGTTGGGTGACGGGATATAGGCGATGGATTAGTTGGGAAACTACCCAATAGTCTGTAATCTCAACGAATTCCTTACAACTTTTTAATTTTTACAACTTTTTTGAGTATACGCGGGTTGTAGTGGTGCAGCTAGCATACATACATGGGTTGTAGTGGTGCAGCAGGCATACATACGCGATCAGTAATGGTGCAGAGCGCGTACATCTTCAAAAATAGTGTTTTTAAGAAGAGCAACTCAGTGATGGATTGGCAAAAATAACAAGTAAGAGGGCCAAATGCCAAGTATGCATGTATGGAGCAATTTAGGGTTATAACAATCTTGTAAAATGTCATGTTTCTCATGATCTGTCAAAATGAAGGAAGTTGAAAAAAAATGTGGTGCTTTAACGACTTCAAGATCATCATGAACTTTTAAACCATCTTGAGATTGAGTTTTAGTGCTCAATTCATATTGGTTAACAATTAATTGATCTTTCTTGTCTGAGAGAGAAACGAGATATTGAAACCATTCATCAATAAGAGGAATTTATTTCAAAGGGAATCTAGTACAAACATGTATGAACCTAATTGCAAAATCATTGAATGATTCATCATTTTCTTTCCTTAAGAAACTTAATTCTTCACTTAATTCATCATGATAATAATTGTTAAAATATGATAAAAAAATCAATTACAAACTCAGACAAAGAATGAATCGAATTAGCCGGAAAAGATTCAAACCAATATTTAACCTGACCTCGGAAGGTGAGAGAAAATAATTTTCATATAATATTAGGATCAATGATATTATGTTTTAAACATTTATAAAAAAAAATACAAAAATGATCTTCTGCGGATGTACTCCTTTCGTCGTCGAATGTAAGTTCTGACAAGAGATAAAGTTTCTTATTGGGAATGTTAACAGATGGGAGATTAAAAACACATTCCCATACAAAAAATTGGGCAGGAGCCATCGTTGTAATGTGGCAATAAAGAATTTGGTTGTGAGTTAGCTTGTCATCTAACTAGCCCTTAAGCATGTGGATGACATTACCGAAGAATAGATAATGAATCAAAAATAAATATGGGCGAAGAACTTAAATGATTAAAACAAATAATTTGAAACTAAAATATTCAATCATTTAATTTTTTTGGCCCTCCTTCTAGAGCCATTTTTTGACGGGCATATGTGACACACCCGTCAACTGAAAGGGAGAGCTTGGTCTGAGGTTGTCTAAGTAACCTAAGACGTTTGGAATGACTCACCCTGGTGGGTTTAACAACTCTGTTAGCCGATAAAGGGATCTAATATAAACTACGAAAATAAAATAACTAACTATATATTAATGAAGATCTACTATATACATTCATTATTCACACTTTTATATACAAAATATACAAATAAATAGGTGCACGATTTACAAGAAACCTTGTAAACTAAGGTTGTACAAGATAACTGAATCTCAGGAAAAATTAAATAGATCTAGAACATACTACTAATCTAATTTTAACCTTGAAACTAAAAAAGGAATATAAATGAATATAAATAATAATGTTTTAACTTCAATAAACAAAGTATTTAAGCTTAAATGTTAATTTATGTTCACAAAATATAAATCAAAACAAAAAGAAAATCATTAACCTATAATTGACCAGTATTTAAAGAGAACTTTTGGTTGTGCCTTCATGTATAGCATTGCTCCAACAACCTGTCTATTAAGAGAAATCTATAGCAGAAGGTTGTGTAATTCTAATATTGTGACAGTGTCAGGATGAAAATCACTTTGACTGAAAATTTAAATCTTATTTTAAATATAGAAACAAAAATATCTCTGAAATTTTCCTCGTAAAGAAACAAAAATATCTCTCAAATCGCAGATTTGTTTGGAAAAAATCTCGCTATTGAGCTAAATTGATCCATTCTGCAAATGGGTTTTCAACCATTTCCTTAGATTCCTCACGGGTCCATTTTGCAAATGGGTTTTCAACCGTTTCTTCATATTCCTCATGGTTTGGTTGCAATCAATCCCGCAAAATAGGTTGATTGTTCTTGAACGTTTTTCCAAATCTTGTCTGTTGTTGCTCATAAATTATTTGCAGCAATCCGATGTTATTTTTGGATCAATTATCTTAAACGTATTTAGATAAGAAAATCAAGCCATAATCAAATCTGTACCAAATATCTGATAATAGAAACATTTGAAAAAAAAATAAACCAATTTAATAACCTAAATCTAAAAATTGTGAATAAAACAAAATCTAGAACAATAAAATTAAAATGATTTTAAACTAAAAGCTAACCATAAGTTGTAAACAAATATTGTTTTTTTTTTTTAAATGTGATATTAAAATTCTAGAAGCTTCAAGTCGATGGAGAGGAGAAAAATATTAATTTTGGGTTTCTGCAAAATCAAACAAATGATAGATAATTTTTATTTTATTTTTTGTATTTTGAAATGAGATGCAAAATGACAAAAGAATTTAATTAATTAAACCCACCAAATGATTTTGTGAAAATGAGAAACCAACCAAGATATTATTTGATCAAGTATTGAACCCATTATTCAAAAAAGTCAAACTTGCTAACGAGCAAAAGACGAAAACATAATTATAATTTAAACGAAAGTAAACAATTGATAAAAATTAATGTTTTCGTTTAAATTAAGATTTCTATGCTTGTCTCTCCTTCATTGAAATTTGATAAAATGTGAACAAATGTCATAGAAAATATGTGTAGCAATAACATTTCTTCCTGTAAAATCATTGTTATTAATCTGTGTCTTCAACCAATCCATTCTCATAGAAGATAAATTCAATAAGGAAGAGGTAATAACAAACTCCCAAATTATGAAGCGTGTCCATCAACATCAAAACTATGTAGAAATCAAAACGAAATAGCATTTGAATTTCATGAAATTCAAACCAAACAAAAGAAAAAAATATAAACTCAAACCAACCTCTAAACAAAGGAAACCAATACCAATCCAATCAAGTCAAAGAGAAACAAAAGAAGAATCCAAGTAAAATTTAGAGGAACCCTAGATTTTGATTAAAGAAAAAGAAGGGGGTTGTTGTGCACAGCCAACAAATAGGTACTGGACGAATTGAATACAAGATGAACATCGAAACGGGTATTGGATGAGTAGGTGTTGTGTCATAATTTCTTCTTGGATCAATCAAAGTAATTAGAGAGCATTTAGCATCTATTATTCAATTCCAATTATCAATAAATCTCATAAATCATGATTTAAACATAGGTTACCTCATGTATACACAAGAATGGATAAAAGACATGTCTTTGTAGAAAATAGGAAAATGGTGGATATATCTGAGGTAAATTTGGTCAAGATAGAAGACAAGATAAGTTAATTGGAGGCATAAAAAATGAGACCCAATACCACTCGAGGTGCTTCTCTGAGCAAGAGAAGAAATATCGATTTCCAGGATGCTCCTAAGGGTGGAGAGGGTGGAAGTGGTCAATGAGTGATCAATGATCGTCATTTTGTATCTAGCCCACCATATGGTTGTTTTTTTATGTTAGGGAACTTGTTGACATTTTGTATATCGGGCACAATGTGCCATTTTGTTAAAAATGTACAATTTATATGATGTTGAATATGGTCAGATATCTCCTAAATCCATGGTTGACCATGTTACAACATGTGGCCATTAGCCTCTCCAAATCAATTCTCCCTCATCCATAACTAGTAGTAGTATGCAACAAATAATTCCCCTGAAGGGGACACCAACAAAAATTGGCATCAAGAAAATTCAAATGTCAGGTGTCTAGATGGAATGTTCCCTCCAAGAATGTGCATGCATGAAACCACTCCACTTGTGTGAATTACAAGGTAGCCAACTCCATGGATGAATGTGCAAGATGAAAAGTGGATGTAGCATCCACAACAAAGTATATGATCAATGCCTAGCCTTTCCTTTCCTTGTCTTTGCTTGTCTTGCATGCCTAGACTAGCCCTGCCTTTGCCTTGCCTTATGTTCCCTTACCTTTCATTGCCTTTCCATTCCATGGCATGCCATGTCTTGCCTTTAATTTCCATCCCATGCCTTGCCTTTCCATGCCATGCGTTTCCTTTCCTTGACTTTCCATGACATGCCTTGCCTTTCAATGCTTTTCCTTGCCTTGTCATGACTTGCATTTCCTTTCCATACCTAGACATATATCTATACCTATAACTTGCCTTGCCATGCCTTTCCTTGCATTTCCATGTCTATCATTTTCTTGTCTTTCATTTCCATACCTTACCTTTACTTTCCTTGCATTTCCCTACCTTTCCTTGACTTTCCATACCTTTCCTTTTCATGTCTAGCCTTGCCTTGCCTTGCATTTCCCTTCCTTTCCTTGTCTTGTTATTCCATTCCTATCCTTTCCATGTACTTATTTTCATTTCCATGCCATTCCTTGCATTTCCTTTCCTTACATTTTATTACCTTTCCATTACATGGCATGTCTTTCATTTCATTGTATTGCATTTCCTTTCCTTTCCATGCCATGCCATGCCTTGTCTTTCCTTGCCACACCATTCCATTCCTTTCCTTACCTTTCCTTTCCATGCCATGCCTTGAATTTCCTTGCCTTTACATTTCATTCCTTTCTAAGACAATCCATACCTTTCCTTTCCTTTCCATTCCATGTCCTACCTTTCCATGCCATGTCATGCATTGTCTTACCCTGCCATGCCATGCCTTTCCTTTCCTTTCATTGACTTGTCATGCCATTCCTTCCCTTCACATTTCATTCCTTGACTTGCCATTCCATGCCTTTCCTTCCCATGCTATGCTTTGAATTTCCATTCCATGTCATGTCATGATTTGCATTGGCTTGCCTTGCATTTCCTTTCCTTGTCTTTCCTTTCCATGCCATGCATTTCCTTGTTATGTCATACGATTTCATGAGATTCATTCCCTTTCCATGCCATGCCTTGCCTTGAATTGTCTTTCCATTCCATGCCTTACCTTTCCATGCCATGTCATGTCTTGTCTTTTCACACAATGTCTTTCCTTGTCTTCCCATGCCATGCCTTGCCTTTCTATACCATGTATTTCCTTGTCATGCCATGCCTTGACTTTCCATGCCATTCATTTCCTTTCCATGCCATGCCTTTCCTTTCCTTGTCATGCCATGACATACCTTGTCATGTCATGCCTTTCCTTTCCTTGACTTTCCATGCCATGCCATGTCATGTCATGCCTTTCCTTGACATCCTATGTCTTAACTTTCCTTGCCATGTCATGCCTTGCATTTATTTTCCTTGCCTTGTCTTGTATTTCCATGCCATTCCATGTGCCTCTACTTTCCATGTCACACCATGCCATGCCTTGCCATTAAATTCCTTGACTTTCCTTCTCATGCCATGTCATTCCTTGCATTTCCTTTCCTTTCCATGCCATGCCTTGTCTTTCCTTGCCTCTCCATGCCATGCCATGTCATGATTTTCCCTACCTTTCCATGTTATCCCTTTCCATCCCATTCCATGCCATGTCCTAGCTTTCCATACCATTCCTTGCCTTGCCTTTCCATTCCATGTCATACCTTTAATTTCCTTTCCTTTCCTTTCCATTCCATGCCTTGACTTGCCTTTTCTTTGCATGCCATACCATGACATTCCCTGCCTTTCCATTCCATGCGTTGACTTTCCATGCCATGCATTTCCTTTCCATGGCATACCATTTCATGCCTTGAATTTCATTTCATTGCACTTAATTTCCTTGTATTTCATTTCCTTTCCATGTCATGCCATGCCTTTCCATGCCATTGCATGCCTTTCCATGCCATGGCATGCCTTGAATTGCCTTGCCTTTCCATGACATGTCTTTCCTTTCCTTTCCTTTCCATCCATTTACTTACCTTGCCTTTCCATGCCATCCCATGCCTTTCCTTGTCGCTACATGCCTTCCCTTGCCTCGTATTTCCTTGCCTTGAAATGTCACACCTTTCCTTTCCATGACGTGGCTTGACTTTCCATGTTATTTCTTTCCTTGACATGTTATTTTTTTCCTTTCCATGACTTACATTGCATTTCCTCTCCTTGCATTTCCTTGCCTTGTATTTCCATTCCATGCCTTTCCTTGTCATGTCATGCCTTGCCTTGCCTTTACTTGACATGTTATTCCATGCCTTTACTTTCCATTCCATGCCTTGAATTTCCATGTCATACATTGTCGCTCCTTTCCATGCCATGCCATACCATGGAATGCCTTGAATTGCCTTGCATTTTTTTGTCTTGCCTTGCATTTCCTTGCATTTCATTGTCTTGCCTTGCATTTCCTTGCCTTGCATTTCCTTGCCTTTCTTTACCTTGTCTTTACATGTCATGCCTTTCCTTTCCATTCCATGCCTTTCATTTCCTGTCCTTGTCATGCCATGTCATTCCATGACTTTCCTTTCCTTTCCTTACCATGCCATGACATGCCTTTCCTTTCCTTTCCATGAATTTATTTTCATTTCCATGCCATGCCATGCCATGGCATGTCATGCCTTTCCATTCCATGCCTTTCCATTCCATGCCATTCCATGCCTTGTATTTCCATGCCATGTCATGCCTTGCATTGGCTTGCCTTTCCATGCCTTGCATTGGCTTGCCTTTCCATGCCATGTATTGCCTTACCTTGCCATTTCATGCCATGTCTTTCCTTTCCTTGACTTGTCATGTCATTCCATGCCATGCCTTGTCTTGTCATACCATGTCATTCCTTTCCTTTCCATGCCATTCCATGGCATTCCTTGCCTTGCCATGCGATGTCATGCATTGCATTTCCATGTCATGCCTTGCATTGTCTTTACTTGCCATGTCATTCTTTTCCTTTCAATGCCTTGCATTGCCTTGCCTTAAATTTTAATGCCTTGCCTTGTCATGCCATTCTTTTTCTTGCCATGACATGCCTTGCATTTCCTTTCCTTGCCATGACATGCCTTCCTAGTCATTGCATGTCTTTCCTTGCCTTGACTTTCCATGCCATTCCTTGCCTTGTCATGCGATGCATTTCCTTTCCATGCCATTCCATTCCTTTACTTGTCATGTCATTCCTTGCATTGCCTTGCATTGAATTTCATTGCCTTACATTTCCTTTCCTAGCCTTGCCTAACCACAATTCATCTAAATGGTAGTTTCATTATGATATTCATAAAACTAATTGTTTGTAAAAATATGGTTATTTTCATTGTTATGGAAAAATTCTTATCCTTTGAGTCACCCACAAGAAATTTCTCTTTATAATCATAAACACCACTAAATTATTTCCAAATTCAATTAACTTCTAATAAATTTGTTTTCAAGTTAATTTAATAAAAAATAAATGACAGTCATGTATCATACCCTTTTTTTTCTTACAAAAAATAATGATTTTACTAAATGAACAAGTTTAATACCTAAAAAATGCAATCAAAGGATCCATTAAGCATGTAATTCTACAAATTGTTATCCCATATATCTTAGATAAAAATTCTT